>JAYKKI010000026.1:24492500-25092500 GCA_039881145.1 Druceiella hillmani
TTTAACATAGTTTAGTGCAACCATCCTTTAATCAGTTGATCCTTTAATGGTACCTACACTATACTATCCTCCGAAGTGCAACTGCAAAAACGAGGATAATATTGCTTACTTCTAAACAATCAGAAATAGATTTATAGCTGGCGAAAACGATTTACTTCACCTAAAATAAGTCAAATACTGTCAACAAGTCAGGAACTAAAATTAAATATTATCTCATCGCGGAACCCACATATTAGATAAGAAATGGATCCTTTATCTTGTCGACTTCTATGTGTGCGACATGGCAGACATGTACATTTCGACACAATCGTGTCTGGAATTATGATTGGGTCAATCATCTGTTACGGTAGGTCAAAAAGAGAAGTGACAAAAACTAAAAAGCAATGTAGACCACACAATAACAAAACAAACTGGGCCCTTTTCCACAGCCTGGCATCCTTCATTATAAATACAAACCTACCGCTTAAAACTGATCATAATTTAACGATGGCTGTGGAACACTTTAATAAGTGTATCATCAAATGGAATTTATACCAAACTCTTGCCCACAAACAATAAGAGATAACATTTCTGAAGTGTGGTATGGTGTTTCTGAAGTGGCAGCAGATGCAACGTACCAAAGATAAGAAAAGCTTGAACAACCTCACCACCAAATTAAAAGAATTACTAATAGAGGATGAAAATCTAGGCATTGAAAAATATTGATGAAACTGGATGCAACATCTTCAACAGATTATTCTTTGTGGAAGACTACAAGAATGTTTTACCAACCCTCTATATGCAATCCAGATAATTCATGGGTCAACAGTTATCTAGAAAAAGCTAAAGAATTTACTATTTATCTACCACTTATTTCAAAGAAGTGTTTAAGGAAAACGTCTATTAGGATTCTGTGAAAATCATTAAAGACATTTCAAAAGTGTTAACTGCAAATCACCAACTTGACCCACCCATAAACTGATTTATCAAAACTGAAGTATGTAGTGCTATACAAAAACTAGGTCAATATAAGGCACATGGTTATGATCTGATAACTGCGAAAGTTCTGAGGGAATTACCTTGTTGAAGTATTGTCGCAAATATACAATGCGATTCTTTGGATAAACCATGTCCCATCTTAGTGAAAGGTAGCCCAAATAATCATGATACTAAAGCCAGAGAAAAGCACTGAAGAACAGATATTTTATCACCCAATAAACCTTCTTAAAAGTACTAGAAATCCTGTTCTCGAGAAGAATGAATCCTGTATTCAAAGAAAAAGAGCTGAACCAAAACCATAAGTTCAGATTCAGGCATGAATCTGAACTTATGGTTTTGGTTCATTATTTATTCCTAAAATCATAATTAGATAAATGCCATTTCTTTGTAAAGCATGATGAAAAGACTTCAGACTTCCAAGAAATGTTTGCTGGGGTTCCTCAAGGCTGGGCTGGGCTGTACACTCTGCCTACAATATACGTCTAGCTTGGCAGTGACTGATGTGTGAAAGTAGGTAGATTTGCTGATGATACAGCTATTCTTGCTGTTGACAAACTCATTCTCTTCCCTACATCAGATAAGCCTGCACAACACATCCTTTTAGCTTAAGAAATGGCAAATTAAAGCCAATGAAACAAAGTCAATCCATGTTATATACACACTACGGAAACTTGCCACTTAAAAAGAAGGTAAATATCTTGAACTATACTTAGATTAAAAGCTCACCTGAAAGAAAAACATATTCACTAAGCGCAGAACTCTTGGCATGCAACTCAGAAAATTTTATTGGATACTGAATAGAAATTCCAAGTTATTGTTGGAAAATAAACTATTATCTGCAAGTGCATTTGAAACCAACATAGATATATGGAATTTAGTTATAGGGAACTTTCTGGCTATTCTAATTTGGAAATTTGCAGAGATTCTAATCGAAACTGTTAAGAATTAACAATTAACTGTGAATTAACTGTAATTATTGAAAACTGCAATCAAATTCACAGGTAGTAATTCTTATTGTGCGTGCAGCAAAGATATTAACATACAATACCATTTTATTCTGGAGAAAGTTACCAATAAGGAAATTAAAGTTAACTATGGTGGGAAACTGAATTTGCTTGCGGACATTCTGATGAAAGCCAACTCAGAGAAGACAGATGAATGATCCAAGAAGTTTGCACTTAAAGGGAGGATGTTAAAATATGAAGGATATCCAATGCCACCAGCGACACTTGTCTAAATATTCAAAATATCTATGATTTATTATTGGCCTGTAAACCAAAACAAATAAAAGCACACTTGTCACTGTTTGTTAGTTCTTTGTCTATAATTTATAAAAAAACACTAAGTCTTTTTTGCTAAAATATTTATTAGAATAGGCCCATTACGCAGTAGTCAATACCAAAAAGTAAAAAAATAATATACAAATATAGACACTAAAATAGAAAAATAACAAGCCCTATGTTTTCAATTTTTATAACGGCAAAGAAATTCATCAATATTTTCGCCAATTTTCATAATATTTCTTCAAACTGGGGGGGTCCTATAGTCAGTGTAGTAAGGAAATAAAACTAATATAGCAACACATTTTGTGACGTTAATCATGTTGACACTTGTTTTTATTTATTGTGAAAAAATTGGAATTATTCAGGATCATTTTACTAATGAAATTGTAACTGCAGGTTACAATTTATTAATAAAATGCCCATAATTTAACTCCCATCACGAAATACATAGAATAGTTAGTCTTACAAGAGCTATATTAAATTTTATTTTGTACTGATCTTGTGAAAGTGAGGTTATGTGATCAAACAATGCATGGAAAATATTTGTGTGCCTTCAAAAGGACTTTGCGTTAAAATACAGACTGGTTTATTTGTGACAATGCATTATTTTCAAACGAATATGAACTATTTGTAAAATGACTTTGGAGTACTTGCATGGCTTACCAATAATTTAATTTTACAAAAAAAGGGACAGTCAAGAGAAATTAAAGTCGCCCTGAAAAATGGCATATACATTTAGAGAAGGAGAAAGACATAAGAAAAGAAAACAGAAAAAAAGTACAGAGTTATTGAAGAACAAAAGGAAATTAGAAGCCAGCACACTTTCAATCAGGATAAGGGTACTTAAACGTAGAGATAAAAATAAAACTAGAAATGCAGTGCTTGAAAGTTGCAACATATCTCCTTTAGGTACATACAATTGTAACCAAACGCTCAGAAAAGCTATTTTCAAAGTAAAAAAATGTCTGCCTGAGAGCCCGAGAAAACAGCAAGTAGTTCTCTTCGAGTTGGCAAAGGAGACTGCCAAAATCCCTAATAAATAAAGAACAGTAACAGTTGTTAAAAGATCTAATTCAGTGTCCAATGAGGTCATCAAAAAAGTGGTGTCCTTTTATAATAGTAATGACATCAGCCGATAGTCTCAAAACTGCAAAGATGTTATCCGCGTGAAAAATGCAGATGGCATAGTAACTATTCCTAAAAAGCACTTAATATTGATAGTATCAGAAGTATTGTAAATCAGAATTACTGATATTAATGATAGTATCAGTAATTCTGATTTACAAGTTCAAACAAAATGGAAGCAATGATACAAGACAAATGATCGTTTACAAATTCAGGAAAAGGCAGGCTCCAGAGAAAAATTATTAAAAAAATATATAGGGCATATTCATTGCTTTGTAAAGAACAGACAGGCATAATTCTTAAAACAAAAAAAGATAGATTCTACAGAGGAGGAAGCTGTCATGTAAATTGACTTTGCAGATAACTTTACCATAATATCACAGAATGAAATACAATGTGCGCATTGGCACCACCCTCAAGCTACATTGTTTGCATTCTGCATTTGCTTATGCTGCATTTAGTTACAGAAAAGCCGAAAGGTTGTCAGCTCTGTGGTGATTTAGCAATGATTTATCGCATAATTAGATATCAGCATGGCTGTTTTTGAAAGCAATTATTGACGACCTGAAGACACAATATCCTTGTGTCAAAAAATTACAGCTTGCGCAGCACAGTTTAAGAACAGATTTACCATTTCTAGTGTCTATTGTAGTGAGGAAGACTGGGGGTTAAAGTTGAGTGGGGTTTTTTGCTACTAGCCATGGTAAAGGCGCTGTCTACGGCTAAAGCACAACTGTGACTTTGATAGGCAATAAAGTCTCAGAAAACTCTCCACAACGCCTGGGAATATTAGTAATACTTGTCTGTAGAGCCAAAAGGCGTTAAATATCATTTCGTCAGTGAAATCAACATTCATGATCGTGAGGATGAGTTAGTTAACCAATGGGAAAATTTAAGGATGATACCTCAACTGCATAAACAGCACTATTTCAGTTACTCAGGACGAAACTACATTGCACATTATCTTAGAGTTAGTTCAAGTACCCAAAAATCTCTTTTGTTCAAAGACAAAGTTGCGTACGAAGAGGTTTACTAACATTCAGAAAATGAAGAAACCCAAGCCACAGAAGAGCAGAAAAAACTGATCATTAAAAAAAGAAAACCTGAAAAAAATAACGAAAAAGACAGGAAAAATGACGGGAAATGTAAAAAGAAGAAAGACACAGATGAGGCAGTCAAAGAAAAAAAAAGGTCAAGAAACCAGACAGAAGGGAGACAGGATAACAAAGTAATAGAGAATACAGAAAATAATAGGAAGAAAAAAGGTAAAAATGATGAAAATTCACTTGGAGAAAGCACACTGGAAGAAAAGGAATGAGCACCAGCATGCAGCAGTCTGTCTGTACAGAATTATGAGAATGGTAATTATATTCTGGTGAAGTTTAATAATAAAAGAGCTCACTATCAGTATGCAGGTATCGCAAATAATATTGGCAATGAGGAGGGTGAGGTAACTGTCACATTTTTTTTAAATTTGTGACAAATCAGGTTGTCTTTTTAAAGTTGATGATATGGACTGTCAGATGTGACTTTCGAGAATATTTTAGAGAAGTTGCCTATTCCCACTCTAATCACAAAAGGAATGAGGATTTTTTATAAATTTGCCTCACCAGTTGATGTTTTTAAAAAGTGGTTTATTCTTAATATGAGTGATAATAGCCAAAAGTCATCTAAATTATTAAAATTTTTAGTTGTTAAATTAATAAATAAAGTCTCAAAATTTACTTCAGTTTTTGTTTAATTTACACTCATAACACCCGTCGCAAATTGTGTAACACTCGTCACAAATCGTGTAACATCCGTCACAAATTGTGTAACACCCATCACAAATCACAAGATTTTCTTGTGATTGAAGAACATGAAAAATGATGTATCCACAAAATACTGAAGAGTTATCAGAAAGGAAGATTCTTTAACTGTCTTCTTAGGTATTAACTTTGTGACAAAAATTTCTAATTTAGCTGAATTCTGATGATTAACAAGGTAGCATTTTCTCAAGAGTACTCGTAACACACATCACAGGGTTTAAATCTATTATAGCATCTATGTGCTTGAATAATTTCTAATGTGTTTGTGTTTTAATTAAAAAGAAACAATGAAACGAACTGAATTACATTAAAAACGCAGACAGTTTTTCTAATGTAGGAATGAATAACAGTTTGAATGCGTACAAATGTAACATCTGTCAACTCGGCCCAATAGTATTTTCGAATTTGACTAGTAGTACTATTACCTGTTTAGTCACTTATTATTATTTTATTATTTGCATCTAATCAATTTCTGTTATTTTTTCCTTCTTTCTAGCTTTATTTTTGACATTCTCCCAGAAATTTAATTTTTAATTATATTTCTTTTGGTTCAGAAAAACAATGAAGTTTTTTGCTAAAAGGCAAAATAATAGCCGATATTTTTCTTTTATTCCCACAAATATTTTTAATAAGTAGTTACAGCTCTCTATTCAACTGCAATTTAATAACGGGATTCCAATAAAAATTAATTAATTTTTTTATATAGCAATTATTATCATTATAGACAATATTATTGTCAGTTTGTATCATAATTAGATCTGCTAGTGACAAGTACGCTACAATTACTTATGTTAAGTACATGATAAAATGGAACAATGTCCTGTCGAATATTTTGTATTGCGTTTCTATTTTTCTAAATTTATACTGATATATTGTTGGGTTTTTTAAATGAATAAGATGTTAAAAAGTTGACTTTCATTCTTTACTTAAAGAACTTATTTATTACAAAAATGAGGCATATTTAGTGATTACTGGTAGCCTACCTAATACTTTCTCTTTTTACAGATATATTACGGAAAAATAAGCTCCTTGATAGAATGAGTAGCTTTATATATTCCTTAACTCATTCATCATACCAATAAAGTACTACAAAGTATGACTTTTTAAAATATTTTAAATCTTTATAGTCTGTTTTCTTAACTGGCACAGTATAGAGAAATCTGAAAGTATTGCAGATACAGGGAAACTGTCTTAGGCACCATGAGGTCTTTTTTTGGAAATAATTTTGACATAGTTTCATTCTTGGTCAAGCGTGAATCTTCCATAAAAATTAATAAAAGTTTTTATACTGAATATATTTGCCGTTAATTTTGTAGAGATTCATTATTCACAATTAAATTAAACTACATGATGTAGTATTATTTCTACTTTCTTCAAGTTCTTTACCACAACCTAGGTTCCGTTGTATTACAACATCTTCAGGTGGGCTATTAGCAAAGCGAATCTTTACTGATAGCCCACCTGAAGATGTTGTAATACAACGAAACCTAGGTCGTGGTAAAGAACTTAAAGTAGAAATAATACTACATCACGTAGTTTCATCTAATTGGGAAATTTTTTTATGTTAATTGACTCAGTTTTATTATAGTATCATTTCATTGTATCAGAGGAAAATAATCTGTTTGCAGACAAGTTTGGGAAGAAATGTGTTTCTAGACAAGTTTGCGAAGTCCATGAATTTCAAAGAATCCGTTAAATTCAAATGAAGAAGTTACTTTGTTTTAATTATGACTTTCATGTCATAAATGCATCAATGCACCAATTTCAAGGAAAATTCATGCTTAAAAACTAGACTATGTCAAAATTGTTTCCAAAAAAAGATCTAATGGTACTTAAGACAGTTTCCTTGTATTTGCTATGTTTTCGGATTTTCCCATAAAGTCCAAGTTGAAAAAACAGACTGTATACTAATTATGAAATAAAATAGAACAGAATTTTAAATTAATTATATTCGTTTGTCATATTTCTTTAAATACAAGAAAAAATTATTTCAAATAGCAGTCTATTTGATAAACAATATTAGTATTAAATAAATATGAATATAATTATTTATTATTAAATTATTCTAATACATTACTATATTCAGTAACTCGAAAATAGACACGTAAATTTATTTTTATTAATAAAGGATATACTTTTGTTAAAAAATTTTAAACATTAAACAAGACAACAAACTTTTATTGAAAGAAAAGTTACAACATAGCCCTTTATTTCACTTTAATTTATCACTTTTAACCCTTTTATGACATACAAAATTCCCTCAATAAAACATTCTGAATTATTTGAACACGGTAATCAAAATGAAGAGTTGCGTTAGTTTGTTAATAATGTTATAAATTTTATGTACCCTTTATGTTTACATATTGTATCTTAAAGTAAGGCAGTCAAGTTTAATGCATCATAAAAGTATAATATTGAGGTATCATGTATAATTTTATTTACATAATTATTATTTTTGGCAAAAGTTTTGAGAGGCACTATATTAATAAGAAATCAATGAATACCTTCACAAATCTGTGGTAAATAGTAATAACTAAAAAAATGTAACTATAACTTGATGACAACGATAAAAATTAATAAAATGATATTAAAGGAACACTTGTATTTTAATACATACCATTTATATATTTGTATATGGAATATACCAACAAACCCCTTCCCAGAAATATAATAATACTAGTTTCTAATTTTAGAGATTTCTTTCTATTATTAAAATATTAATGAAGAAATAAATATACCATCCCAGATGACTTTCGTCTTCCGGCCATTTCTTGATATTCGGAGTAATCAGTGAGTAACGTCTACCATAACAAATAGGAAGTATGCCTATTTTAATGGACATATCACACTTACGAGCGCACTATTTTTGTTAGACTAAACTGACTGGGAATCTCATCGCTATATGCTTAATTTAGCATCTCGGCCAAAACCAAGGTGTCAAATCATTCACAATTAGATACAACAATTTATGAATATTCAAACACCTTTCCAGAAATCAAACATTTTGTCAGGCACAATCGCTTTACCTACTGCACTATGGACCATAACAAATTATCACTACCAATACAATAAAAGTGAAATATTGTCTGTTTGTCTTTCTTTTATGCTTAAAAGGCCCAATCATTTTCAGTGAGCTTTTGCATCTAATAATTTTCATCATAGAATAAAAAATAGATTAAATTCAATTAGCCATACTAATATAATAATAAAAGCGAAACATTGTCGGATTATTTGTCAGTTTGCTTTCTGTTATGCTTAAATGACTTAAAAAATTTCAATGAAGTTTTCTATATAGATGCATAAAGATTAAGAGGTTGACTTTGTATAATCCTGTTATCATTTACAAGAGCAGACAGAGCAGTGACATGTAATGCTATAATAAAATTATTCTCTGAATGTGAATATAATGCTGTTAATTAAAATTTTACAAGTGGTTAAACATATTGTCATGCAGGCAAATCAGGAAGTAAAAGCTAGTTCTACATAGTCCCTAGTACATTCTTTTCCATTATGCTGAGCTATATTATTACAGTTACTTGACACCCGAAATTTAAATATTTTATTATTTCACAAGATGTTTAGGAGTGACTATACTGCTTGTATACACGGTTTTTAATAACTAACTCAAACCTACATTTAACATGTGTTGTTTGTCATCACGTTTCATGTCTCAGGTCGATTTTGATGAAGACATGAAAGGAAATGTCCCCTTGAATCCCATTTATAAGTGTTAATATTATTTTTAAATTATTAACATATTGCCCGTTATATGTTTCATAGAAATTTTTCTAAAACTGTATAGGACCTAGGGAAATCACTATAGTTTTCCTATAATCTCGTAGTCAGATTCTAACTATCCTATTTTTCATTACGATCTTTTTAACATTTTGGCACACATCTGAGGATACAACCAGATAATAAAATTCGTAAAAATGTTTTCAAATACTTCATTTGCTCCCTCGAAAATTATCATATAATTATTCTAGTGTTAGCTTCCGCAAAGTATGTAAGGTTAATAGGATATGTTCATATTTGAAATTTTAAGTTTCTACATCAAACAATTTCTGAGAAAATCAACTGTAAACAAACGGAACCCTAAAAAGATTTTAAAATATTCACTGTTACTATGTTGCAATTACTATCAGCCCATAAAAACAGATTATAATTTCAAAAATTACTGCTAATGCTTATTATCATCTACAAAAAGAAATAACTGATTTTAATTATGTGATGTATAAATTGGCAATATATAAGTAGATTGTATCGAATATACTAAAAAAATAAATAGGTTTTGGAATAATTTTAATTTCTATTTGTTAAACAATTGATTAAGGATCTGTTATGGGTTTAGGGTAATTTAATTCAACGAAATTGCCATCAATATACGGTGCAGAAATTAGGGCGTTTCCAACGCTGCACATATCCTCTAAATCTTTATATCAATAACTTTTACATCTGAGATTTAAGTTGTATTAAAAAAAATTGGGTTTGCTGTTAGCAATATGTTAGATAACCATATAGCCATATAATGCGATATATAAATCCAGATTGGTGGCCAAAAATAAATATCAGGTATGTACCTGGTACTTTAAATACAGATCTTACAATTAGACGGATATCATATAGATGAATTTGATGCTGATTTAAGACTCCATCGCTATTCACATATCGTCCAAATTAATTATTGTCTATACATTTAAGCCATACACTTCACATAAACACAGGAAATTTAGTTAATAAGCCAACTGTTAATAAAAAAAAATCAAAAGCTTTATGAAATGATAACTATATCAAAGTGTTGAAATGTTATTTATGTTCGATATTAATTGATTTAAAAAATTACTTACGTCAAAAATATTCTAAAATATGTTAAGGTTAAAATAAATAACCTTTTTTGATGTTTCACTCCAAATTGAATATTATTCACTAAAATTCACTATCAGCATTACACAGTAACAAAAAGAAAAAAACAGCTAAAAATTCACAAATGTACTCTACAATAATATTAAGCTGCTTTTAATTTTTGTATATTTTAATTGTTTATATACAGCTTGTTCTAACATATTTTAGCATAGGTATATTTGCCAAAAATTATAATTACTGTGCTGAAATAATTGAGGGTATTGTAATTTTGTTGTCATAACGTTTGATTTTAGAAAAATATCCAATAAAATATTTGATAAAAACTGCACCTATTTACAGTCTGACAATATCGTATTCACTCTACAGTCTTAGTAAAATTATTAAGAAGAAATTCTGTTTGTGTGTTTGTTTTTTTGAAATTTTTTTGAGAATGTTAGAAATGTTAGTAACACAACTACTAATCCAATTGACACACAGCTTTTGTGATATGGTAGCTTATAGCTTCCAGATTTACACAGGCATATGTATTATAATTATTGAGAAATAATTAATAATATTAGTGTAGTCAGAGAAAGTCACCGATCTAAGTGCTTTCGTAACAAATGCTGGAAAAAGCTACACAATTCTATACTCCATTCAATTTCAAGAGAGAATCTTTGTGAACAAACAAATTTGACAGTTAAAATATGGTTGGCACAAAAGTATATTTGATCAGCTGACAACTATAAACCTCATTGCATTATACCCAGAATATTATTAAACCATATACATAATCAAAACATTAACTTCAGAAAGTTTCACTATAAATAATGTTATAAATAATTTACTGATGTTATAAGTAATTTACTAATTGTCAAATTTCCATTGTACAAATGGATAACCTTCCATTTTTATTGCGAAATTACCAGTCGTTTTAAATATTTCTTGAAAATAATTGAAATTTCAACGGTGAAAAGCCTATAGAGCATATATGCTCTTCATTAATTTTATAAGGTGTTAGAGTGAGATAGCTACAATATGTCAGCTTACACTCCTATATTTCCAAATTGTATTGCATCATATATAAATATACTTATGTTATATTTGCCATATAGATAATGAAACAAAAATTGTGACATGTTATTTTCTTTTCAAATAAGTGTTGGTACCACAATATTTTCCAATGTAGCTTAGATTTTGTATAGATACTTTAGGATAGTTTTTATAATAACTGAGCTTTTACAAAAAAAACATTAGAAAAAGCTTTAATGTTAATATCCAACATTATTTATATGCGCTTTGCATTATATATATAATGACCTGTAGCACAGTGGTTAAGACTCTAGCATATAAGAGGCTAAGGGTTCGATTCCTAGCCGCGTGCTTCAACATTCATACATTCTTTATCTAACTGTGAATTATTTATTATACGTTGAGTTTGGCCGAGAGGCATAAGTTACCCATCATGTTTAGCGTCAGAAAAATGCACTCGTGAGGACAATTTCTTTTATAGGAAAAATTGTATACACTAATTACCCTGGACACCGAAAGGTAGCCAGTGGCCAAAACGCAGCCGCGATTGCATTTTTACATATTACAGTGCATTCGCATTGATTCGTTATGATGCATTTTAAAAGTCTTGCAAAAAGAAAACGCATTATAAGTAGCAAAGAGTATTGAGTGGAAAAAAATATAATAATTGAAATATTATTTGAAAAAAACATATATCCACATTTGTAATTTCGTACATGTAGTTAAAAAGTAACATAGGTATGTCAATGGCTGTGAAAATGTAATGTAGGTCTCATCTCAAAATCTTCAACAAATAATTAAATATTTATTTCAAATTGACATACCTATATTAAGTTTTATACTACTTGAATAATCTGAAAAACATTTGAATAGATATTAGAAAGAGAAGAAATGCAATGCCCATTCTTATGGTCATTACACCTTGAGACTTAGTTAATAATATTATTTTATTTAATATAATTTTCGTCCGACTTTCATAAAATCATCAGTTTATCAGATAAAGATGCCGATTGGTGTTTATGAATTTTGAGGGGCAATAAACTTCTGTTCTTCATTCTGATATGTATGTTTGGTAAAAGTAAGTTATAAGTTTTTGTTTCAAAGACAACCAATGCGGCTCCGTATGATTATCTATCTGTCTACCTGTTGCACAAACATGAAACCTAACAATTGTATTGAAGTGGCCATATCTAAATGTACGTAGGACAAAACAAACCTGAATTAATCCGAGCGTACAGCCAGTATAATTATTTGCGACATTCATTATTTATATGTTCAAAAGGGTCACACTACTTGTCCAAAGGCATATATATTCAGGAGATCCATTATATTTTTTATTGACTGTATGCCCACGTATGGCAATTTACATATACCACGTATATACAACGCTCGCTTGCAACAGTTACCAACGTAATGGAGATTAATTCACGAGGCGCACAGACTTGTCAGTGTATTGTCATTTTTCAATATTGCTCTCTAAATTTTTAGCGTTTCATAAAATTATTTTGTATTATATTAAGTTTATTATATTTTAGGTGCTTTAAAATGTTAAGTTCATTGTGTTAAATGTGTAATATTTTTATATTTGAGTGTAATTAAAATAGCAAATTTTATTCTAAGCACAGTTTACAGCTGTTCGAGAATACATTTACTGAGATTGCTGTTATATCACTATTAAATAAAAAAAAATTATCTGGACACAAAAGCAATTATATGTGGTGAAAGAAAACACTACTTTTAAATTAAATTTTTAAAACAATGTCATTTAATAAGCCCTGCAGCATGGCTGAACAAACATTATTAATATTGATATACAATGTAATAGGTAGATTTATGATGAATATGTTCTGTAATAGATATGACATGTTCTCTGATACTAATTCTCAGTGATATCAGCAAAAGGCCGAAATTAATTTGCACAAAATATAGTTAATAATAATAATAGTTATTTTTCTGGAACTCAGCTCCACCACCCGGACTGCTGGTATTTGGTTTGTTTTCCAGAACACAGAAGTCACTTCTTAGGGTTATGAAAGGAGAAGCTATGACGTGGCAAACATAGCGGCCGGGTCTATTCTATTAAGTGGTATTTCTAGTTAATTAATTTCATAGATTTATTCATGTAAAGTTAATACCAAATAAAATATTTAAAAAAATAACACTTTGAAAAAAAATTTTACTATGTAAATCGCTTGGTAACTATCAGGGTTATGGAAATTTATCTTATTATAAAATGCATTGCTTTTTAACGAACCTAAACTCATTACAATCGAGCAATTAAAAAAAAGAGCTACACTCGTTTCAGTGAACTGAGTCGTTGGTACGAATAATCACAAATTGACATAATTGGACTGGTTTTTTATTAAATGATAGTAAAATATTGAGTAAAAATTATTTTTTTAGAATTAGTCACTATGTTATTATATACCTATAGAACTGTACTGAAAAAATAATAAAAAAAATCTAATTAGTTTCGTTAATAATTGAAAAAATAACAAAAAAATATAGTTAGTTCTGATCAGTATCATCTACATAATTAAACTGATTAAAATATTTATATCCGACATGGCATATCCCCTCCAAGCACTTTTGTTTTTTGGCACTACATTCACAACGGGATGAACGGCAACCATCTTTGCATTGTCATGTTTTCAGTTCAAGGTCTTTCAATGAAATTAAACTTACTGATGAAGTAAGTAACTGGTACTAGAAAACCGTTGTCCTCAATCTTGCAGCCACTGTCTATGAGCGCAGGTAATGTAGGATCTGGCATATCGGCATTCTGCCAACAAAGTGCCAGGTAGTTTGCTCTTAGCGCATGCTGGTGAAACGCTCATTAAGTCGGCGATAATTAATCAAGTTCTTTAATATTCTGGAACATTGCTGCTCTTAAATCGTCTAGGTTGTATAATTCTTGAATCCCTGGTTTTTTTGTTTGTATACCTAAGAATAACAAATCTTTCAGCATTTGAAAATTGATCTTCTGTAATCTGTGGGCTTATACCAAAATTAGATAGAAGTTGAAAGTGTTTTAGGAAAATCGACCATTGATATTTTTGTGTGCCCTGACAATGCGCTCATAGTGTCACATGCAGTTAGACTGTGATACGTCGACAATGATTTCCTTTTATCAATGGTCATGTTGTCTTTTATATTTTTAACGGCAATAAATTTTGGTTTTTTGTTAGTGCCTGATTTAATCTACACAATACTTGGTAATTGTTCACTGAAGTGAATTATGAGCAAGTAACACATCAGTGTTGCAACAATTAACTATCAATCTCTCAAAATCGATCAGCTTCTTCTTGAGGACTTCTCAAGTGATTCACGTTTTACTGTGCATTATTGCTGAGTTGCTTTGCGTCTAAATATCCACCAGAAGTTAGAAGTTCCTGTGTTGATTGAAGTTTTGCTGCTTGAATGGCAATTTCTTTTGCCAGAAAATCGGACAGCCAGGCTTTGTTTTCAGAAGAGTGTATGAATCTATTCCATTTAACAGACAGAAGTGTCTCGCGTCCTGTTATTTGATGCTCGATTGGTATGACATATTGTCGTCTCTTTTCACGATTGCCAGACTTGATGGAAGTTTTGTCAAATCAATCAAAAAGAACAAGCATGCTCTGGCAACCATTGGACTTGAAATTTAAAACTGTTGATTTTACTATAACATCACATAAGTCTCCGAATATTTTGGCTGCTTTTGGCTTTCCAATACTTTGCACCAGAGCTTTGGTCAGAGTGGCAGTTTTAATGTTTGTTTTGGTGGTTACAGTTTCAAATGTGGATTGACCTGCTATCAAATTACCATCCATACCACCAATAAAACTGCCTTTGAGCGTGTTTGATGAGTCCATTGGTGTCAAAAAGAGATGGTGGTGGATCACGCAACCCATTTTTTATTATATTTTGCGAATCAATTTGACGCCTGCTCTTTATTGCAAAAAATATGTGACAGACTAACATATTTGCATCTACAGTGTTAATTTTATTTCCATATTAACGTGCAAGTACTTGAATATTTTTGATTTCACTTTTTAAAAAAGCTGTAAGTCTGTTTTTCTTTCGATTACACGGTCCATCAAAAAATCTTCAAAAACTTTCAGCCCATGCGATTAGGTAGAAAGTAGATCATTTGCAATCTCATCAGAAGCTATCCTTCCAATAAAAATGTTGGGTCGAAAAGGTTTATTTTTTTAAATGGTTTCACAAGTCTTAGCACGTCAGCTTCGTCTTTTTGAAGGTTAGTAGAAAAGGTCTTTTCATAAATTTAATATATACCTTGTTTGCAGTTTCTGACAATTTTTGCTATCAACAAGATATATTGTACCCCAACGTGCATAATTAGTATGAGCGTACACAAAAAACTATGGCAACATCTGTGCAACAGTTTCAAGATGCATTGACCAATTTCCTTCTCGTTCTGCACATATATATAATTTCACACAAGGCCGGCCAAGCCCAGGTATGATCTCTAAAACATATACATTTTGGTTTGTTGGTTTTCTTGATTGAGCTCTTTAACAAGGTTTAAAATAACATTAGCTTTAGTTTCTAGATCATCCCACTTGCATATGAATTCCAAACTAGGTTCATTACAATTGCCTAAAGTTTCTATTTGCTTGAGAATTTCTGCAGGAAATGTTCCCTTTTCACAGGCCCACTCTTTAATATTGTGAAACAAAATTCTCCATAAGGCAGGGCTTGTACTGCGTGATTATAGTGTCTACCATCCGTAATACTTTGGGCTATAGATTCTCCATAAATATCAGACAACCCAAATGTCTGAAAGACCAGAGCTGCCAAAATGTTGGCCAATTGCACATAGAATGTTTAGAACCCAATGGAATCCTCCAAGTCGTAGAGTAACATCATCATAATTGTCATTGTACCACTGAGTTTACTTAATTTTACAATAAAGAGCCTCATCACAAGTCACAACAGTGTCTTTTTGACCAAGGGCCTTGGTTATATCTTTGCAACAGTTTAATACTGCTACCATGTGTCTGTTTCATGCGCAGGAGGGTTAATAATCTGAGTGTACCCAACAGTTGTAATTTGGTGTGACTTTTGAGTTAATATTTTATTTATGTCTGGCCACGATGGTATCACTTGATCTTTATTAGCAGATGAACGACATGTAAGCTAGATAATATCACTTTTCCTTTAATTTCAAAGTTAAGGAAAAGTGATATTATCTAGCTTACATGTGTTCAAGTAATATTATCTAGCTTACATGTCGTTCATTAAGTTAAGCTAGATAATAGACTTTTCCTTTAACTTCAAACGTTTTTAAAATGTGATTGGCTAAAGAAGTATCAACGCGCATTAATGTCTGATAGATGAAACAATTCCCTGGAACATGTAGCATGTCTATTAACGACCGAGATCTAGTAGGCTGATGAATAGCTAGTACAATACCGATGTGTTTGGGTTTGAGATTTTGCTTGTTGTAGATGTATACTATTTCTTGTCCTTATGAAATACGTCTACAACAAGCAACTTTATTTTCAACATCGTCTGGGTTTTTATCATTGTTACCTAAAATTAAATTTAACAGTATTTATAAACTTTCAGTTACACTTCTTTTTACCGTCCTGGCAAAGTTCACTTTTTTTTACCGTCCTGGCAAAGGTTTCGCATAGCGTTAGCAATTGTAATTTTTGGAAATATATAGGTAGACTCATTTCGTCAACTTGAAGAGGCAGCGTCAATGCTGTTTCCATGATGCTGTAGTATCCTCCTTTTTAATAACAACTTTTCTGGATATCCAGGATCTTCTACACCCATCGAAAGTAAAATATTATTGAAAGCTTCGGATAATGTAGTCAATGCATATACCTGTCCTATAGCAAAACATTCATTGATTTTTTGAAGTAATTGTTTGAAAGCTTAGTCATATAACAAGATTTTTTCAGATTTATTTGTGTCTGTTTTGCAGGCAATATTTTTTTAAAACTTGACATCTAATACATGACCTCAGCAGCAATAGGATGTAATGTCCCTAAATAACAGTTAATTGTACTATCACTCATTGCAATTTTATGAATTTGTTCAGCTAGTGTAGATTTGAACTTTTACTACATTTTCTTCATATCGTTGCAATGTTTTTCTTTTCGGACAAGAAATGCACATATTCATGTTAATTGTAGTTTTACTTCTTATTGTGTGTGCATCCAGTAGTAATGGCTGTAATTAATATAATTACAAATAGATATTAATATTATGTAACAAAAATTTTTAAAAATACAAAAATAGTGGATCTTTTTGTAACATGTCTGTTTCCTCTGAAACTTTTGTAGCTGAACTCTTTTCAATTTTTTTATGTTTTCTCGGCTGGATCTTCATAACAATTTTTGTGAAGAAATTCTTCATAACAATTTCATAGAAATTCTTCATAACAATTTCATAGAAATTCTTCATAACTATTTCATAGAAATTCTTCATAACAATTTCATTCAAGAAATTCTTCATAACAAGTTCATAAGAAATTCTTCATAACAATTTTTGTGCCATAATATTATTTTCCCCTGGATATCATCCTTTGCTATAAGAAACAAATAAGACATCCACAAAAATAACAGCTTAGGGTCATTATAACAAATATCATATTCGGTGCAGGAAGTGGGAGCAACAAAGGTCAAGTGAAGTAGGTATGTATTACGTAACTAAGGGGGGTCTATGTTTTTTTGTAATTAATGTGCAATGAAACTACTTTGTAAAGTTATTATATGAGAAAATTATCAACTACAATTGCGAAGTTCGTTTAATGAACCATTTATTTATTTACTGTCAATGAATAAGACACAAAATATAGCTCGTCTCTGGTGTTTATATCAAACTGGTCAATAAATAAATTTTATTTTTATATCTATCTACTTAACAACCAATTAACTTACTACTTAACTATACTACTAATTAATAGAATTTTTAATACTCAAATATGTACTTACTGTGGATCCACATAAATAAGTTTCCGCCGGATAAATCATTATGCTTTTTATGGATATCAAAGGCTTTCTTAAATTGATCTAATGTGCTTTGTATGACTTTACTTAGGTCTATTTTGCTGGGCTTATTACAAATAAGACACAATTTACAATTGTGTGATTGTCTGAGGTTCTAAATCTATGTTTATGAAATAACGTGAAATACTTTTATTTGCGTTAATACTTGTTATAACTATGAATGAGTTTTAGCAGCGCAATGATGGCGACGGACGATTGAGTTCGTGCAGGGATTCCCCAGACCAAAGGAACAGATCACTCCCTGTATTGCCAATAATAAAGGATTACATCCAACCTGGACACTAGATATAATTTTTTTTAAATATTAAAATTACACATGCATGAGTAAAGTAATTTTTACTCGGTATTTTACTATCATTTAATAAAAAACTAGTTCAATTATGTCAATTTGTGGTTATTCTTACCAACGACTCAACTCACTTAAACGTTTTTCACATTGCTCGATTGTAATGATTTAAGGTTCATTAAAAAGCTGGTAAAAGTAGCAATGTGTTTTACAATAAAATAAATTTCCATAACCCTGACGGTATTTACATAAATGTTTTTTTCAAAATGCGTTATTTTTTTAAATATTTTATTTGATATAAGCTTTAACTTCTACAATTCAGAGCTTGCTCAAATTAAACTTTGTGCCTTGCAGACAGGCAGGTTACCACATCAGATCGTCCAAGATGTCACTATGAGATGGAATTCGTCGTATTACATGTTATCGTGTCTTTTAGAGCAAAAAAGAGTAATTTCTTCATACCTGACCGAAACAACTGTTAATTTTAAAAATCTATTCAGTAATGAATGGAACATAACATACATAAAGTACATTGTGTTACTAAAACCATTTGAAGAGGTTACAAAGATCATTAATTCGAGATTTTCTTCGATATCAGAGGTCATGTCAGAGGAGAAAATGATGTCAGAAAATATGTTGAAGACCAGGTGTGAGAGGTTGGCTTAGAGCAAAATAAATTATTTACACTTTCAACTTTACTTGATCCCAGATATAAAATACAGTTTTCCGAGGCAGAAAATGTAGGCACTGAAATCGCAATTCTTGTATGAAGCTCTAAAAATAGTATGAATGATGACAGCGACACAGATAAAGAAAATTTAGATAATTCTAGAAATGAAAATAATAATAATAATGATGATGACCCAGAGTCAACAATCCACCATAGTTTTTGGGAATGTCATTAAGAACTAGTGAAAAGGAGAATCGAAGATGTTCATGACAGCAGATTTGGTGCGGTTCATGAACTCTACTCCTACTGTCCGATATCAGTTATAAAGCGTAATGGCGATCCATTTCAGTGGTAGCACCGAAACCACTCAAGATACTCAGAAGTAGCTCAAATCGCTAAAAAATATGTTTTTTGTCCAGCTAGGTCATTTACAGTGAATGACTTGTTTCTGAAGCGGGTAATTTATACGAGACTAACAAAAACTGTTTGCCCCCTGAATCTTTAAACATTTCCTCATCATAATTTACCCCTAAGAAAATAAAGAATTACTGCGATTTCATTTAAACTTAAGTGTTTTTTTGGTTTCTATTATAAAGATATATTTTGTATTTTCATTTCATAATTATAATAAGGTTATTGTGTATAAATTTCTAAGTGATCCGGTAAATATTTTCAGAGAAATATCTGAATTTGTAATGCCACGTCAGACTGTTAGAAAGCAGGTAGAGTAAGAACCGGAGTAGCAGCTGTACTCACGTCACACGCTACCTGAGGTTCCTTTTTCTATTGTGTTTTTTCGTAGAATGTGGATACAATAGGTCCACAAAGTACTTCAAGGTCACATTCAGTTATTATAACCAAAAAGTGAAAGTATGTCGTTAGTCTAAGTAGTTCTGCCACGTTGTGAAGTCGTGCATTCAGTTCAAACTTTTGTTTTGTGTGATTTTTTGTTCTATATTGGAATAAATATTATTTAAGTTATAAAAATGCCCCGTAAATGTTCAAGATTATCTAGAAGTAACGAAAAAATCCAACTTTCAAGAGCTAAAAAGAGAAAACAGGCTTTTAATCCAAAGACTGTTGAGACGGATAAGAGTAGTTTTAGTACATCCGCTAAAAAATTGAAAACGCAGAAAGAGATTTTAGTTTCACGTGATCCTTCAATTGAATATAGAACTTTAAATTCATAACTGTATTTGTTGCGATAAGTGATTATGTCAAATGTAACACCTGTGACGGAAAAATAAAATTTGAAACTGCTTCTTCCCGTGGACTTGATTTTAAAATCGTTGTAGTGTGTGATAACTGTGAAAATCGTTTTATAAACTCCAGTCCTTTTGTGAAACATTCTTACGAAATAAACAGACGATTTATATTTGTGATGAGAATTCTGGGATTCGGATTAAAAGGCGCAGCTAAATTTTGTGGATGGACATGCCTGATTTTTTAACACAAAACACTTGTGATTTGATTATTAATAACATTTACTCCTGTGTGAAAGTAGCAGCTGAAAAACTGTTTGAAAAAGCCTGTACCGAGGAAAAAAAAGAGACTGCTAAAAACCAAGGTGATGAAAATAATGAAGAATTAACAGTTTCTTCAAACTTTAAACGAGTTTTTCTCAAAACGGTATTTTCCAAATCGGTGAGCATGATTTCTCAGAAATGGCTGAACCGATTGGTCTCAAATTTTTACACAATCTTTTTAGATATATTCCTCAGGTATTGAACGAAGGAATAAGATTTAAAAAAATGATTACTATTTTTTTTAACAATTTAGAGCGAAAATTTCAGTCGAAAATGAAAAAATTTTTTCTAATAGACACCATTTTGTCAAAAATCAAAATTTGTATTACTCCTTCGTTCATTACCTGCATTAATCTATCCTTTAAAAGAATCCACCATTCACGATCACACAATTTCAGATAATCCAAACCACCGAAATAATGCTCACCGCCAAGCACCTTTTCTTAGAGGTCGTTCGGGATATCATCTATAGGAGCGGTGCACATTCATATTTTTACATGATCGATGCGCCATTGTATTCTTGAAAGTTGGCTCTATTTGAATAATCATCATTTGTAATTGATAAATAAAAACTGTTTATATAAAAAATTAATAAAAATACGTCTTTTTTGAGCCTCGCAACTGCGTATAACCCCTTAAATATAAAAACAAAATATAGAAACAAATGAGTAACAGATTTTAAAAAAAGATCACCAAGGTTTCAAAACAAAATATATTCAATTTAAAATGCAACTGGAAACCAAAGATGATGTATTATCAAGTGCCCGGTAAGAAAATTGTAAAAGTAAACACTTAATAGGAAATTGCATAAAGGTGTTCTCAACTTTTCAGGACCTAAATTTGAAATTTGTTTAAACAGGTGCTTATAAGTGGCTCTTAAAATAAAACTTGTAAAGATTCAGAACATATGATATAAATATTATATCAAATTGACAACTGATTACTAAAGTGTCCGATAACAATATAAATGTTATCAAAATCAATTAAGGTCAGAAACTAACACAATATTAAACTTTTACCTACCTCTTGCGATAATCCTCAACATCAACAAATCTGGTCTCACATAATCCAGTAAATAATGTGTCTGTGGTGGAGCTAACCATTCGGCAACAGCTTTGTTGCCACTCCTCAGGTAGAGCAGACCCAATGCCAAGGTAGCGCCAGGTGAAGTCACATCCAGATTTACTGTGGAGCCTTCGCGGATCTGGAACGAAGGTTGCTTGTACTTCTCCTTCTGGGCACCTAGTAGACAAGATGTTTCTTAAAGTTCTGTTTATTACTTGTGTATACTAATTAATCCAGATGAAACTCAAGAAAGCCATAATGGTAAAAGCCAAAGAAACCTAAAAATAGTCCATTTGGGGGAGCAAACATTTTAATTCAATTGCTTATGATAACTTTATGAAACATTATAATAAAACAAAAAAATTTCCATAAAATTTTGGAATCGACCAAAGGAATAGTTTCTTAACCTGACTAGGGCTCGAGTGAAATTCGCGGCAGCTGAATTGCCAAAATTCAATTATCAACGCAGCCATACAAATGAAATTCGCGGCAGCTGCACTATCAATTTATTGCGGAAATTATTTGTATGAAAATTATCTACAAACATACATTTTCGAAAAGATTTGGAAATTTCCTAAAGGTTAAATAAATTTTTTATTTACAAGTAAATAAAAAGATACTAAAAAAATGTTATCAAATTTTTAAAAGATCAAGTTCTCGCCCCATTTCCAATTATTTGACAATATTTGATAACTATGGCAGACAAAAAACAAATTTTTCATTTAAAATAATTTCGAGTTATATAAACCTAAATTACATACAAGTACTGGAAAAAAATTTATAATCAATAAGTCGTTGGCTGTACGTGATACGTCATTGATCATGCATGAAAAAAATTATTATAGTGAAACTAATTATATTTTAACTTTACAACTTACTGTTTTGAATTTGGCATAAAACTATGAAAAAAAGTGGTGTAATTTTTGTGAAAATAAAATGTTAAATTATTCAAGAAAAGGCATGGAAATTTTATATTTCCATGCTTTTTCTTGAATATGTAAACTAGCATACATACATACATAACCTCCAAAACGAATATAGAATAAAAAAGATTCTGTCCATGGCGTATTTTATACTATATAGTTATGTTGAAAAAAAATTTTTTCTGAACGATATTCATGCAAAATCATATTTTTCTATCAATTTATGAAATTATTTTGTTGATAAAATAAGTGTAACAACAAAAACGAGCAGTACAACTGAAATAAATTACAAAACCATAAATTATCAATAAATTCACGAGAGATTATTCAGAATTACAAATATATAAGATACAAACAATGATTCATAGGAACAAATATTATTCAATAATATTTCCAAACTAACCTCCAAAATATATACACTATGTAAAGTTAGGAAACTTTGAGACTTTAATCTATAATAGTACTACATGGGTAGATTACAATATACCTATTTTTTTTTAAATCATACCACTTTTTTTTTACATTTAAAAATTGTCAAAGTCATTAACATGAAAATGCATCAACGTATATAATATATTTCGATAAACGTAAAAAATGTGGCAGTATTGCATAATTACCTTTCTTAGCAATCTATGGTGAATTTTAATTTCCTAACTATCCCTTTCATTTGCATAATTTTACAGAAAAAGATTAAAAGGTCACAGAAAGGCAGCAACATGTACATCAACATGTCATACACCAGTTCCCTCATCAAGCAAGATGCATGGGCTGGTATAAATGGTGATACGATTATTGGCCCCGTTTTCATTAATAGCACTTTGAATCGCCAAAGGTATCTGGCGCTTCTCAATGGTCCACTCAGCCGATATTTAGACAATATTCCGATAATTGGACTGCGAGAAATATGGTTTGAGCATGATGGTGCTCCATTCCACACTGAAGTCAGGAGCCGTCTCCAAGAATTGTTTGGTGAGCAAGGGATAGACAGGTATGGTCCTGTACAGTAGTCTCCGCACTCGCCCGACCTAAAACCTCTAGATTTTTTTTTTTGGGGCTGGGTGAAACAATTTGTTTTCCGTAATGATGAATTGTTTTCCACCGTGAATCACAAAATGAAGCCGAAATGAGAAATCGAATTATATAAGCTTTTGATATAATAAGACGGTGCATTCGAGAGGAGCCCGATCTAATGAGACGCGTTCACGCTAATAAATGTCATCACCTGCGAAAGTGCCTCGAAGAACGAGGAAAACAATTTGAACATAAAATTTAGGGAAGTGTTAATACATTCTGAAACAACATTTCATTTTGACACTTTACATTTTGGAAAATGTACAATGTTGCCAAACTGACATTTAGTGTGAAGTTTACAGGGTATTAATTTAAGCATTATTATGATTGCATACAAAATTGAAACTGTAATTATTTTATAAACTAGGCGACTAAATGAAAAAATAACATTTTGTCGGATTAGACATGATTAATGGGGCAAGCGGCTGAAGTCACAAATATTGTATATATGTATATATATATATATATATATATATATATATATATATATATATATATATATATTTATACATATATACATATACATATATATACATATATATATATACATATATATATATATACACATATATATATATATATATATATATATATATATATACATATACATATATATATATATATATATATATATATATATATATATATATATATATAGTCACTTCAACCGCTTGCCCCACTGAGATATACATAAAACATCTTTTGTTTACAACATATATTACAAAAACGCAGTGCACTTATTGTTCCATTTACTAGGGACAGTTTACAGTAACAATCAGACCTATCAGCAAAGATTTGTGTTCAGGCCAGATATTGAGCCCTTAGACCACCAACCAGCAAAGAAGCAGAAATTTTCCATTTCATTTAAAATGTTTTTCTCACCATAATAAGCTAAACCAACCTGTAAGTGGCCTCTTGTTGCCTCCTAACATATAATGCCGAAGGACCCCGGCTAGATGCTGTGGTGCACTGGCATGAGCTCCCAGACATACAAAACCCAATCCCAAACCTGCTGCAAGGGCATAACCTTCGCGTTCCATAGAGTTCTCCATTTCAGGACCTGGTGGTCGACCTAGAAAAATGATAATATTATGTTAGTATTGAATTACTGAAATTAGTCAAGCGGTGTATCAAAAAAGATATCTATAGGTACTTTCTAATATGAAAGAGGAATATCGACACACCATGAAACATAGTATTGTATCAAAAGTAGTTGTCCTTCAAGAGGAAGGGAAAGAGGAGGGGAAGGCGAGGGAGAAGTGATAGGTGTAGGGGAAGAGGACGGGGAAGGGGGGAGTGGGAAGGGAGGGGAAAGTGGAAGGGTACTGGGAAGGGGACCATTCTATTGAGAATCAAAGAAAATCTAATACCTTTAACGAGCAATTTCACATTCCTATGGGAAACTCGAAATACACCGAGCAACACGCGGTCACCCGGTAATTATGTATAAAATGTGAATTCTTATAGTTTGTAAAGTGTTTTTTGTTAAATTCCGAAAATGTTGAGTGAGTGGAAATAGTAAATATCTCATTTTTTAACACGAGCGAATATTTGGACATGATTATAGTATAGCTGAATGCAATTATAATACTGGCAAAGCCCTTAGGATAAAATTTATGTAAGGGCAGAAATACATTCTAAAACAAAATAATTTGTATTTTAATTACTGTATATGCCTTGTACAAATTAATATTCGAATACTATAGATGTCACAAAACACCGTACGACAGCATACTTAGAAAATAATAAAAGTAAGCAAGTATATCGAACTAAGCGTACATCATTTTACGTTACTTTTCAATTGACTACTTATTAACATTGTAGTATATAAGTGAAGTATGCTTAAGAAGAATTAATTAAGAAATTAAGTTCTGTTTTCTAGTTTTTTCAAAAGATAAATGAGAATTCATTTTGACACTTGACAGTTTATAACATGTTTATTATATCTTACCAAACTGACAATTGGCGCTATTTACACAGTGATGTTAATTTACACATAATTATAATTTGATACAAAATTTAATTATTTTATAAACTAGGCAACGAATTTAAAAGAATAACATTTTGCCAGATTATATATGTGTGTGTGTGTGTACATATATATACACACAGAGATACATAAGACTGGAACGAGCAGCCTTCTTAAAACTCAAGTACACTTAAGATCAACATCAAAAACCACTTAAAAGCACGCATCTTCAATTAGTGCATACTACTAGTCCTAACTTACAAAGCTGAAACTTGGGTAACACGGAAGTTGTCCTGGAATAGCTTATTACTACTACTCTATATATATATATATATATATATATATATATATATATATATATACATATACATACATATACATACATATACATACATATACATACATATACATACATATACAATACATATACAATAAATGCATGCATACAGACGGACAGACGGACATGGCAGACATGGCATACATACATACATAATATATATATATATATATATATATATATATATATATATATATATATATATATATATATATATTTATATATATATATATATATACATATATATACATATATATATATATGTATATAATTGAAGGAAACTAAACTGTCAAACTTACCTATTTCATTAAGTAGCACCTCAGCTATGTGTGTGTGCATTGTGCCTTGATATATGAGGCCAATACCAAGTAATGCGGCCACCTGAGTATTCTGCGCAATATCTAATTCTATAGAAGTAGGTGGCAAGAATGCTTCCAGGTGGATGCTCATCAGTTTTGTTGCAGAAACATTCATTGTACCTAAAAAATTATTATTAAACATTGCATTTAGAGAAAAAAAATACATGAAATTTACTAAAACTAATATTGAACACCGAAGTGCGCCTGCCTAATATGACTTTTAACAAGGCTGCTAAAAATGAATGTTCACCAATATAACCATGTCAAAGCTGAAAACCACACGACGAGCAATTGCCTTTTCGAAATTGTATCCGAAACAAAGTAAAAAAACTGAACATTGGAAGCAGAGTTGCTAGGTTAAAGTAGCAGTAGATTGAATGTTCGATGAGGTGTGAAAAGTATCAATGAAGTTGGAGAGTGGTAGAATAAAAATGCCGAAGCACAAGCCAAAAAAACTGGTAGGCCGAAGATTAGATGGACAGATGACATTCGGGCAGACCTCGATGAGCTTATGACCAGTTTTTATCTAGTATTTCGTCCCTGTATATTTTCAATAAACATTTTGAGGTTTTATGTACTGATTTGGATCAAAAAAATATTAGTGCGGATGATAATATTACCTCGGTAAGTAGCAGCTATGCCAAGTAGTAAGCCCAAACTAGTCATCTCTTGACACTTAACAAGGTAATCATAAATGCTCAGAAAAGCCATGTCCTTGAGGTGGCCATTTAGTCCCAGGGCCATCAAAAAGCCTGCATGTTCCGTTGACATATCTGTTGTGCCCTGGAATGTTTTATTATTTAGCTAAATCTTTTTGAAGTGTTTAATGATCAAATTGTTTAAGTACGGAAATTCCTCACCATTCAAGCATTTCAGTTTTAATGCTGCAATTTTAAACATCAGCTTTAAGTGTTATTTGTTTGTACTGCAAATTTGGTTTCTAACTTTGGTTTATAAGCAGTGATCATATTTTTTGGGGTCATTTCAGGTCCAAATTGCAGAAATCTCATAACTTGATTTATTTGTAGTAAAGTAGTAGTACTTAATTGAGTAAGGTTACTTAATTGACTTTACTTAATTGAGGTAGGTAAAAGAAATATTCAATATTTTTTAATATAATAGTGATTTTCAGGACATATCAGAGCTGGACTGAAAGATCATTTTCGATTAAATCTACTAATCGCCTTATAAATTTTACCCCGTCTTCTACTTGAATTGATTTAGAAATAAATTGTTTTAATGTTTAATCTGTCTCAAAAAAAATCAACATAACGCAAACCATTGTTGGAAAGAGTGATCATAATATCTTTGCTGCTAGAAAATGAAGTACAATATAAAAATAAATTTTGGATATTGTTGTATGGAGTTTTTGATGGGAGATTTTATTCATAACCTAGATTTCAAAATTTATAAGTATATAATTTCATATTTTATTCAAATAATCTCGACAGTGCAATGTACGAATTAGTTTTTAATATCAGTTTCCTTACTTCATAGTCACTGCCCAGTACAGCAATTTGCATTTAAGCTTTCACATTCTTCAAATATAAGAGGAGCAAACTGAAATGCATATATTGGAATATATTGGTGTACCAATTGGATTCTGTACCGACTTTTGGTCATAATTCTTCAATAATTGTGTGATCTGAATTTTTGTATTTGAGACTGCCTCCGTTTTACCTTTTAAGTAGAATTCTAGATCCCCTTCAAGACTTTTGACACTTGTTTTGATTCATAATTTTTTTTAATTTTATACGCACGTTTCTAGACAACCATAGTTTTTTTTATTCACGAATCATTTTAAAATTCCTTGAGAAGAAATAGACATTTTAATGAAATCTGCTCTACACTCACTAATTATGGCACTTACTCACTCTCTATAGAAATACAATTTTATGAACACACCATTTCTAATCATATACCGTAATGAATAACGACAGGCTGTGGCACTAACAGACTAAAAGGATGCACTTCTTTAAATACTTGAAAGTAACTTGCCTTCAAAAACACTTTTTGGCATTATTTATAAAAACTTGAGCAATCCCATAGACAATGCAAATAATATGTTCATCTTAATTTTACGGCCCGCGTCAAGCAACTGGCTCACAGAATCCCTAGTAAAAATAATTATTTATTTATAAATGTTTTCAATATCATTTTACCATTGCATTTTCAAGCTGTTTTCAAAAATGTCAAAAATTCTCCCATTGATGACAGGCACTAATTTTGAGGTAATCAGTTGGCAAGCTGAAGATTCATTTGTTTTCAAGTTCATAATAATTACGTGACCAATTTTTCTTCTTCGAAATTCAGTAGTTTCGTCCATGGAAGTGCAAAATATTCAACATATCATTTCTCGTCCGTCTGTGTGATCTATTCTTCAAACACTTTGTTAATAAATTATTTTCTTAATACAGATTCTTCAGGAATATGGTCTAAAGGAATATTTCTTAAAATGAACTCTTCAGGAATATGCAAAACTTTTTGAAAATATGTAATTTACCCATGATATGTTTGTGCACATTACCATAGCTAATCGTAATTAAAATCAGTTCAAGATGTAGATCCCTGCATATTTCTTGAGAAGAGACACACAAGAACAGTCATGCAAATGAATGTAGTGTGTGTCCTGCAAATATTTCTCTGGAATGATGTTTTCGATTGCCTCCTTTTTTAGCTGGGCATATTTTGCAGCTTCCTCTACATGTGCTGGGGCTACTACTTGGTTCATTAGAAGCATTTTTGGAGCTCATATTCAAATGCTCTCTTATATTTATTTTTTGTTTTCTCGGAAGGTTCACCATCGTAGCTATTCTTTGAACATATGAATGTATGTAAGAGATACATACATACTTTATTATATATTACATACATATTCTTATGAAAAACTCTTACATATACACACTCGTGTCAGTTCAATGCCTAATTCACGTAAATATTTTCGCCTTTTCTTTATAACCACTTTATTAGCCCTCAATATTACCACGGCATTTATTCCAGTAAAATGCAGAAGACGAAAGAAGAGTGTCAACAGCCATCTATTATTTTTCCTTGAGGTCGAATACATCTTCTCTTTTTTGTATATTTCATCAACACCGCCTTTCGTTTCATTGTAAAAAGTTACAATGCTTTACTTATGCTTTTCATTCATAGCATCATCAATTTCAGCAGCAGAATGGAGTGATGACATTAAAACCACAAATTTTTTGGGACATATGACACGAGCGTAGCCTTGTCAGAAAATTCAAATCAAGTCCGTTTGTAATCTGTAAAATTCAAGTTGAATATTTAAGTCCGTTTTTAATCTGTAAAATAACCCACAACAGAAATCTTATGATTTTCAGCTAAATCAACCACCAAAGGAACACTGGTGTACCAATTGTCGATTGTTAGGTTTCGTCCTGTGCTAAAAATTGGCATAATTAGTCTTTCCGCTACGTCTGCCACAGCATTGTTACACTGGTATGGGCCTTCTGGCTGCTTGCCGGCATAAAGCCCAATGTTGAGGATATAAAGTTTAGCAGCGTCTATAAGTGGATATAATTTTATTCCATATTTATCGGGTCTAGATTTTACATGCTGTCTGAAAGGACAGTTTCCACCACCCCGTTTCTGCGAGTACCCGAATCTTAGTAAGAATATTTTGAACTTGACGTCTCACTCTTGTTATTGTTGGATTTCTGACAATTTGTTATCATGTGTGTGAAATATATGATTCTACTTGAAAGAGACAAAGCCTCCTCATCTAAATCCGAGCTGGATGATTCCTCAGCAGATTAAGTTTCCTTTGGAAGTAAAATATGATCGGAAACTTCTGAACCTTGGTCACTGAGCTCTGATTCACTCTCTTCACCTTCTCGTCGCATTTCACTTCTAGTTTGAAGTCGATGAGTCATTTTTATACAAAAAAAACACTATTACAAGCTTAATTCGATAGTATTAGCTGATATTTTAAAACGTAATATCTTGCGTTGAACGTCGCATGTAACTTTTTCTACAACAAGCGCGTAGCGTCCTTTTCAACTAAAACAAATGCGATCTACACCTTACAGGAGGCGTGAGGAGCGGAGGTCATCTATTTATTTCTTGCACAGTGAAACAATGACAGTCTACTAGAGATGGGAAGTATATACGAAAATAAATAACGATATTAGGAACGAAAATATACAGAGTGTGGTCGATTTGACATCGTACGACATCTTGAAGGCTAGCATTTGGAATTGCAACAAATAAAGGACTGGTATGGGCTGCATAAATCTGGTATGATCTGGGACTTGACTGAGTATGAGCAGAGTAAATCATTAGAATATCAGAGGTCCATGTTTGTTTTGTACAACAGTGTCTTTCATTTCCTTTTTAGCAGCTAGCATTTCAAATAACAATAAATAAGGCATAGGGAAAGTCAAGATATATTTTAGATTTGTCCATATAAATGCATCTTCTGATGGTTAATTCTCTTAGAATAATTATTTTATAATTCGTATTATAACACACTTCACTAAAATTTGTAGTTAACATGTAATAATCATTACGTGGTTTTATGCATGAAAAGACTCAGAAAAACTTCACATCAGTCATATTTTGGTCTAAATCACAAGCTCTACGCAACAGTCCGAAAGATATACTTATTGCTTCCTTACGCTAGTGAAATGATTCCGACATAGATACTTAATGCTGACCCAAAGATATATAACTGATGTAGGTTTTGTGTAAATTATTCAATCTATGAAACATCTAAGAAGTTTCCTTTTCACCTAAGAGTAGATTGGGTCAGTAGTATTTAATAAAAACAAGTCTCTAGCCTAACAACAACTTAATATTATTTGTACATTGTGAAATAGGTCTGTACTAATATAAAACGATAGTCCCTGTCATTATTACCTCACTGCTACCCCAACATTTGCAACTTCAGTTTTTGTGAATTACATTTTACTGACCGATGAGCAATTTTCAAGGATAAGTGACTCGCTTATTCACAAACAGAAATGAATAAGTTGTAATGCAGATGAGCAGAAATACACAAGTCGAGTGCGAGCAAACAGAAATAAATAAAGTCGTAACCGGGGCACAATGAACGTAGTGGTAGTTTCGAATGCGGACCCTTCAGTGTTCAGGTCACTTACTCTGACCACAGGACCAGTAAAGAGTTTATATATAATCAGCAGGCAGTCTCTAACAAAATATCATATAAAGTTATTTCAGGTATAGTGTGAAAATTTATCTGCAAATAAGCAAATAATGCAGTTGAAAAACAATGTCTCGGTTCGATAGATATATATTCAATATTTTTATGATAATACGAAAACATGTTCGAATTACAAAAGAATTTAAAAAAAAAAGTTTTTTTCTTAAATACAAAGAAAGTTTGATTGCGAGCATATTTTATAACTTTGATAATTTGATAAAAAGGAGATTAAATTTTAAAATACTCTACATCTCGTTTATAAGTCGCCATAAATTAAACTGAGAACCATTGAACGAGAATTACACTTTGGTTTTGTATATAAAGAGAGTGCTATTGATTTATTATATAAATAAAAACATATTTACAAATTTATTCGTAAGAATCATTGTGTATATCATATTATCACCCAAATATTTCAGAGACAGCTGCGTGATTGTTTACAAATAACGTAGAATTTAAGAGTTATATAAACAGACATGTTTCCAAAGGTGGTAGAAATTATTTTTCCAAATTGAATGTTATTTATTCATAAGAATATGTTTCCCACAGCAGTATGATTGTAAACAGCAGCACCTGATTGATTTTTTATACAAACTATGAAGTAGACCGATTTTATTACACAAAAAATTATTTTTTTATAAAAACTTCAATTATTTTAATTCATATTTCGCATAAGAAGTTACTTTTACAAGTGCTATCTTATTGAATAATATTTGTTCATAAGAATCATATCTTATATTTTTGTAACTATGAAAAATTTATTTTATATTTATTGATAATCTGTGAATAAACTTCTTTTGAAATTTATTTGATTTTACTGCTCATCTTTTATATGAACATTATTATATCCACAAATAAAGCTTTCCTTTAGGGGAAAAACAAATTTATTTTAGATTTGTGATATTACGTTAATATACGAAGAGAAAAATTTCTGTGCTTTTTCTTAACTAATTTATCATTTTTTATTCATAAATTATACATTACGTTTTTCAGAATTTTATATCAAATTCAACAAATTAAGTTGTTAAATAAAAAGATAATTAGTTTCATTGTAGTTTTTTTTTTCCCTATGCAACCAACAACATATCGATTTGACGATTCACTTTTTATTCACAAAGTTTATGAATTTTCTTAGAAATTTATTAGAGATTTTTTTTAAAGAAAAATTTATTTTTTATCTGCCATAGTTCACAAAACATTGTCAAATAATTGAAAATAAGGCGAGAAATTGGGCTATTATTTGTAGTGTTTTTGAGATATATATTGTAAATAACAATATTATTTTAACAAAATTAAGGAAATTTTATAACCTTTCCAAAAATTTATGGTTGTAGATAGTTTCATTGAAATAATTTCTTCAGAAATTTGATAATTAGGTTTTAGAAGCGCAACTGTCTCGATTTTCATTTGTTTCAGGCTCAACGAGGGTAAACTATACTATAAATATGTGGTCTGTAAGTCTATATGACCAATATTCCATATGCTCATTGTTGAAATGGTATTTTAAATGAATCTTAGTACAAAGTTTGTATGATTTCGTCCCAAGACCTTGGCTGCATTATTCAAAGTGATAAATCTCAGAAAACAAAAACCTAACCTTTGGTTTATTATAAATGATCCAAGTAGAATCGATTTTTCCACTCCCCATCGGCACAAGTGACAGACCTGCGGCGACACCATTGTGAAATGTTGGCCATATTATACACTGTGGCGGTGAGTCTGTTGAGTGTGGCAGTTCTATAGTGTTGGAGCGTGGTGGAGGACCCTGACCGGACACACAGAGCTTCGGAACATTGAGAGGCTCTGTTGCAATGCACGGGCTCGATCTCAGCGTAAGCATACCTCTGAAATTTCAAATTTTTGCATGAAAGGATAGAAACTACATTGTTTTTTTAAAGCCATGTTATGCTGTAGCAGCAACAAAAAAATACACAAATATACTTGGTGAAGCTATCTTTCATGAGACAGCATCTTTAATACTATAATTAAGCTCAAGATAAAATCAATCATTCAATAAACATTGCAGTTTTCATGTTGTAATAAATTTACTAAACTGATAAAAACATAAGTAAATATCAATATGAAATTAAAGTCGTTGAAAATTCGTAACTGACTGAACTATTCAAAATTGTTTACAACAATCTTCCCACAAACTTCATTTAAGGGTACAGATATAACTCAATTAAAAATTTGAAATAAATCAGTATGTAGTTTTTTTTCTGATTTTGTGTGTTAACACACAAAACTGACTATTTTGTGATTTGTGAAAAAAGGTGCATATTCTTTTATAACCAATTATTTTGTACGAGCGTAATATTGAGCCACTTTTTCTTCACATATTTTATTACATAACTTACAACATAAAACATACTCAAAAGAAGGTACACATTATGGTATTCATTGTAAAAGTAAAATATGAAATAAGTAGACAGATGTTACGCTCATCTGTCATGATGTTATGCTCATATGTCTAACATGAACATGTTACAATATTAAAAATGTACAAAATGAAAAATACAGCATTTGATCCTTATGTGTGTCCCTCTAAACATTTTGTAAACAAACAGCTAATGGTCACAAGGACTGACACTTTGTATTTGCTTTCGAGACTTGAGTATAGCATAATTCATTGGCATATTTAATGATATTCCTACTGAATTTCTTGAGATAAATCACTTATTTTTATAATCTTGATGGCCCTGCTTTATAACATACTAAAAAAACATTCAATCCCCTAAAACAAAAATCCATTCCTTCTAAATGATAACTATGACGATGTAGAAAACATTTATAGGTATACCTTGCTATAGGCAGTGCCATGGTCCGGGCACTTAATGCGTACAAGTGCTTCTCCTGTTCTTCAATAAAATCATGGTCAGACACCTCAGGCCTCTGCACAAGGTTAATCAGGACAGGCTTGGATGACTGTAATAAATTGCAAACTTCTGCAACCCTATAAAAATTAACATAATTATGAAAAACTTATTGTGATTATTAGGGTTTAAAAAATTTTATTAGGGTTAATAAGTATTCAGGTTTATGAACAATAAGTGATTCTAGTATACATGTTAATAAATGGTATAGGTTTACAATACTAGGAAACAAATGACAAATGAATAATTGGACAATATTTAAAGAAAATCATAATGTTGGTCATACATATACTTTCATTTCTTTCTTTTCATCATTATTTGTAATAGTTCGAGCGAGATTGCATTTGTTTCATATGTTTTCTTAACTCGAAACTGTCACCACCTTAATTTGCCGTGTGACACCATATTAAAAAGCTAAATTGTCAACTTCACTGAATTTGAGTAGAATGTGAGATTTCTAAATTAACATAAATTAATTATTAAAAACTTATCCTCAAAAATGGTTAAACGTAGTGCTTGTAAGTGTAGAATCTGTTGCTGATGCACAGCGTCATCTCACATGGTGGACGCAATTGCCTGCAACCATCTAGACCGATATGTAGTAATAGTAAACATTATTTATCTGCACGCTAGTGACAGCGCCCTACAACACACACAAGCACACAGACAAACGGACACAGATAGGTGAGTATGTATATAATAGTGTAGGCAATTAAATCTGTTCGCTAGAATGGAGTGTCGGGGTGTGGCCTGGTGCAGTGCCTACAATTTTTTCAAACCTAAAATATTTGCAGGTATATTTTAAAACATTATCTTGTTTACTTAAAAATCAATATAATATCTTATCAATCAATATAATACATTAAAAATCAAATTTGAAAAAAATTATCAATGGTATGGGTTTAGGAATAAAAAACATGTTATGAAATGACTTAGTATCAGAAAATTATACCTTTTTGGAATCTGTGTGAATTGTAGATGTTTTTTAAATAAAGTTCCATAAGGTTGCCATACATTTTTTTACATTAGCTTTGTTCAAAATCACTTTTCATGCCAAAAGGTATCAAAAAAATGCACATGTTTCAGCATTTAATTTTTATTTTGCCAATAATAACTAATAAATAACGTTTTAATTAGGAAGACGAATGTTATCTTAAAAATCTTAGATAATAAAAAAGCAGAAATAGGAATAAAAGCAAACAAAAAAATTTTTTGAGGGGAGTAACAAAAATTAAAAAAAGAATTTTAAAATCATATGTCTAAAACTATTAAGGCTAGGATAATAAAATTTATTATAACAGGATTTAGTGAACCGTTTCAAAAAATTCAATGCATGATAAGTACACCATCTACACAATATATTGAAACAAATCTAATAAAAGAAAACTGCGCACTGCGAGCAATCATAGGGCAAAAAACAAAAAAATTAGAGCGCTGTCTCAGCAAATTTGTCGTTCAAAGGAAACAGTAGTTAATTTTAATATTGTTATTGCCACGCTCAAAAAAAGTTGTTTGTACAAAATGACGATGTAAAAATCTTACAATATACTTCTGGTCCACAGAGATTTTTTGAAAAGATATGTGAATAAATGTAAAGAAGTTACACTTTCTAGATAATATTCACCAGAATTAAAGTTGTTAGCACTTTCTCTAAACATTTTGTACCCCAGAGCTTTCAATTTGTACGAGAAACGTTCTCAACTACCCCATCACATAAGCCAACATTAACTAGTATGTAGAAAAATTTGGACCTAAGCCATAGAGTTTTTAGATGTTTCAAAATTGTGGCAATATCAAAAAAATAAAGTATATGTTGTTAATTTTTGTATCAATGAAATGTGCTTTAGAAAAGGGTTAATTTGGGATCCTTCGCAAGCTGTACATAGAGATTATGTCAACACAGGTAGCGAACGACAACGTGGCATTTGCAACGCAGGTGATTTTTATGGTTACCGCTATAAATAACAAGTGGAATTACCAATAGCCTATTTTTTATACAATCTATGAAAGACTCGAGCAACGTGAGTATTGCTATAGACATGCTAGAGTGAAGAAAGATTGAACAACGTGAGTATTGCTTTAAACATGCTAGAGGAAACTGGGGTTTGTGTTTGCAGTTTACCATTTAATGGCACAACTAACAATATTAACATGGCTACAGAACTTGGATGTCAATTAAGCTGGCCAAACCTAAGACCGTATTTTATATTAAAAGTGAAACAAAATTAATTTTTCCTATGATCCATGTCATATGAAAAACTAATTCATAACACTGAGTGATGTTAAAAGTATTAGAGACAAGTAATGATGTAATAAAATAAGATGAGAACAGCTGCTCTTATTACAGGAAATCAAACATTTAGATTTAGGGAATAAACTCAAATTAGCTCATATTCTTTTCACCACAAAAGATTAAAGTGTTTACAAATGATTAAAGTTGATATTTTGAACAGTAGATCTATGTACATTGCTGGGTGGAAAAAAACACATTGTGTAGCAAATATATAAAGAATAGTTTCTTATTTTTCCGAATACAAAATTTACTTATTTCAAACAACAAGTTGATTGTAACTTCTCAAAGACTGGGATTGTTGGTTTTATCATTGACTTGGATGGTGCATTAAATATTTTTTCTGAATTAATAGTTAAACCAAAGTTACATTTTGTACCTCTTTACAAAGTTATCCAAGATCATACAGAAATGTTTTTTTAATTATTAGTTTAAGAAGAGAGTAAGATGATAATCCAAATGTCGTTCAGTTTACATTAGCTTACAAAAAAAATTTAATTTGTATAGACCTTTGTGAAAGCAGTGCAGGAAATTGCACACCTTTAGAATAAATATTAATACTTGATATCACCTAGTACAAATCTGAATAAATTCATTAATGAAAAAATTGCATCTATTGACATTGTAGCTCAACAATTTGATTACCAGCACATAGTGGCCTATGACATTGAGGATGAATTCTTTAAAAACCTTGTTACCTTATCACTAGGAGAATACTCTCATCATTTAATGACATACATTGCTGGATCCATTATCCGAAAAATTCGCAAAGAAATAAAATATAATATGTGTTGTACATTTCTCAGGGGAGGCAAGGGAAATTTTTTTGCTTCTCTCATTAAAATAAAAGACATGTGTCATCACAGTTACAGATAATTGTGAAAAAATAAGCAATTTAATTCTTCACACAGGTTTTATCACTCATTTCAGAAAAAAAGGTTTTTATAGAATATTTAATAATAAAAATTGTGAGAACGACACAAACCATTTAGTTCTAGTAAAATCTATAGTCCAGAATTACCTTAATGTAATATGTCATTACAATGCTGGTAAAATGACTCAAGGTATTGGACAGAAATTATTTAAAAAAAAATAACGAATAGTTGGACATGCAGATATATATATCAATATAATATTTATATTATTGATGTATTATATTGACATATATATACTACTGTCTCAAAAAGTAAGACCAGTTTTTATTTATTTCAAAAAATGTTTATTTATTCTTCCAAATCTATTTCATTGCCTTCAAAGTAATCCCCTCTCGATACAATACACTTATGCCAACGTATTTTCCCATCCTTAAAACAAGAATTAAAGTCGTATTCTGGGATGGCTTTCAGAGTGCGTAGAGATTCACGTCGTATCTCTTCTATCGTCTCGAAACAATTTCCCCGCAGTGGTCTTTTGAGTTTTCTAAAATAGCCAGAAGTCACATGGTGCTAAATCAGGGGAATACGGTGGTTGTGGAACGATATGGATCGACTTTTGGCGAAAGTCACAAAGAACAAGCGCAGTGTGCAAAGGTGCAAAAACCAAGAATTATCTGCCCACAATTCTGGCCTTCTTGCAAGTAGTTTCACACAAACAACGCATAACACTCAAATAATACTCTTTGTTGACAGTTTGGCCGGATGTAAGGAATTCTGAATGGACAACACCACAATATATAATCGATGAAAACTCTCAACATGGGCTTGATTTTCGATCGACTTTGATGCGATCTTTTCGGTTTGGCTTCACCTTTTGCACTATATTCACTAGATTGGTTGATGGTTTCCGGGTCGTAAGCATAGATCTAATTCTCATCTCCAGTAATAATCCTTTTCATGACCGCTTGATAGACAGAAAGCATCTCTTCACAGATCTTAATGCGACACTCTTTTTCTAGAATTTTACTAGAAAAAGAGTGTTGTATTAATAGACATTGAGATGTTTTGGCAATAGTTGAGTTTTACACGTTACAGGCCCAAAATATCTTTCCAAATGGTATTGGCAGATCCTTTCGAAATACCAACAGCATCAGCAAGATCTCTAACAGTCATTCGACGATTAGTAAGCACAAGTTCTTCGGTTTTCTTGATGTGTTGTTCATCGGTAAAGGTTGATGGTCGTCCAGAACGCTCCTCATCTTCAACACTTTCACAACCTTCTTTGAACTGTTTATACCACTTGTAAATATTCCTTTCCGACAAAGCATAGTCCCCAAAGGCTTTCTGAAACATCCTGAATGCTTCTACACCCGAAATTTCATGCCGCAAACAAAATTCAATGCAACTTCTTTGCTCAATATAATTGGATATTGCATTAGAAATCGCCAAATGCATTTTTAGCGTCGTACAACACCAAGTGTAAATTAAAAAGTAATGAATGTTCTGACATGAAATTTGTCACACATGCCTGTCGCAATGCTGCCAATTTAAAAAAAATTTTTGTGATGTGTGGTTTACCCGTGCGATTTAAATTGAAAACTGGTCTTACTTTTTGGACATACATATATATATATATATATATATATATATATATATATATATATATATATATATATATATATACATTCAGTCATGGGTAGCAAGGTTCAGAGCTACAGGGTCAACATTAAATAGGCCCAGGCCAGGACCTACACCATTGGTACCTACACCACGGATGAAAATGTCGAGCGTGTTATGGTTTCTGTCATTGAAAATCCCCGTTTATCACTGTGTACACGTTCATTGATATTGGGAATTCCGAAATCAACTTTACAGGTAATAATGCGAAAAAAGCTCAAGTTCCATCCATATAAAATTCAAATTGTTCAAGATTTACACGATTCTGACTTTGAATTAAGAAAAACTTATGCGGAGGTGATGTTGTTGAGATTTCGTACTGCTACCCGGATGGGCAACACATTCTTTAGTGACGAAGCTCACTTTCACATTGGAGGATATGGAATAAGCAGAGCTTTCGTTACTGGGATGTCCACAACCCAAGACAAATGCATCAAGAGCCTTTACATAAGCCTAAAGTAACAGTCTGGTGTGCCATGTCTGAATCTGCAATCATAGGCCCTTATTTCTTTGAAAATCAACGTTGCAAAACTGTAACTGTGATTTCGGAGAGATATGCCCAGATGTTAAATGACTTTTTCAGAGTAGAACTACAGAATAGTCCATCCTTCAACCAAAACACATGGTTCCAGCAGGACAGGGCCACAGCTCACACTGCTAATTTGTCCATGAATGCAGTGCGGCAGTTATTTCCAGAAACAAAACATATCCCGAAACGATACCGTACCGTGGCCACCTAGGTCACCCAATTTAAGCCCATGTGACTTTTTCTTATGGGGATACTTAAAATCCGTTGTTTCCAAAACAAATCCAAGCACTGTGACACAACTTAAAGAAAATATTCGAGCCGAAGTCAGTAGGATACCCCAGTCGCTCTGCAAATGCGTTTTTGAAAACATGCGTGCTAGACTCGAAGAGTGTGTCAAATCCGCATTTGTTGTTTATAAAGTTAAAATAAACCTACTTTGTATTAGAGGTGTACTTTTTGTTTACAATTTTTCAATATATATATATATATATATATATATATATACAAATCAAACTATTACATAACAAAAAATGTCCACTTCTCCCGTCATTCGCACCCATTTACACAAATTCCTCACTACAAATGTTTACATTATTTACAAACATTAAATGACAATGAGGTGAAGACCTTAACTTTTTCTCCAATAGGCATCTCCTGTAGAATAATGCCATGTTATACTGGGATTCATCGTAAATCATTTAACAATAATATTTCAAGATTTACCCATCTATTTTATTTTAATAACCAAAAATCATAAGAAAATATTCAACTGATTTTAAATAAATATTAATAAATAAAGACACAAAAACTTTTCACTTCTACTGTACCAGTATAGATAAATGAAAATTAAGTTTAGATCAATATGAAGATACTTGTAGATTAATATTCATTCATAGACATGTTGCCACTGCATTAAGACACAGTGACGTGCAGTGCTTTTTGGGAAGGGCAAGCTGTGAAGGGACAGACATATAAAAAATTATATAGATACATACAAACATATGCAAGTGTCCACCGACCGACCCTGATAGTGCTGAAAACGGCATTGAAAGTGTAATAGATTGAAAATGTGTCTCAATAATTGAATCGTAGGCACTCAAAATCAATAAACTCTCGACGTAATTCCCGGACTTATCGAACTATGACCCTAATTGTGACCATAAAAAGATAATTTTCGCTACCTAAAAATACAATTTAATTTAACAAAACATTCTATTTAAAGTGCAACTTCTGATTAGCCACCAGAGGGTTTTTATGTCTTAAATGAAAGAATATATATAAAAAACGACATATTAAAAGAATTAGGGCTCGGATACGATTATTTCATTATAAAAAATGCTTTTCTCTTAGGAAACAGTTGTCAGTTAGCTGTCATACATTTTATAACCTCACTTTATGCAATCTACTTTGCGCAAATTTCATATTTTTCTTCTATTCTTCATTTTTTTATATCAATTCCTCTTTGTATTCACAAATTATTTATCTATTTTTGTAGAATGTTTTACTGTAGGGTATAAATAGGTCCAAGCGCAGTCAGTTGACAAGAGTCAGCGCCGAAGCTTTAAGTGAATTACATAAAAAATAATGGATTTAAATCAATATCAAATATCGATTCTATTACTTTACGAATTTCGTCTGGCTCACGATGCAGACTGCCACAAATAATATAGATCATGCGATGGGCGAATCCAAGGTGTCTTACGCGACGGCAAAGTTATGGTTGAGAAAGTTCAGGAATGTGGACTACGATCTTGAGGACGAACCTCATACCAGACGTCCTGTTGAATTGGACGTTCAACGATTACGACGTATAACTGAGGAGGATCCTCGACTGACTTTAAATAAAAATTGTTGACAGCAACTCAGGGTTAAAAACTTATTAGCCAACCCAATAGTTTTAAACCCAATAATTTTAAAATTTCACTGACGAAATATAATATGTACATTTAAAAACGGGACAACTATTAAAATTACAAAATTATTTTCGAAAGAAGATGATAAACTGACAGTGAGCTCTTTATAATAACACAATGATTCATTGTTTATATTCAAATGTCATAATTACAGCAGTTTCAGTTTGATGTAGTCGATAATCAAACAAGCTTATGCGTGCCTTGAGACTATGAACTGACATTTTGAAGTGGGGTAATCGATTTTACTTTCGTATGGACCAATTCCGATTCAAGAAGTTTTTGTAATTTCATTCATTATAGACATGAAGTCAGCACGTTTTATCTAAGTTTATTTCAGCAACCGGAAACGTTCGCTTTGTGTGTGCGAACTACAAATCACATATAAGAGTGTGGGTTTCGTCTGAATAGCACAATTTAAATATGTTTAAATTTATATATATATATATATATATGCACGGTTCACGTAGTTTGCCCTGAACATTAATTCAGGACAAGCTATGTGTAATTGTTTGTAAGGCACTGCGTGCCACTGTTCAGACACGCCCCTAAATATTAGACTCTGCCTTTTGGTTATAGTTGTCATGTAGTAATGTATCATCCGTTACTAGTCATTTTAAATCTATAATAAATAGGAAAACTTTATAACACTGAATCTTAGTGAAGAGAATTGAGATCGATATGGATCAATTCGGACCAGTGAAATAAAGTTTTATAATTCCAAGCCAATATTTATTATCAGACCTTGTGAAACTCTAATTAACATTAATATATTTAAAAAAATTAGAATTTTATCTATGGTATTTTAGGTATCTATATCATATTTCATAACATGAAAATAACCACAGACAAAATAAAATATATTGATATCTAAAACACAAATCATAATGTCATCTTATCTTTAGTGTAAATAGTAACAAATAAAATAGCAGACACTACAAGTCTGCCAAATCAACCATTTTCACGAATGATGTGTACTAACTTAAAAATTTGTGCCATTGTTAATGTTCTTTTCAATTTCAATCACTAACTAAATATGGGTCAATTTTCGGAATTTCTATATTGAAATTGACCTAACAGATGAACAAATCAACTCTTACACAAGAAAAATTCAGGATTGACGTATACTGTTCTTATTTCATTCACATATTATATTTATTTTGATTTCGATTAAAACATAGAATATTTCAAATCTAACCTGTGGTCTTGGGGATAAAGCAACCGGAATATTCTGGTGTCCAAATGCTCCATCCCTGTTCGTGAATCAAGTTCATCATCAGATTTTTTAGGCACCTGATCAGGTTCAGGTTCCTCGAGATGTGTATACGCTGTCTCCTTGTGCGGTGAATCAAACGCTATTGCTGTTATTACAACATAAATTATATAATTTATTTATAATACTACTACAGTGTATTAAAATGAAATACAACATCCTGTCTTCTTGTGAAGATTTCGCTTCTCTAATAATGCTGGAATAGGTACTTAACGAATATAGAAGTGAGATATACATCTACACTAGTGATGAGCCAAAAACAAATAACTGTAACAATGTATGTACATAAATACTCTCATGTACTCGAGTGCTTGAGTAAATATAATACAATTTCCAGATATTCAGTACTCGAATCAGTCTCGAGTACTTACAGTATTCCAGTTCAAATTAGAGTACTAAAGGTTTGTTCTCTAATTTCAACTCTAATACTGTAAGTGTATAGTAAACAAATAAAATTTCACATTCAGTCTTACAAGTAACCTTATGAACCTAACCATTACTCTACAATCTAAGATCTTAGCTTAACTTAAGCTGATTATTACACAATTAATTGTTTTTCTTATTGTGATTTTTATTATAAGTGAATGTTTTATAGTAAGCAAGTATTGTACATAATCAATTAAAACTAGGTACTCATTTACTAACACATACAAAAACTTTATTTCTTTTTACTCTAGTGGCAGTCTTCAATTGACAAAGTAGAAGCAGTCATTTAAAAAAAATAATTAAAAAATTTAAATTTTCCCTTACTAATCAAAACCTTAGTTTTCCGACGCATTACACGAACTTCGAGTTGATACTTCGCGATAGTCAAGATATTTTCATCTCAAATTGAGGATCACAACACCCAGGAATATCCATAAAAAGAAAAACAATGAATCATGAAAAAATAAATGAATCATAATTTAGGGAGTGGGTGATTTGGGGATTAAAAGGTTGGGAAACGAAGTAGGCAATCATGAATTTATTTATTTTATTATAGAACATTTTGCAAAGTAGTAAGTAAGGCTTCAAAAGTTGAGTACAATGATCAAAGATATAAACCATAGCAAAAAATATGCCTAGAATTTTAAGTAATCTTGTGTTGACCATCTTTGAAATGTTTCCATCAATTTTTAAACATTATAAAATACTTACAGAAAAGATTTTGCTAATGCAATGCTTGCATTGGAGTTTTCGATGTGTCACTTATTTTTAATTTTGAAGCAAGATTACAGTAGAACGTACAATTGGCAAGTTAACTAAAGTCTTGCCTATAACAATGAGAAAAATACCATAAACACGGGACTTATTAAGTAAATAAGGACAGCAATACGACTAGTAACTGTAAACATTAATTCAAAGAATTAACCATTGTACTAACAAAGTACAGTTCAGAAGTGGGGATTTAAACCTTGTGTATACAAAACCAAATTAGCAAAAGCACTTTGCAAGCTGCTGATGCAAGTTAAACAAATGTGGAATTTCTGGAAGGATTAGTGCTTCGCAGTCAATAATTAAAAACCACTTGAAATAAATATATTCCTACTAATGATAACAAAATGCAGAAACTTTCAACATGAAACTTCCTCTTAAATCACCACCACCTGTATCATAATAGGAACTGAAAAATGAATCCTCAATAAGAAACTAACAAATTGTAGTGTTTAACCAATCTGGTTGGTTGTAAGAGATTGCTTTTGTAACAATAAGTCCACCATATATGTAAATTATATACATTAAAGTACATAAACAAAGAAATAATCTTGGATGGTAAATTTTTTCACTCTACCTTGACCGGGCCAATTACTGTTTGCTTCAAATCTTAATGTGTATTTTGAAAAAATTTCATTCTTGTGCTAAAATCAGTAATGAAACAATTTTTTATTTAATTTATAAATACTGCAATGGATTAAACTAAAAACTTTTAGATGATTGTAATAACAGTGATAAAATGTTTTTCTTCACAAAGCCAATAAAATTTTGTACTATACTGGTATAGAAAATATATAAAAAAGTCAAAACTTATTATAATGAGCTAAAATCCATGGGTACACAAAACTCACTATCAACATCTTCAATTTCTATGTCCTGTTTTGAAGCAATAGTAGCCTGACGAGCAAGGTCCTCGCGCATAATCAAGTTGTATGCCTCCTTTGGCCATCCCACTGGTGGGTTATCCTTGCACCGCGATAGAGTATTCAGGAGTAAAAGGCTTATCGCTGGTGGCAAAAATTCCATCTCCTTGAGGGTTATATCTGAAATTTCAGAGAAGCATAACATATTCAATCAAAGAAATTGCATACTAAGATCTTGTTCAGACCAGAAAAATTCAAATTAAAGCCTCCAACCATATATGGCCCAAGTCTTTATGTACATCAATTTCCTCATACATTTGTTCACAAATGGTGAGGAAATTTATTGAATCTTACAAAGGTTTTTTTAAATTGTTTTTTATTAGTTATTATTGATAATTCAATTATTATATATTATTATTTATATATTATTGATTTGAGAGTAAGCTTTATGTTGAAGGTTTCAGCATTTTGTTGTCATATTAGTAAGAATATTAATTTTTTTTATTTAAGGTTCTTTAATATAACAAAAAAATTATAACATTAATGACTGCTCCTTACTTTTAGGCAACCAATATTTAGTTGCTAGTTGAGTCATTTCACAAAAAGATAATTTTATTTAATATGAAGCTATTCACACCTTTCCTTACTGAACAGAGGAACACCAGAGGTTATGGAAAACCTTTATACTAACAGATTGCGCCATGTATCCTGTAATAAACACCCTCATACATATGTGATTCGATTTTACATCTGTATTTATATTGACAAGACACATCTGCCTAAAATATTTATCATACATCAAACAAAAAATCACTTGTACACTGAACTTTGATTTATTTTTACCAAATATGTTTATTAATATCGCACAACAGAAATAAAAACTACAGATACAAAGAAACATTTGTATTACTGTTAATTATCATCGCTTTCTATTCATCGTAGCAGGATTAAAATTAGTTCCAAAGCATCTATCTCATCTAAGCAAAATCTTTTTTTTTTCCCTAAAGAGACCAAAAACTACTTTTACTAACGATTAGTTTCATTACAAAAGCATTTCATCACTTCCCTTTCTTTTTTTCAGAACTCAGTTGTGCTTTCTCAAATTACAATATCAGCCATTTTGTTATTCTTAATAGTCTTATAATTTGATTCATAATATAATTAACCATTACATTTAAATGTAGAACTTACCTCGATCGCACAACATCATCACAGTATTTTGTTCAATATGAGTATTACTGTTATCGACTTGGTTACCTCTTGGTCTTGGAGTACTGCTGGCATTTATCCCATCCGACCTTGATGGCAATATTTGCTGTATAGTACCTGGGCAACCTTCCACAATATAGCCTATAATCTAAAAAAAAGAGAAGATGTTTATTCTTTTGGCTAATTTATAAACTATCACACTACCATATGAAGGAGCTGAATTATAACAGAAAAATTTTGCAGATATCAAAGAGGAACTAAACAAACATTTTAGAAAAACGTAATAAATAATTAACACATATTCAAAAATTTTCTTGACAAAACAGTTTTAAATATCCTAAAAGATATGTGAATAAAGCAACAGTGGCTGTTTATGTAGAAATTAAAAATATGATTGCTTTATTTTGTTTTTAAGACATAAATCCTGTACTAAAGGAAGTCATTATTATAAAATATAATATGATTTCCTTCACTACACCACTTAACATAAGCCTGATTTTGATAAAATAGAATTTATTAGCCAATAAACTGGCTACATCTAAATTAAAAATTATTTAAGATAGTATGGCATCTAGTTTCTACTAATAATCGTAGTTAACATTAGTCAAAATACTTTATAACTATAAGTGGCTAGAAATACTTCTGAAAAAACACTTTATAACAATAAGTAAGAATTTTCTGACAATCTTTGATTATCCATTGATTTCCAAATTCAAACATATATTGCTGCCATAATATTCTATTAACAAAAACATTTGGTTTTCCTCACATTTGCCAGGATGGGAAATTGACAATATTTTTCAATACAAATTCTGTCATCGAAATAATACAGTTTATAGTCTAAACATTACAGACTAAAAAAACTGGTAATGGTGAATTAAAGAACATAATGGGAATTAATTCCTTGCAAAATATGGCTGAAATAATAACAAAATTTGACAAAATAATATAGAGCCATTTGTGTCAAATTGCCTAAATAAAATTCAAAACGTCCTATAACCCTAAAAGGTTTATATTCAAAATATATTATAAACAAAAGGATGCGAAATGTGTAATAGAAACGTTATGTGGTGATGATGTGATAATCCTTTAACAAAGGTTTTGCACTGCCATAAAATAGCAAAAGCGCATGGACAAAACGATCTACATTTTGATTCATAAAGTAATACTTTCATACGAAGTTTTTATTTTTACTCCTCCAATGATATGCAATATATAAATAAGATTAATAATAAACTCACCTCAACTAAATCCTTCGATGTCTTATTTATATCTGCAACACAAGGATAACTACCAATGCCCCTGTCACGATTAAACAATCCATTTAAATGACCAAATATACTTGGAGGATCATGTTTGAAATAACTTGGCTGAATTATAAACTTAAGATCATCAGGCGAAATCTGTGAGTTATTGTTATCGCAATACAGGCCACAATCGAGCGGAAAATCTTTCCAATAATGCCCAACATAGTTTTTCAATCCCAAATCTTTTGACAGCTGGTACAGAAATTGTACCAATAGCTTCAAATCATCAAAGTACAATGTATTCAATTTTATCTCCTCATAAATAAGATGAAAATTGAACAGAACTTGCAATACATATGGAAAAATTAGCGCACTTGTATTGAACTGTGCATCATTCGCATTCTTCATGTTACCAGTGTCATTACCTTTATTTTCATGCACATAATTCTGTAAATTTGTCTTATGTCTAAATTTTTCTTTGAACGGTTTGCAGTTCTGCAAGTTCAGCAAGCTAGCCAAAGAATTGCCTATCACTAAGTGCAGTTTAGAATTCATCAAGTAGTCCCAGTCGTCATGCGATCCATCACTTGAAGTTCTCTGCTTTTTCATGGCGACTTCTGGTTGTTCCTGAGCAACATCAGTACGCCTACTGAATTCCAATTTCTCCGTATCATATCCGATCAAACTGAACAAGAGATATGCAAACATTAACCATTCTTGTTCAGGACACAAATCTTGGGTGCCTGGTGCATTTCTAGTACCATACCATTTAACTATTATCTGTAAATAGATGTCATATTAGACAGTTATACTCATCTGCAAAAAATGCAATGAAAGAATGGAGCAGGATCGAATTAAAATACCCGATGCCTAACTGGAACATTTTTCAAAGCCCATTTTTTAAAAAAATTTGTTTGTCCTCTAATATAATAAGTCTTTGATGAGGAAAAGCAAATATCAAATGCCATGAGTTTACCGACAACCTCGCCTGACAGTATTGCGAGGTCAAAGGCATCCTCACGGACTCAAACCAACTTCTGAGATTAAACTCAATATTTTAAATGAAAATTAAATTACATTATGGATGAAATAGTCCCATATCTTTCTGACAAAATAGTTCAGTTTTTAATTATTCAAACCATTATTTCTAGTGAAAACTACACAATAACATGGTTGTCTTCACAAATGGTATATATTTGGAAACAACTTTTTCCGTTATATACATAGTCCTGCCATAAATTATAGCCCTAAGTATGCATGCATATGGGCTACAAAATTTTTAAGCTGACATTCAAGCATTTGCATCTAACATAAAGAAATCATTTCCTTGTAACATGTTGAACAATAAACTAGCCCAGACATCTGATACACACCAAAAACACCTAAATAATGCACCGTTTTTTGGATTGTGGTTTGTGGATATCAAATCATTAACAGAATTTGTAATTGATTTATTCTTCTAGAAATTATTTCCTAACATAAACAGAATATCTCATTGATTTATTCTTCTAGAAATTATTTCCCTTAGTATGAGGGACAGAATTTATACATACAGACATAAAGAACTTGTATGGATGGACCCATTATGGTCTATATGTAGTATATTTAAGCATAAAATTATATATGTAAGCATAAAATTATTTCTTAATAAAATAAATGAAACCGACTTCCATGTTTATATACATAATTATATATTTAATCTAAAATTATCAGAATTCAGTGCCATCTTTATAATTTGCCTATCCATTTTAAGTTTCTATATTATTGTTAGAAATATTTTAATAAAATCGAATGTTCTCATATACCAAACGTATTTATCAAAAGCAACCTAATCCCACTTGGCATGTGTTATGCATACTTTTCCATTCTTAAAACTTCTAACTTTTTTGGTAGGCCTTCATTTACTATATGGGGTCTTCCAAAAATTCTGTGGATTAATTGGAAAAAAGTCTTCTCTTGCAGTGAGTGTTCCATACCAAAGCAATATAGATTTTTAGCTTTACCTAATCTGTATACTATTCAACTTTCAAAAACTTAAATTCATACTTATAGTATGCATGGACCTTTAAGTTCGCAATTTTCAAACAAACAGTGTAATGTTAACACTGTAACGACTTGACAAAAATAAAATATTGTTTCATGGTCATATAATATTAGAAGAAATATTTAACGATATTACTATTTTTGAAACATGACAGGGAGACTTTATATTTCATATAGAAAAATATTAAATGTTGCGTAATAAAATTGCAACGAAACTAAATATATTTCCATTGCAACATTTGTCAATGTACAATTGATTTTATTTTTAATAGAACATGGTTTTAAACTTTTTACTGCCATGCACATATATACAAGAGTCGTCAAATCGTGCCCCAAATGCCTAGCACATATATATATATAATCGCAGGTTTTGCAACTTAATTACATGGTAAGTGTTGCCCGACAAAGTTTCTGGGAAATATAAATAAGTAAAGAAACTAATAAAGACTATTGTTATGATATTTGTAAGTTATTTTTTATAAAGCGACTAGCAAAAATAATAAAAAGCAGTGATGTAACCATTCTTCTGTCCATGACAGGACCGCCAAGTGCAAGTATAACAGTCACCGTTTGAACGTAGCACACAACGTCAATATGAGAAATTATATTCATAATTTTTTTAAATTTTAATTTTGATCATTAGTCTGTTTTAATTGTAAACAAGTTATCATTGCGCAGAAAAAATAAAGACTTTTTAAAAATGATATTTTCACACCAACAAAAATACGTAATTGTTCAAGCATTTATTAGTTCAGGTGTTTTTATTTTTATATTTTACTAAAACTTGAATTTATTTGATTTTGAATTTATAGATTCCTTGCTCTTATGTTGTTGCCGAAACGTGATATTGTTGTATATTTGATATTGTGGTATTATCGATGAAATTTGGTATATTTATTGCGTGCATGAATAATGGTATATTTATAATTATTGTTGTATATTTATAATTATTGTTATATATATTGTTGTATATTTGATATTGTGGTATTATCGATGAAATTTGGTATATTTATTGCGTGCATGAATAATGGATGAAATTTGGTATATTTATTGCGTGCATGAAATTTGGTATATTTATTGCGTGCATGCATTGAATAATTCCGAAGATGAACCAGGTCAGTTAATTATTTTGGAAATGGCAGCCATTTTAAAATTTTCAAAATTACTATGAACACTAATGTACGACGACTTAATAACTTTTGTATGGAGAAATATAAGAGAACGGGTGGTGAAGGGTAAGGAGAGAAAGGGATGTGAAAGGGGAAGGGGATGGGGAAGGGGACGTGGATGGTGGAGGGGTAGGGATATGGGTAGGGGGAGGTAAGGGGAAGGGAAAGGGGAAGAGAAAGTGGAGGGGAAGGAGGATGAGGAGGGGGAGGTAAGAGAAAGGTGAAGAGGAAGGTATGGAGAAGGGAAGGTAAGGGGAAGGGAACGTGGAAGGGAAAGGGAAGGGATCGGGGAAGGGAGAATAGACATGGAAGGTGTAGGGGAGGGAGAAAGAGAAAGGGAGGGATAGGGTACGTGAAGATTGAGGGGGAGGGGAGGGGGTGAAGTTGAGAGGAGGGGAAGAGGAATGGGAAGGTGTAGTGGAAGGCGAAGGGGAAAACGAAGGGAAAGTGGAAGGCAAACGCGAGGGTGAAGTCGAACGTGAATGCAAAGGCGAAAATACAGAGGTGAACGCAGACGCGAAGGTGAACGGGAAGGCGAGAGCGAAGGCGAGACCGCAGGCGAAAGCAAAGGCAAAGGGAAAAAGGACGGGGAAGGGAAAAGAAAATCTAACACCATGAAAGAAGCAATTTCACTTTCCAATGGGAAAATCGAAATACACCGAGCATCGCTTGGTCACCTGGTACTTATTTTAAAATGAGCAACTTTACTAGGTTTTTGTTTGTTTACATGTTGTAAAAGATTATTACAATCATATAATTATATCAGTAGATACAAATTAATATGAACTTAGTAAAAACTTATAAATAATTGTCATTCAACCCTGCTTTGCGATTTACTCGTAGCACTAAAGCACTAATTAATGATGGGCCTGGGTGATTTCCTCACAACTTGTAATTCAGTGATATTTTAAGTTTATCCCTAATTCCTGCCATATAAAGCCTGCATTTTTAAAATTCTATGTGATACAAATGTAAATATATTTCTGTTTTTAATACTTTGCAAGTATCTACACATAAACACATCTGGACGTAGTGACAGCAATGAAGTTTAAAACTTGATTATTATAATTACTTTATTATTAATACGTGTACACGCTAAATACAAATGAAGGAAGGTGTATATATATATATATATATATATATATATATATATATATATATATATATATATATATATATATACATATATATATATACATATATATATATATATACACATATATATATATATACATATATATATATATACATATATATATATATACATATATATATATATATACATATATATATATATACATATATACATATACATATATATATATACATATACATATATATATATATATATATATATATATATATATATATATATATATAACATTTAGCATCTTAAACAAGTTAGTGAATGCTAACTTGAAGTGTCGTTGGCGGTCAAAAGATTAACCAATCATTAAAACTTCTTCTGAAGTGTTATTCATGCAACTAATGCAACAAAGCGTAGGTTGAAAAGTTACCATATTATATAAGACGACACAATTAATACTATTCCTATACAAGAAATACATTGCTCAAAATGTTGTCTTACTGTGAAGAGCTTTCAATGGCTCTTAAAGTATATTGTGATCTTAAAAAATGGACACATTTTGCATTTCTTAAAACAAGTAATATATGTCACCTAACCTGCATCACAATGTCCTTTTGCAGCGTCGCTTTCAAAGCTGTCAAACATCGATCCACCAATGAGCAGGAAGTAAGCTCGGGCAAGGATATACGATAGAATAAGCCTTCCTCATATTGAAGAGTTAACCGATTAGCTACAGGATCACGCAAACCAAGCAGTACTGGAAATGAAGATACTTATGTAACCAACAACCGCTACAATATAGGTATAGACTTTGAAGTCTAGTCTAGTTCATATAACTATGTACTTGGGTTTCAAGTTATAAGTATGAAACTATAAAAAAAATAATAGTTAAAAAAAACAAAATAAGAAAGAGAAATCGGTTTTTAATAATCTGTATTTGTATTAACCATTTAATATTTTGGATCATAAAATTTTCATATAAAGGATTTCATTATATATTGTGAAATTCAACAAATACCTATTATAGTGCGTTGATCTAAACTGATTTAATAATATAATTTTGAAAATAACCAATCACAAGGACATACAAAAATTATTTTATCATATGTGTGTATAAGTGCATTGAAAAAAAACAGCCAAGTGCATCTCAGAACACGCATAAAGCATGGTCCTGTCTACATCTCTTGAAATTGTTGACACTACTTTTTTTATTTGAGTAAATTTAATTTTTTAAATTCTAAAGAAATGCCAATTTATGTCTATTTATAATTTTTAAAGGATTATTTAATTTTTAAAGGATACCAAAACAAGGTAATGATAAAATTTATGTGTAGCGCAAAAAATGCTAAGATTTTTAAAAACTCCAGTATGCCAAAATGGTTACTATCCATACTAAATGAACCCATGTCTTACTTCCTCTGAGTATAGGAACTTTTCCTACTCTGTCCACTCGCGCCCTCAGTTAACCTTTTTTTTTGGGAAACTAAGATCTTGATCTCTCATTATCATCTAATGAAAGAAGAATAAAACGCTTGCTGTCGGCTGCCAATTTCCAATCTAAGATATTCAATATATTAAGCGCAATCCTTCATACATGAAAGCTTCTTATAACAACTTTTGAAATGACAGTCTAGGCAATTCCCTGACTTGATCTGATTATATCTTAATTCTTAGTAAACCATACGTTACTTGACCAACTCAAGCCATTAAATAACTACAGCTACAGACAAATATAGATTTCAGTTTCTATTTAACATTGTACTTGATAAAGCAAATTCTATTTGTTATCTCTCAGAACATCCGAGGGAGAGATTTTAAGTTCGTGGAATGGGGGGGTGAGAAGTGAGACATTTTTCCGATCTTTCAATTAGCTTATGTTAAAATGTTCTATATTTGTCCGAAAAGTAAGCTGAAACTTCACTTCTTCATCGCTTGAAAATTTCTCCCCGAGAAGTTCTTTTTTAACTTTGGGAATATATAATAATCGCTGGGAGTCAGGTCAAGACACGGCTCTTGTGAACAGATGCATTATCATGCAGAAGGAGGACGGCTGTCCTCCTTGATTAATTTTCCCCTTCTTATTCCTTTGATGGATTCTTTCAACTACTCTAGGATTGAAGTAGAGTATTCTCCGGTTATGGAGACACCTTTTTCTTTATAATCTATCAACCGGATCCCTTTTTAGTTCCAAAAGACAGTCACTATGATTTTTCCAGCCGACTATGACACCTTCAATTACTTGGGTAGTGGTGTGTCTTTTTTGTCCTTATCTTACTACAGAGGTCCAAAAATGCACAAGAACACACCACGCAGTGTTGTTTTTGAAGCGGAGTAAGCATTCTCAGCAGCCACCTTGCACTGACCTCACTCATCCCAAGATGATTGTGAAGAATTTTAAAAATGGTTTTATCCGACACTCCAACCACTTCTGCGAGCTGTTTCTTCTTCAATCTAACATCTTGAAATATTTTTTTAATTACGACTTTCTGAATTATTTCTGGAATAGTCATTTCAATCGGCCATCTGAGCCATGGGTCGCCTTCAAATGAGTCCCTACCTTTTTTGAAGATACTGTGTCACTTATAAATCATGAATGGATGATAGTTCAAAGACTAACAGCCCGATTATGATAAATGTTGCTATTTATACTAACAATGAGTCACTGAACTCCTTACGATACATTAAAGTACCCTCACTAATGACCTAATTACCAATTCCACGAACTTAAAAATGCACCCTCATATAAACATATGAATGTTTAAAAGACAGATAAGGATTAATTATAATATAACAAAAGCATAATATTGAATTGTCTATGATGCTCTTTAAAAATTTTAGTCTTTTTAGGATTTCTGTGCTGTGTTTGGTGTTTGTTAATCAAAATGACTAGGAATATTTTCTTACTGATAATTTTATAAGTTACTGGAAATATCTTTATAATGGATGATTTAATTTGTTTATAGAACTAACCAAGGGTCAAATATGGTCTTACAATTTATAAATATGATTGTGTACCAAATAATCTACTTGAACAAAATATTTCATTATCTAATCAAAATAATTTTGCAAACAATTTTTTTAGCTTACTCCTTTTGTTAAATAAATATACATCTGAGAAATATCATACCTAAAGGTCCACGGTTTCTTTTATCAGCAGATGAACTATGTGGCACTGGTGATAACATATGTAATGCAGAATCATCGAAAACTGGTATTTCTGTTGTTCTGCTCGGCAATAAACTACTTCGCCTAGGAAAGGGTGAATGGAAAATTGAAGACTTGTTGTAGGGTGACGAGACCAAGCCAGCTAGAACTCCGCCTATATGTACTTTGCCAATCATACAAACACCAGAGTAGAGGATAATATTTCCTGATTCATCTATCACTGCTAGCATTTTCAGATAATCCAAAGATACTGCATCTCTCGCTTTTATGGTTGACACAACTCCGACAATTAAACGGCTTTTACTTGAATTGCCTTGTGAATGTGAATTTTGGAGTCGTGCACTGTGCAACACTGGCCCTGTAACTCCATGTGCGAGATAGCACAGATACTCCTGACCAGTATGATCGACGTGTAGGAAACATTTAAAAGCAGCAGATATATGACCTGCCATATCCCTCAGATTCCCTTGATTCTCTATCCATATTTGCTCAAAACAAATGTCGGGATACAATGGTAAAGGTGGTGGTGCAGTCTGACACATATTACTCATAACTGATACGTTGGAAGCGTACCCGAATGACGAATGAGGTGACATACCCTGTTGACTAAAAGCTTTCTCCATTGGGCTATTCAGCCTAGAACGACAGGCAGTTTGCTCGCAATTTGCAGGTTTTAATGTAAAAGGGCTTGAAATACCTGTAAGGAAACTGCCAGCCAGATTTTTTGGAAGACCACTTTGTGAAGTGTGACCCTTTTGTCCCAAGTTGCTCACACCAGATATGCTAGCCCCAAAATTCCCCTCCGATTGATTGAGCAAACTGGTCGTCGAATTAAAGTTAGTGCTTGCTAAAACGCATTCATCTTGTGTTGCCTTTCGAACTAGCCATAATGAATGTAAAGAAGTTTTACTGTCATATGTTAAGCAAATGCTAGGTTTTGAACTCACAAATACTATTTTTGTTTTGCCATCCTTATAGTACTGTAATCCACTATACTGAGATTTCATTAAAACTGGATTCATTTCATCTAAAGGATGTGTTACAGAGAAGCAGGTAGGCAATTGAACGTGCTCAAGACCAGTCACAGAATCGCTACCAAGTCGCGTGCTGAAATTTAATGCAGGATCATACCTCGCAAATTTCTTATGCGGATAAGAATTATTCCCATCAAACGGTTTCAAGAAAGACTGCGGCAAAAGTGAGTTGTGTACAAAACTAGAAGCTTCCTTTTCCAATAGTAAACCATATTTCATAGCCCAGGCTCGTTGTACTTGGAAATGCATTGATGATACAAAATCATGCCCATCGGAAGTAAACACTCTCATACAAGTATTATCAATTAAACAAATTGACGATAGGACCTTACACAAATTAGGATCTGGTGGATCCGTCAGATTTATATTACTCTTTAGCTCACCAATTTGCTTGTTTAAAGAGTCCAAGAGGATAGTGTTGTCGATACTTTCATAAAAATTACAAAAGAGAGCTTGAACAATGGGGCTCTCACATGTGAAACAAGATATTGTTTCCCTGGATTCAGCATCTGTAAGTCTGGTAGCTGGTGTAGAAATTAAACCTACAAAAAAATTCAATGTATTTAAAGCATATTGTGTGTTGTTAATTTAGAATAATATGTACTAAGATTTAATTGCACAAAGAGTCAAAGCAGCAAAACCATATCATGTCAGAACATACACTTTTGACATGTTTTATGATTCCCTAGTCACCTTATATATTGTGAAATTATTTATATCTCTTCAAATCGTTGTTGTAAATTAACCAAAATAGTTTTGATTACAATTTCTAGTAAAAGCAGGTAGTAATTTGACATTTTTCAATTTTTTTCAAATCCAAAGATGAAAAATTAAAGAGAAGGAGAACGAAATTTAAATGTAAAAATTGATCAACAGAATCTCCATTTTCGTTTGAAGGATCTGTTCAACAGGACGTGGGGAAAAAATTCACCTCCACTACATATATGAAATTGAAAATTCCAGTTGCAAAATTTCATTCACATCGATTTAAAAATGTAGAATCGCAAGACCTTTTTTCACTTCACAACCCTAATAGATCATTTATTTATTTATTATCTTCATAAAAACTCTATATAATGGTGGGTCCAAATGTTCAAGAATAAAAATGACAAAGAAAATGAAATAAAAGGAGTTGCTTAAAAGTTTTATTTAAATCATCAATTAGACAAAAGTAAAAAGTAGGCTATTTTCCGTAATAATATGGAATTGCTATATCTATAGAACTCTTTGGACCAGCAAGATGAAACAAAGTGGAGATTGTATCCGCCTGTATGAATGACAGCTTCGTCAAGAATGTCACTGAACGTCAATGTCACTGAACAGTTGATCTTTAATTAATTTAAGCAACGGTTACATATTAAAAAAGCAATCTATATGGAATATTTTTTGTAATCATTTCTAAAAACTTATAACGTAATTCATTAGTTACTTTTTTTTATCTCTTTTTAACAATTCTCGATATACTAAAAATATAAAATATACCTGTTTATGAAGATATTTTTTAATTTTATATTGTGTTTACAAATTGTATTATATTTTTTCCTGATTGTCAATAGCTAAATTTTTTGTTTTTTATATTATAAATTATACCTGCTTTTTTGAAAATTATATTCTAGTGCTGTAATGCCAGGTTCATTTTCGCCAGTCTCCTTTAAATAATTTCTGCTGGTACCTAAATGACTTCCTTCAATGGTTAAGTAATGAAGGATACTACATATGAGAGCAGTACATAAGTTTTTTTTCAATAAAATTAAGTCTTAATTTTAAATTTTGTGACCACCCCCCCCTTAATAAATCATGGTTATAAAAAGAAGTGAATTACCACTTATGAAATAAATATAGTCAATGGAAGAGATGAAAGATTCATATGATTGATAGTCATTATACCTTTTGACCAAACGGCTGTATGACCTTGCACATATAACTCTTCCTCATAACAGCAATCCGTCCTATGATTTCTACTAATACTGTGCTTCATATCACTACCAGGGTTCAAATCGAACTTCTTAGACATGTTGCTTGAATTTGCACTGCCGATTCTCGACGATCCAGGCTGATTGCTCTCATTACGTCTGGCACTTGATGAAAACATTTCTGACTTGATTGTAACATTAAATTCTGTTTTCATTTTCATGAGCGCATTAAAGGATTGTGTAACATCATCATCCACTTTTTGTTGATTAAATTTGGTTTGGGCCTCTTCGTCACGTGTATCTGAAAAATGTTATATGTTTTTACTTTTCCATAAAATATATATTCAATTCTATATTTCTACTCTATACCCTATACTATTTATATATCTATATCTATAATCTCTATGCTATGACAAGTACAAGTTTTTTCAAATTAATTGCAACTATTTTTTGTCGATGGCGCAATTTTCTGTGATTTACATTGGAAGAAAACATTTTTTTCAGATATTCAAACATAATCATATTTTTTCCTCTGAAAAAAAACTTTATTTGTGGATGTATTATTGATAATAACAAAAAACCGGCAGTAAAATTAAAAATCAATTTCAAAAGCAGTTTCATGGATTCATAGATTATCAATAAATATAACAGAATTTTTGTCATAATTACGTATATATTAGATACACACAATAATTCTTACTTATTTACATTCACGCAGTTCGTTGCGTGAAATTTTTTGGTGACGATATAAGCCACTTGCAATGATTCTCACATATAATTAGTCAATTTCTAAAAATAACTTATACCGTCTTTGTAAACACACATTTGTTTATATAATTAATTAATCTGGTGGGGTTATTTACCAACAGTCACCCAGCTGTATGGAGCACTTGGGTGACAGCGATATAAAATGTATGCAATAATTCTTATGAATACGAGTAAATGTTATTCAATAAAATAGAGTAAATGTTATTCAATAAAATGCGCTTATAAAAATGAGTAAATGTTATTCAATAAAATGCGCTTATAAAAATGAGTAAATGTTATTCAATAAAATAGCGCTTATAAAAATAACCTCTAACGCCTTTATAAATACATTTGTTTGTTTTATATAGCAAATAAAATATGCATGCTTTTAGTTTAGAAAACAAAATGTAAGTCTCTGTGTTCAATGTATAATAGTTTTGTTTATGCCACTTACAAAAAAAGATATAGAGTGTTATATAACAAATTTTAGCTTATGAAATTTTGAAAATTTATACCTATGAAGATGTTTCTCATTCTAGTCAAATTACGTCATTTTAGAAACTTCAAAATTTGCTCGCCATCGCACTTTCTTTGTGTCTACATAGAAAACATTTTTTTTATTTTTTTTCGTCATAAACATGTTTTTATAATATCGTGAAAATATTGACAATATATCTATAATTATTAATACATACTATAACAGCACATTCATTTCAAAACAAATCAAATAAACTATTTATTGCAAAGATGATAAACCGCCGCAAACACACAATTTATTAAAAAGAATCTTAAAATTTTTTTTATTATATATATATTATTTATATATATATATATATATATATATATATATATATATATATATATATTTTTTTTTTTATATTTTTTATATATAATATACCGATTCTGAAAAATATTTCCTACTGAGAATATGTAATCTTATTTAATTACTTCAGACATGACTACTTCACTCTTCTCTTGGCATACTTGAATATGTAAGGATTTAACATGTCTAAATAAAATTAATTATTGATGTTTTATAAAACAAGCAGATACGACCATGAATTTCATTCCCAATGGCCCTGGGACCGGTAGTGTAGATTTTTCTTGGGCCCGATATTGAACCCTGGGACAGTCAGCGTAAATTTTTACTTGGGCCCGATATCGGACCCTGGGACTGTCAGTGTAGATTTTTACTTGGGTCCGATATCAGGTCTGCAGAGCGCCTACAGGTTAAATAAACTTCTCCATTTCCTGCCTTTTCTACTGAGGTATGTATAACTAATTCTGCTAATGTGTTATAATTAAAAAACATATATAATTATAAACTACAAGCGGGACGAGTTTCATCACGTCCTTTATTTATTTTGAAACAGTGAAGCCTTGCAAATTGTTATTCTTGTAAGTGTGCTTTTGGCTTCTGTCCTGTGTCAGCGTGTAGTTGTATTCCTAATTGCATAAGAAAAAGCTTATAATTCATAATAAAATGCAATTTTTGTTATTACAATTATTATAAATAATTAAAAATAAATGTAAATAAAACACTTATCCTATTAAAAATTTATGTTATCATTAAGTTTTTGGTAAGCCATCTCAGTTCGGCCCGCATCTTAAGTGAAGCAAAAATAAGCCATGGACGAACACATCGCCATGCTGTTTGTTTATTTTATTTGTATATTGGTTTACAGGCGCGTGCACAAGCATTGCTTACAGGCGACATACGCATTCAAGGAGTTAATAGTACTCACCTTGGCATCGCCAATGAAAACACATGCATTTATATTATAGAACACATCTCTCCAGAATGCAAATACCTTATGCAGAAACCAGAAAAGTTATTACATAGGTACGAGTAAAATTTTGCGGTATTTATGTGCGCAGACGATAAATTGAGCATTTTCAAAAACATACATTGTTTATGGAAATTGCAAAAATCAGATATGTATCTCTTCGCTTCTGTTTATATTGCAAAACATATTTTGTTACATAAATCTGCATTTATTCTACTAATTTTTAACAAGATTGTTTGTTTGACACCAAGTTCCTGGTAAAGATGAACATTATCCCCTGCTACTCGTACATATCCCATTTTCAAGTCCATTACCTAAGTTCATTAAAGCTAACAACTACAAGAGACCCAATTTTAATAAAAGTAAATTCAATGTCATTTGAAGCGAATTAAGTTCTGCTAATATTATAAAAATAAAAAGGAACAACTTCTGATGGATCCTGATATCAATATGCTGTTCAATTATATTAACATAAATTAAATTAAATAATAAAGAAACCCATACCCTAGAAAAGTATAAGATCAAATAATTATCCCTTTTTGGTATAGTCTTGCCTTGATTCGTTGTCTTGATAATTCAAACAACTATGCCTCAAACATTCCCATTCATTACAACTGCTCGAATGACATTAATGTTAGTAAAGATTCCATTCAAATAAAAATTAAAGATATTTATAAAAAAATCTTTCTCATCTTTTATCTTCAGAAATGGCATGAACTAGAGAAGTTTTCCATTTTTTGTGATCCTTTCAGTTTTTTTATAAAATGTGAAGTGAAATATCAATTTAAAAGCATATTTTCTTTAATTTTTTTTTAGCATATTTTATTAAGTTCGTTCGTTTGTTACGTTCACATTATGTATAAATCTAAAACATCAGGTTGACAAAATAATACCAAAGAAAAGATATTACGGCTATGTGTGGTATTTCATTTATATTTACTTTTATAAATGTGGTGACCGAGGAAGCAAATTTTAAAATGGTTATATCAAGAAAACTATGACATTTGTGTAATATTAAATGTGAAAAAGAGAGTATTATTTTACATATTTAAGTCTCGAGTTTTTATTCCCTTCTATAGACTGAACAGGTTGATTTGTTTTTATGTACAAGGTACCATTGAATTCGTCTTGAATATATAACGTTACTTAGAAACCTCTGAAAGCTGAGTGTACGATTAGCCAAAGAGCGGGTGTAAAACAGTCGAGTCTAATAATAAACAGAGTATGTATTTATCAAATAGACTTGTATAAGTATTTGGAAAAGTAACTTAACTAAAAAGTTCCAAATAAAAATAATTGTTAATAAAAAAAAAATAGACTACCCAAAAAAATAAACAAATTTTAATAAAACTGTCAAATTTCCTTTTAGTAATATAATAGCATGTCATTTAAAGTAAATAAATCTTTTAAGTAGGAGTAGAACTCGTACAAGAGGATACCACATATATTTAGGTATATTTAAAAGTATAAACAATTAAGTAATATTATTTCAATGTACATTGCCTAGTATATATTATACAAGTGTAAGAATAATAACTTCTTTGAATATGTCACATCAATTGATTAATGCAAATTACAGAAAATAATTTTCCATCATAGTGTTTACCAAACGCCACTATAGGAATTTTTTCAAAGGACTTCTCGACACTTTGGACTAAATATTTTGCAAAGGAGGCACCATTAAAAAAAATATATATATATATTTATACACACACATGTATGTATATATATATATATACACTATATATATATATATATGATATTTTTGATTGCGTGTTGTTTTTTTGTTGTTGTTGTTAAACTTTTCATAAGACATACTCCACCCAATGCTTCGAAAGTTTATCAAAAAATAAAAAAGGTAGTTTTGTAGTTACTATGTATGGGGTAACTAATCAATATTTTCATGTAAAATTTCATCACGAACAACTAAACACTGAAAGAGTTATACTGTAACACAAATAGACAGGCAGATATGACAAAATTACAAAAATTTCATTTTTCACTAAAACAAGGAAATTCCACTTTTCATTGTGTTCATCCTTATAAAGTAATACTATCAAATTCTCAATGCTCAATCAAAATAAAAATTAGTGCATATTAGTTCGGAGAAGCCATAAATTTTAATCACTAGGTTTAAAAGTATTATTAAATGGATAAGGTGGACACTTAAAGATCTCTTTGAAATCTAATAAAGTAAAATTATAAATAGTTACATTACTATTTACAAAAATTCTGTTATTGCAGTTGAAGGCTAATTTGATAATATAGATTATCTAATACTTATATATCAAACTAAATATTACCACAATTTCAAATGTGAAGAACACTCATATAATAAACATTGAACATAGAACAAGGAAGGACTGAATTATGGTGTATTACTAATGAAGATACCTTCAAATATAACATATTATGGGATCACCTGGGTATTTCAGAGGGGAGAGTAAATTAGTGGGTGACGGGAAAATTAATAGTCTGTTTCACTCATCGTTGCATTTACATATACATAAAAGAGAAAAAATTTGCACACGCTAATGAAAATTTAATTAATCATACTGGGGACAATACTACATAATTGAAGTATTTTATTCAAATTTAACACCGATAGAGCTGCGTGTATTAGCAATACAGTAAGATATTGTGACAATATCGTGCTGAAGCTCCTGATATTGGGTGGGAAATTCAAGGTACCCACCGATGTATCGTAGGACAAAACAAAAAATTATGAAGGGAAAACACCTTGCTATGTTTTTTGCGCAGTGTTGGATATATGTAGTACCATATTAGGTCATTTTACTATGTTGTTGTGTCGGTTAAAGGGTAAAATTAGATATTGAAATTACTTTTTGGCCATTTTGAAGCAATTTCCGTCAAGTAAAAAATGTTCATAGAAAATAAGTCAGCTAAGTTTTTGAAATATGTATAATATGAAAATAATCTGTATTTATTGAAGAAATAAACTTATTTCATTTGCTTTATGGAATATCAACAATTCACTCAATTTATGTACAATGAAATCACACGTATTCAAGTAAGCCAAGAGGGTAGTATTCATTAGTGGAGTAATTGTATTTATATATTCCTAGTGGAAAATATTTCTAAACAAAAATTTAAAGGTATTTCAAATTTTCACTGTTCAATAATTTGTACGTTTGCGGTGGTTTATCAAGTTTGCAATAATTAGTTTATTTGATTAGTTTTGTAATAAATGTAAGTATAAGTATTAATGTAATTGTAATTATAAGTATTAATAATTACAGATATTTTGTTAATATTTCATGGTAACATATAAACATGTTTAAGTTATAAAAAAAGACATAATTTGATAAAAATGAGACATATTTTTACATGCATTCATAATTTTATTATAACACCTATATAATGTTTGTAAATCACATACACAAAACTGATAAATAACAAATGCCAAGAATTACATTTTGTTTTCTAAACAAAAAGCGCGTGTTTAATTTATTGTATAAAACAAACAAACGTATTTATAAAGGCGTAAGAAGTTCTTTATACAAGCGCTATTTTACAAAATTTATTCGTAAGGAACATTGTGCATATCTTATATCATTGTCACTCAAATGTTCTACACATCTAAGTGACTGTAAATAACAGTACTCAATTTATTAATTATATAAACAAACAGACGTGTTTATAAAAGCAGTAGAAATTATTTTTACAAATTGAATAATATTTACTGGTAAGAATTATTGTGTGTCATATCATCACTGAAGTGTTTTACATAGCTGTGCGAATGTTTTAAATAACAGCTCAGGATTATTTCTCACATAAATAAACATATCCCGTGTTTACAAAGGCGTTCTTTTATTGAATAATAGTTCATAAGAATCATTATATCTTATATATTTGTAATTATAAAAAAATTCTGACTTTATTGACAATGTATGAATAAACTGCTTTTGAAATTTATTAGAATTTTATGGCTCGTTATTTGTTATTACAATTATTTTATTACATGCACAAATAAAGCTTTACCTTAAGAAAAATAAAAACAAATCTGCTAACTAATAAAATAGTCTCATAAATAAAAAAAAATTTAATTTTATGTGAATATCCTCCAAAAAAATATTTTTTTTACCATAACTCACATAAAAACTTGCTGTGGACAAGCAAGCATAATTCATAATTAATTTTAAGATACTTGCACTTACAAGATAATATTTTTTCGATTCTTTATATACATTTCAGAGATTATGTATGTATAAATGGAAGTATACAACTCAGGTGATATAAATACTATTTCCCCAACTTTAGAGTACTCTAGTAACATATGAAGAATGCATGCATGCTTTTTCTTGAAAAATTTTTCATTTTACTTTCATAAAAATTACACCACTTTTTTCAGAATTTTATACCAAATTCATCTAAGAAAGTTGTAAAACAAAAAGATAATTAGTTTCCCGTGTGCGGACAAGAACAAATCAATTCGATTCGTCACTGTTTTTACACAATTTTTATGATTTTTCATCTGAGTATGTAATTTGGATATATTTAAATGTTGACATTTCTTTTGAAAATTTATTTGAGATTTTTTTTGACAAAAAATTAAGTTTTTCATCTGCCATAATTCACAAAACATTGACAAATAATTGGAAAACAGGCAAGAAATTAGTCTTAAAAATTTTATTGCTCTTTGTATATTTGTAGATAAAAAATTATTTCAACATTTAGAAAATTTCACAACCTTTTCGAAAATGTAAGGTGGTAGATAGTTTTAATTGAGGCAAGTTCCGCAATTAGCTGGTAATTAAATTTTGGGTGTGCATCTGTCGCGATTTTCAACTGTTCTGCGCCATCTGCATAAATTTGCTAATTAGCACCCGGGTCCTAAAAGGGTTAAAGGTTCAGATAACATAAAGTATCCGGATCATAATCCGACCCATTTAAAGTGGATGCCTTTAGAGCTAACTACAACATTCTAAAAGAATAATACACTGATTACCACGAAATATAAATCTAATTAAAAACATGTACAAACATCTTCTGTTTAAATAAAATCATAACCACAAATACACACTCTTCTTGGAAATTTAAATGTTTAGATGAATATATTTTCAAGTACTGATAGTTATTAATCTAAATTCTTTTCTTGTCAGCAATAACTTCATTTCAAAAATGGTTCTATTTTTTCAAATATTTGGGTATTAAATTTCATTTCATTATCCAGTAAATATATGTCATTAAAGTTGCACATACAATTGAAAGGTGTGTTACTATAACATATTTATATAAGTTAAATTAGTAATTTATTGTTACAATGCTCCAATAAAACCAGAAACAAGAATTGTTCAATAATTGTTTCAGTCCCATCTTCGATATAGAACAGCTTGATACTGTGAAATGCTCTGAGCATACTCAGTTCGAGGAAGTATGAATCTAAGAGATATAGCTGTTGATAGCTTCTAAGCATTATTGCCAAGTTTATTGTGCATTAATGCCAAGTTTTCGATAGAAATAAAATAAATTTACAAGTAACATATACTTCCATTAACAATTAAAAACATTATTTATCATCATGATAACATCCAACAAATCTCCTTAAATGTTATTGTACAGGCCAATACAAAATGACAATAATTCACGACAAAAATAATATAAGCAGTAAAAATATCAGTAAAGCTTTAAGAATGATCTAGGCTATATCCCTATTGGTGACTAATGTGCAAAGGAAATGTCCATACATATTTTAAAAAATTATTAATTTAAAAACTAATTTGACAAAAATAACATCAACTTTCCTTTTGCTCTTCCTTATTACTGTAAATCTATAATTTTTACACATTTAAATACACAACATACCATAATGTTGCATTTAATTCATAATTTCGAACAGCAAAATACTCCAAGAGTCAAATAACATATGAGCATTCCAAAACAGTCAATTAATAAAAATATCACTTTTGCTACCCACAATGTTAATATTGCTTTGGCTCCATTAGAGGGGGATTTGTAGCTCCATGACATCAAACAAAATTCCCACTATTAATTGCCAACTATGAAATAATAATAACAATTACTAAGAGTTATCTTGTAGTTGGCCGTCAAACTATTAATGACACATTTAAAGTAGAAAAAACTATTTAAAATGAATAAATCAATTATAACATATTTAAATAAAAAATTATCGCAAAGCTTTGAAAGTATTCGACCGAATTGAATTTAAGTTTATACTGAATTTTTTTATTTTCATTGCTGCAATACTTCAACGATGCTATTTTTTCACTGATAACCGACACATATGATATACAAACTCACCATTTTGCCCGTCTTTAGCATAAACTTCGCGTACAGCCCACCACTCTTTTTCCTTCTCCGATTTAAGAGCGAGTTTATGATCATCTCTTATAGCAAAGTTTGTCAACTGATATAAAAGTGAAGTTTCTGGTACTCTCGTGTTCGTTCCGCCGTTGACTAATTCACCCGGATGCCGATTGAGTACTCTCCGTCCATGTGGTATGAATTCCTGTTAGATTCAAGTCATAAGAACCATTAATCCTCTCAAGCGTCTTTGAACTCTACGTAATTATAAAAATATAGTATATTCGGTTTACAATTTGACTAAACATACAATTCAATATTACAACTTAAAATATAAATTCAATATATTAAAATATAACTTGTTACCAATGGCTCGGATGCAGCAATCATGTTATCGTCATCCAGATTTATTAACTTCAATATTGCCAAAAGATTAAAAATAATGGATATCTTTAAAACAATTGTTTTTTTTCCAAATCGCTATCGTATTCTGATTATTTATTCGCATATGTTCATAAAAGTGACCATATTATAATTGTTATTCACCCTGATATTATTTACCAAAAGTAGTCAACTGAATGACAGTCACAAATATATTTTCTGTATATATTTTTGATTTTGTTCGCCGGTTGCCCATAAACAATAAACTAAAGTCTTAGACGCTCGCGCGAAGGTTTCGACCATAGACAAACTCATGATCGGTGAGAAAGAGCATGTAAACAAATTTAACCAATCTGTATGAATGAAATACCACAAGACCTATGCGATACTATGTGGCTACAACACGATGGTGCACTGGCCCGCTTTTCGCGACAAGTAACTGAATACTTAAATGCAACTTACCCAAATCGATGGATAGGATGTGGCAGTACAACTGAATGGCCACCACGCCAAACCTTAATCCATTGGACTATTTTCTATGGGGTTATTTCAAGGAGGCTGTCTGTGAAACTGCTAACGATAATAAACAACAATTAGCACAAAAATTATACCATATTAAAGAAACAAAATTACACCATGTTAAAAACAACGAAAGGTCTTACTAAGTTTAACAAGAAATTTTGGAAAAAGATGCTAATTATGCATAAGAGCTAGGGGAAAGCATTTGGAACATTTACTGTAATAAAAAAGAAACAATAAATGCATTTGACGAGATAGGTAAGCCGTTGACGATAGAAATTGATTATAAGAAAGAGCTTATTGATTTTTATAAAACTAACAAGTGATCGTTTTTCTATGTTTCATGAATCAGATTAAGTAGTTTTGGGAGGGAGAATAATTGATTTCCAGTTCTTCTTAAATCAATTGTTTCTTATTGAGAAACATAGAATTAAGTGAGGAATTCGGTTGCAAACTGAGTAATATGAAATTAATGCAAGAAACACAAAATTCACTTATATCAACATTTCATTTTAACTGTCATTAGTGCGGTTCTATTTTTAAATTAACTAAAATTTGGTGTACCTAAATGCTGGGGCGGTATTAGGAGCCATTCTAACAGTAATTGGATTATCAATACAGCACTACAAATTATGATGTTGCTGAAATATAGTGAATTACTGCTGAAAAGTCAATGCAAGACGCGGCCAAAGAAAAACGAGAGGTTCCAATATCTCGTGGTGCTGGAATACCAATGATAACTGTAGAAGCTGATGCATGTTGGAGCAAAAGATCGTATAAAATTAATTATTCAGCTTCATCTGGACAAGTAGCAATTATTGGGGAACAAACCGGAAAGCTCCTGCTACACTGGAGTCCGTAGCAAATATTACGTTATCTGCACTCGCGCCTTTTCTAAAGAAGTGCAAAAGGGATTCACGATTGCACAGAAAACCATTCTGGATCGTCCACCAGCATTGAGCAAGCAATTCTGTTTCAAGGTTTTAAGTGCTGAATAAAGAAAAGAAATCTTAAATACATACAATGTTTTAATAGCTGACGGTGACACAAACACATGAAATACCTTTTTCGAAAGCAGGCCGTATCCGGACGTACTTGTTCAAAAAATATAGTATTTGTCGCGGAACTATAACAACAAAAATATGCAATTGAAAAATATACTACGACCCTTCTTAGTGAACGTAAACTTTTTACATGAAATCGTCTTACTAGGTTATGTATAGCCACCCGCTTTGCAAGTAAGTTTAGAAATGAACATAATGTTTCAACGGAAACAAAAATACAAAATTTGTATTAAATAGTACACGTCATGTTTTTGGAGAGTACGCGGAACGTGAAGGTTATTAGCTTCTTTGCATTGTCTAAATCATTTTGGTTCATATATAGACGTTGACATTCATTGCCATAATGTTCATAAATTTTACCAAAATTTACTTTGGTTTTACAGCGCTTTGGACGACTTATATCACTTTGGGCATGTCTTTCATTCTATTTAATACAAATTTTGTATTTTTGTTTCTGTTGAAACATTTTGTTCATTTCTAAACTTACTTGCAAAGCGGATGGCAATACGTAACCTAGTAAGACGATTTCATGTAAAAAGTTTACGTTCACTAAGAAGGGTCGTAGTATATTTTTCAATTGCATATTTTTGTTGTTATAGTTCCGCAACAAATACTATATTTTTTGAACAAGTACGTCCGGATACGGCCTGCTTTCGAGAAAGGTATTTTATATCTTTGTGTCATCGTCAGTATTGCATGTAATTAAGATTTCTTTTCTTTATTGAGCACTTAAAACCTTGAAACAGAATTGCTTCCTCAATGCTGGTGGACGATCCAGAATGGTTTTCTGTGCAATCGTGAATCCCTTTTGCACTTCTTTAGAAAAGGCGCGAGTGCAGATAACGCAATATTTGTTACGGACTCCCGTGTAGCAGGAGCTTTCCGGTTTGTTCCCCAATAATTGCTACTTGTCCAGATGAAGCTGAATAATTAATTTTATACGATCTTTTGCTCCAACATGCATCAGCTTCTACAGTTATCATTGGTATTCCAGCACCACGAGATATTGGAACCTCTCATTTTTCTTTGGCCGCATCTTGCATTGACTTTTCAGCAGTAATTCACTATATTTCAGCAACATCATAATTTGTAGTGCTGTATTGATAATCCAATTACTGTTAGAATGGCTCCTAATACCGCCCCAGCATTTAGGTACACCAAATTTTAGTTAATTTAAAAATAGAACCGCACTAATGACAGTTAAAATGAAATGTAGTTATAAGTGAATTTTGTTTTTCTTGCATTAATTTCATATTACTCGGTTTGCAACCGAATTTCTCACTATGTTTCTCAATAAGAAACAATAGATTTAAGAAGAACTGGAAATCAATTATTCTCCCTCCCTGAACTACTTAATCTGATTCATGAAACATAGAAAAAAGATCACTTGTTAGCTTAATAAAAACCAATAAGCTCTTTGTTATAATCAATTTCTATCGTCAACGGCTTACCTATCTCATCAAATGCTAACATTGGCGGTTCGTCTGTTATATTTGAATTATTCGTAGACCATGAAGGAACGTCGCCGGTACGTAACTAAAATAAAAATATTTTATAAACATTACAATATTTAGAATTAATAAAATATATGTTATGTACTAATATGCAACGGAAAAGTTTGTTACCGTATCCCCTAAGTAGATTTTTTCTATATCTATGGGGAATGAAAATGATTTCTTGGCGGAATAGTTACTCTTTCTGAAACATTCCCATAAGTTATTATATAAATTGCTGAACTCAAATGCTGACGACTAACATAAGAAAATAAGATGTTATAGATTTATTGAGGACACATGTACCTTGCTTCGTTTGCTTTTCTTAATATGGATGTACATCTTTTCTTTTTAACATATCTGTACACTTATCTTTATCGACCCATGCTAGAAATAAACATAACAGTCAATAGGTAAAGATTCGTATTAAAACAATAATACCTAGTCAACACATAAGTTTTGCCACATAAAATAATTGTTCAATATAACAAGAGTTACAAAGAATACTTAATGATCAAGCTTCTTATCTTCTCCGACTCCTTAAGTTCTTTAGAGTCCTATTCTCACCAATCCTTTTTCGGCAAATTGTAGCTTACTGACTCTCCTGATCAGGCATCTTACGCTTGATTTGGAGAGATCGGGATCAGACGACGTTCTTGCATGGATCCTTAATCACTGCGGCGTAGTCGGTAATAAAAAGAAAATCGCAGGCTGAAAGGCAGAGAGCATGTAAGTAACATATATGTGATTACATATGTACCATAATGTCCCAGATCACGGGTGCAGGATACTTCCAGATCCAATCTTCTGTTCCTTCAAAACGGTGGTTTTCAAAATTTATTTTTTATCGAAAGGAAACTTCAGTAGTACCTCGTATGCGTTTGAGTCACTGTTCTATTCCCACTCATTTGGCTAGGCTGCGTGTTGGAGAGCCTCCAGCCTGCGATTTTGGGTTTGGTGAGGGTGATCTAAATCATCTCTTTCTTGCATGCCCATTATATAATAAATTTCTTCCTTTTATTTATAAATTATTAAAAGAAAAAATTCAGTTACCTATTGACATTAGAACCCTGATATTCGTTGATAATAAAACCATTCTAGACTTAATCATTCAATACATTAAAATCTGGGACATTCTATATCAATATATGTTTTTATATCGGTTTTAATGTTTGTCTGTCTGTGCACATATTATATACTTTTTATTCATATTTATGTTGTCACCTTTGTATTATCTATACATTTTTATTTTGATTTTTATTTATATTTTCGCTTAATTTAATCTCTCATAGTAAACTTCCATTTGATTTGAAATCAAATGGAAGTTTACTATGAGAGATTAACTGATATTTTTCTTATCAAGAAATAATGACAGATATTCGAAGTGTGATCTAGTCAGTGTTGCCTTAACCAACAAATCTAAACTTGACACTGGCAAAAGTTCTCTCCGGAGAGAACAATCGCCACGAAATAAAAGAAAAAAGAAAGAAAATATTGAACCTAACAAAAAGGTTAGGTTACGTGTCCAATGCTCAACGTGATTCATTAATTCAGTTAATGAAAAATAAGCCACATTTACTGAATTGCAAATTTACGCCGCAATTTACTTTAAAACTGCGGTTAAATGCCATTTTCGACGGACATAATTATTGGAAACACTGGCGAAAAGTAAGTATCATACTCGTATATGATGCTTTATTGTAGAACGAAAAACCAATACTCCCAAAATTACTTTAATTCGTATTCTCTTGTATGTCTCCCCCACTCAAGCAAATTGATTTATTTTTCCAATCTTTTAAGTTAGAGAAACAATATCTCTTGTTACACATTCTACATATAATATTTTGCACTTTTGATACACGAATTGGAAAGTGCACTACTACCTGGATTTAATTTGACCGTTTTGTATATAATCTGATCATAATACGAAAACTTGTACGAATTTGTTTTGTCACCAATAAATAAAAGTGCTAATAAGTGGCTAACATATTACTATTGGATACTGTGTATGAGATTTCAATCCGTTCTAATTTATAAACTTAATTTTACAGGCATGGTAAGATCTACGAAGACGAAGAAAAAAAAATCTGCTATTAACAGACACCAGATGGGAACAGATGGTGGACCCCTTATATCACTGGGGAACGAAATGCTGGATGCGATTGATCAGTATTAGTTTCTAGGCACATTACATCAACAGAATCTATTATTAATTTTGATTATCTTATCTGGAGAGAAGTTGCAAGCACTCTTTGTGAAAAAATGGCAGGTACTCCTGCTGTAGAAGTTGCAAATACTTCTGCTATAGAAGTTGTAAGTACTTCTGCTCTAGAAGTTGCAGGGACTTATGCTGCTATTACCAGCAACTTTTTCAGTTGAATCTTCTTTCCAAGAAGTAGAGGAGCCAAAAAGAAGAACGTCTTTAAAAAGAAGACGCCAACAAAGCTGCAACGACTTCAAAAAAGTGTTGCCATCACTCAGGTCTTGGCCCAACAATGGGAACGCAAATTAAAAATAAAAAAAGAAATTATTAAATATAAGCAAAATTATTATAATAAGAAACTTAAAATTTTAGAAGCAGAAGCAGAATCATTAAACTAAACTGTCTTTATCTTTGGAAAAATTATTTATCTTTAGAAAAATTGGCCAATAAATTAAAGCTTCTTTTACAATGCGGTCGGGGTTTCAGAGTAACAATTTTTTTTGTGAGAAGAGTTGGTAGGACGTGACGGAGAGAAAAAAATTTGGGAAGAAAGCGGAGAAGGGAGAGTTAGGGGGGATGAGCTGCAACTGTATGATTTTCTAGCAGAAGGGACCATTTTGGACGCTTCCGCATAGGAAATATCTCTTTCAGACATTTCAAATTTTATTTTTTTTCCTTTCGAATTCTGGACAAATTTTATAAGTATACATTTTGCTTTGTCAAGAGGAAGTGGGCACTTTCTCCCAACGTGACCTTCACCACATCGGAAACAAACTCGGAAGATCGGCATTTGTCAGCAACATATCCAAACCTGCAACATTTGAAGCACTGTATTGTAGGAAATTCATATTTTAAAACTCCAAGCGATGAGTAAGCCATATATAATCGTTGGGGATGAACTTGGTAATCAAAGGTAATGACCATTGTCTCAGACAGAAAATATTTAGGCTGATTATTTTTTTAAAGTTTAAGCGGCGGACTTTAATAACCTTACCGTAACCTTTTGAGACTTCTATGTTGTGTAAAACTTCCTCGTCAGACCAATCGACTGGAACATTGCGAACGATACCCATACGACTGACGTTAAAGGAGGGGATGAACAATCTATTCTGTCCCGTGAAGGTAGAATGGTTAACGAAGTGATTGGCGGCGTCAACAGATAAAAATTTTACCGAAATCCTGCTCCTGCCAATTTGTTTCACTCCATCTCGAATAATGCCATCGACATGAATTTTTTTTAAAGCGGAACCAAATTTAACAGCATGAAATGAGAATCCGGAATTAGGTTAGGGTTTTTTTCTTTGAACATGGACAATAAATGGTCCAACGTCGCCAGAGACGAATAAACGACCATCGAAAGAATTCGGAGCGTGGGAGGGAGGAGATGAGGTCGGGGTTGAAGGAAGTAATTTCGAATTTGCTTCTGAAGGAGGAGTGCGGGGTGTCTTTCGAGGGATTGTATCCTCTGTTTCGGTGCAGGAAGAGTCAGACGGATGGAAAGAGGGAAAATTTTTAGACTTGTTTTTTTATAATTTGTTGTTTTACAATTTTTGGTTTTTCGTTTTAATTCCGGTTGAAAGTCTGTTACGGTAGCAAAACTAGCAGGGTAGGTAGGAAAAGCAAATTCATTATTAGAAATAGGTTATTTAGAAGGATCTGGAGGTTTAGCAGGAATAACTAAATCCATTTTCACAAAGCTGAAGCAGATTATATTTCACAAAAATGAATAATACAGAAAATAAACAAAAGAAAAAACTTAACGAAGAGTATAGCTACGGTCAAAAATTAAATGAAATAGATTTAAAATAAAAATAACACAAAAACTAAATAACTTATTGCAACAAAATTGACTAAATAACACGAAAATAATAATTAAATAATCGGGTTGCGAAAAACCTTTCCACTTCGTTTGACGGTTTCTATGGCAATCCACGTACAGCAGATGACAGCGCCGAACATTTGATTTTTAATTATGACATCAATAAATTTGATTTATTTTCGACGAAAAACTTGGACAATGATATCATGTCGATCAAAAGCCGCTTGTTCATATTGTAATTCTTCTTGGATTTTCAGCCAGAAGTTCTATAGAGAAGTTCCATATAAATGTTATAAATAAATCTGGTCGACCATATTTTCTAACGTATTGCATCCTGATCATATTCATGCATATAACATGGACTTCCAGTAAATGTAGATAGCAAGATGATACATTTTCCCACATTATCGACATTTCCATCGTTCATTATTGCATCTCTTAAATGGATATATTCTTCTGAACGCACATTCCGTTGATTATTGCAAAGAAATTGCAATCTTGCCGTCTCGATTTTAGCATACATATAAACGATGAATTGCTGGAATAATTATCGACAATTAAGAATGTGATTATATTCACCATCTCTAATTATAATTCGATAAGCGTCGAATTGCATGATACTTTTTTGTAATTTTCAATACCTGTAGTTGGATTGGCTTGTTGGATGTTGAAGTGATAATCTTCTTCACCTTGCCAAAATATTAACCGATACTGTAGCGCAACATAACTGCGACGTGTTTCAGAAATTCGTTGCAGTTGATTGCTTCGACGTTGAATAATAATATCACGATGACTATATTCATTATAGACAATTACTACTGCAAATTCATGCACTTGAGTTGCATTAAACCTTCACTCATTCACACCCGATTGGTCCTTTATCAGCCCGAATTACGATCTTATAATTGTTCGCCACCATTCGGCGTAAAGAAGCCTTGAACACATTGATTAATTGATTAGAGTTATGGAGTAAACGTTGTAACACTTGAACAATTTATCGATGTAGCCCTTGAATATGAGTACAACGCTGATATGTTTCAATTTCTTCATTACCAACAAAGCATACTTGAAGGAATTTCGATTCTTCATTCGGTAATAGCATTAGTAAGCCTATTTGATGATGAATTTGCTCTTGAACCTTAAAAACTGAACTGAAACTTTGTTCGTTGCATATTGATGGAACCCCGAATGAAATCATTTGAAAGTAAGAATTGTATCGATATATAATGAGCAGAAAATGTTTGATTCCGTTGTCGTTTCGACCATATTAGCCAATAGTTCTGCTAGTGGTACTTGTAATGCTGATAATTTGCCTTTACCACTCAAATCACACATATTTTTAGTTTCTCCTTTAAATTTTTTGGCGTTGCACTACTACGATACTTTGCTCATTTTTCCGACAACGACATTCGGAAGTTCATCGTATTTTTTTATAGGATCATAATTGAACGCTTGTAAATCTAAATTGTAGTTGTTGCGTTTTCAGCGTAGAGACCAGCTTTGCTTATATCGTTCATTTACTATTTATGTTGATTAACTGATTGACAATTTCTAGTTGATCATATTCTAATTCGCGTTTCTTCGTTAATATTTACTCTTTGTTCTTCACTTTGATTTCCTCTTAATCGTTGCACTCCTTCTCGAATTCTCGTAAGTCGTTCTGTTCTTTGTTCTTCTGTTTCATTTTTACGTGATATTTTTCTTCTTGTGAATCTACACGAAATTTTATGAACATCTTCATACTTTTAGGCATGTTACTTAAATAAAATATTATTATTAAAAAATGGATGTTCCTCTTGACTTTTAGAAAGATTTCTCGTTGATCTTCTCTTGACCGTTGCTGAGAAAACACTGTGACGGAAGCACGCTGAACTCAAACTTATATACCATCGACGCTCGAAATTTCTGGTTCCAGAATAATTTCTGATTCCAGAATATTTGTACGTATTCGATGCTAAATTGTTGATAATCGCTTGAATTCACCGATAGAATATTAACTCTTGACTTCTAGAAAGATTTCTTCTTGATCTCCTCTTGACCGCTGCTGAAAAAACACTGTGACGGAAACACGCTGAGCTCCAACTTATATATCACCGACGATCGAAATTTCTGGTTCCAGAATAATTTCTGATTCCAGAATATTCTGATTAAGATTCAAACTATTTCCAAATAATTTACATTTGAAAACATTTTAGAACTTTCCAGAAAATTTTCGAATTTTTTAGATCATTCCAAAGCATTTTAGAAGGATCAGATTCAATTTCAAGTGATTCATAACTTTTAAGAGTAATTTAGAACGTTTTCAAATTTTTTAGAATATTCCGGAGCATTTTAGAATGATCAGATTCAATTTCAAGTAATTCACAACAAGTAAGAGTAATTTAGAACTTTTCAGAACATTTTCGATTTTTAGAACATTTCAGAACATTTTAGAAAGATCAGATTAAATTTCTAGTGATTCACATTTAAAAGTAATTCATATTTTTTCAGAACGTTTTCAAATTTTTTAGAACATTCCAGAACAGTTTAGAACGATCAGATTAAATTTCAAGTGATTCACAAGAGTTGAAAGTAATTTAGAACTTTTCATATTGTTTTCTAATTTTTTGGAACATTTCAGCACGATCAAGATCAATTTAAAGTGAATCACATCATTTGAAAGTAATTTAGATCTTTTCAGAACGTTTTCAACAATTATACTTTGCGTCATTTTGGATTTATTATTTTAAATCAGTCTGGAACATTAAAGAATAATTTAAAGCATATTAGAACATCCTGCACCACAGTGAACCATCGTGAAATATGAGATTATCTTAGGTCTTTCTAGAATTTATATATATATATATATATATATATATATATATATATATATATATATATATATATATATACATATACTGATGATTTGTTTATGGCAGTTATGTGATTTTATTTAACTTTCACATGCTATTTTCCTTTCTCTGATCCATTCAACTTCTGATTTCTCTTTTTTTTAGTTCAGTTATTAAAAAAGGAACATCTGTACCATCTAACAGGTATTTTGGTGCAAAGCCAGCAACTATATGTTCTATATTCTTATATTTATCTACGCAGTTATAAGCAGTTGTCCTCCATGCCATTTTATTACTATTTTCTTCATTTTACATCTAATTTTGTTTGATTCAGTCTTTCATTTAAGCCGTTAGAAAACGAAGCATTTACTGCAGTAAATACCATTGGTATAGAATTTTTAAATAAAAATGTTTTGAATTCTTTTGAGTTAATTCTCGGGTATTGATCATACAGAATTATTCCAATTGTATTAGAATCTTGTTGGTTATTGACACGTTTAACAAAATCATTAGCATCTTATGTGTTTAAGGTAAGAATGTAAGCATATCGTGTAAAGTAGTCTACTAATATGTGTAAATATCTCTTTGTTGATCGTGAGCCTCGAAAACCTCCAACCGTATCTATTGAGACTATTTCAAAAGGTTTTGTGGCAGGACATAAATGTGACATTAGACCATACTTAACTTGTTCTATCATTTTATTTTTTATACATGTCCCACAACTTTTACAATGTCTTTTAACATTTATCGTTAAATTTCTTGCTATATATAAAATGAAGTAATTTGGTTTTGCATTTGTTTTACACCTATATGATATATATTTTCGTGGACATCTGCTTTTTTCTGCGTAAAATAATTCTTTCACGTTTTCTAATCTTTTTATAGTAAACATTGCGTCTTGATGTCAATTTTGATTTATTGTTTTGTATATCTGCATTGTTTTTTTGTTCTGTAATAATGTCGTCCAGTCTTATCATGTTAATAATTTTTAATTGTTCATCTGTGTCCTCAATTGCTCCCAACAGTGGGTTCCTGCTTGAACAATCTGCTTCTATATTTTCTCTTCCCGGAGCGAATTTCATTTTAAAATCATACTGTGATAAGTAATATGTTAATTCTCCTAATGCATCACCTACCCCAGACTTAATATTTAAATTTTCTAAAGTTTCAAAGTTTGAAAATACTGTAAACGACTTGCCTATTGGCCAGTATTACCAGTATCTTAATACTTCTTTAACAGCTAAATATTCTAAATAAATTGCCTTTTTTTGGATTTGATTTAATTATTTTGAAAAGTATGCCGCTGGCTTTTCTTTTCCATTTGGCTGTATTTGCTTTAATGCTGCCCCAATACCTTCAGCAGTGAGCACAATAATTTTGTTAGTCTTCATAATATGGAGACCAATTAAATTTTTGTTTTTTTTTCGAAGGAAATTATGAAGAGGTTCTAAAATTATCACACTTTTTGGTGTATACACATGATTGAAGATAATTTTCCCCAAAAATAGTCTTATATTTTTCTGAATTTTCGGTATTGGAAAATCTTTAATTGAAACTAAATTATCTCGTACTGGCCGTACCGTATTATTCTGTATTATATGCCCGAGATATTTCGCTGAATCTGAAGCAAATGTACATTTTGTAGGCTTTAGTCTAAAACCCTCCCTTTTTATAGCTTCTGAAAATGGTATTAAATGGTTAATGTACTCAGGGAAAGTCTTAGAGAATATAAGTATATCATCTATGTAGTTTGCTGCAAAATCTGTAAGCTTGTACTTTCTTAAAATATTACCCAGTATCCTTTGAAAAATAGCAGGCGGTGTCTTCAAACCAAAAGGTATACATGTCCATTGATAATGTCCTTCCTGTGTTACAAAGACAGTTTTCTTCCTATCTTCAATTCGTAGCGGGATTGACCAGAATGCAAAATTAATATAGAGTGTTGTAAAATACAAAATGACCAGTGGCAGATTTCATAGTTTTTACAAACATAGTTTCTGAACGCAACACATAAGAAGCGCGGCGCGTCGTTAGAAGCGCAAGCGGTGCGGGTGGATTTGGAGTGGATTTTCGCTGTCTGTAGCACGCCGTCGATTTAATAATCGTTACAGTATTCGTCGATTACGTGATGGACCATCGACCAACCTCATTCAGTCATGGGTAGCAAGGTTCAGAGCTACAGAATCAACATTAAATAGGCCCAGGCTAGGACCTACACCATTGGTAGCCACGGATGAAAATGTCGAGCGTGTTATGGTTTCTGTCGTTGAAAATCCCCGTTTAGCACTGCGTACACGTTCATCGATATTGGGAATTCCGAAATCAACTTTACAGGTAATAATGCGAAAAAAGCTCAAGTTCCATCCATATAAAATTCAAATTGTTCAAGATTTACACGATTCTGACTTTGAATTAAGAAAAACTTACGCGGAGGTGATGTTGTTGAGATTTCGTACTGCTACCCGGATGGGCAACATATTCTTTAGTGACGAAGCTCACTTTCACATTGGAGGATATGTGAATAAGCAGAACTTTCGTTACTGGGATATCCACAACCCAAGACAAATGCATCAAGAGCCTTTACATAAGCCTAAAGTGACAGTCTGGTGTGCCATGTCTGCATCTGCATTCATAGGGCCTTATTTCTTTGAAAATCAACGTGGCCAAACTGTAACTGTGAATTCAGAGAGATATGCCCAGATGTTAAGTGACTTTTTCAGAGTAGATCTACAGAATAGTCCATCCTTCAACCAAAACACATGGTTCCAGCAGGACGGGGCCACAGCTCACACTGCTAATGTCTCCATGAATGCAGTGCGGCAGTTATCTCCAGAAAAAAACATATCCCGAAACGGTAAAGTACCGTGGCCACCTAGGTCACCCGATTTAAGCCCATGTGACTTTTTCTTATGGGGATACTTAAAATCCGTTGTTTACAAAACAAATCCGAGCACTGTGACACAACTTAAAGAAAATATTCGAACCGAAGTCAGTAGGATACCACAGTACCGCTCTGCAAACGCGTTTTTGAAAACATGCGTGCTAGACACGAAGAATGTGTCAGACTCGACGGCCGCCATTTGTTTGTGAAGAAACGTGGTTTTTAAAAAATAAAATCCGCATTTGTTGTTATAAAGTTAAAATAAACCTACTTTGTATTAGAGATGTAGTTTTTTTTTACAATTTTTCAAACATTGAAATCTGCCACTGGACACCTTGTATATTGAGTTTCTTGTCTTGATCATTTGGTTGTCGATCAATGGGAATAGCTTAAAGTACCACTATTTTATTTAGATCTCTGAAATCTACAGATAATCTTGGCCTTTTGTTGTCTTTTTTTTTAATGCTAAAGGTATAAGACTATAAGATTCCTTTATAAGATTTTTGACAATTAACTTTGCTATTTGGTTTTCTATTTTTTTGTCTTCAACAGAACATCTATAAAGTCTTTTACTACAATATTTGTCCATGAGTAAATCAATACGTGCGCCATATTCTTTGACCGTGCCAATGTCATATTTGTTTTTTGAAAAGATTGATTCAATTAGTTTATATATTTCTGACTTTTGTTAAGTATTTAAGTTAATCATATTTATTTTGAAATTTTCTTCCTTCATGTGTTCATTAATATTTATTGAATGTGGATTTGTTTTATTTTTTCACTTCTTTTGAAGTGTTATTTTTATCATCATCCTTATTCATAAGATATCTTTCTTCTTCTATTTTTATTTCTTCTCTTTTTTGAGTGATTTTGTTTTTTAAATGTTCTTCTTGAACCAGTTTAAATGGTTTTATGATATTTAGTCCAATTAGAAAATCGTATTTAAATTCTACTCCACCAATAACATAAACATCGATTATTTCTTCTATATCCAAAATTGTTATTTTGATAGTTGTCGAACAATTTGTCTTTTTAAAACCGTTAATTGTTATTAAATTATCACTTTTTGAGTCATCTCTCCTTCTCATTTCAATCTCATTAATTTGGAATTAATTACAGAAACGTTTGAGCCTAAATCATATATCCCAAATGTCTAATTGTCCATTCAATAATAGTTTGACTTTAGTTAATGGTGTTTTATTCAGTTTTTTATCATTGTTTTTAGTTCAATATCAATCACTGAATTGTTCATAGCTTTACTACTGTTTCTCTTTCTGTTATATTCTTCTTTCTGTTTGAACCAGTACTTTACTTCAGGATGAAAGCGAATAACTTTATTTAAATTTTCACAAGTCTTACATGGTTTTATTTTATCAGTCTTTCCTTTATATTCAATTAGTTTTTTTTATTCTCACTGAAGTTCTTTTTGTTTTTTTTATACTTTCCAATTTCATTACAAATTAAATTTACGGTTACTTTATCTATTTTATCCATTATACAATCGGGTAATCCTATTACAATAAAATTTATCATTGTTTGGGTGTTGATGTGCTTGTTGACCTCTAACAACAGTTTTTACTTTTCAGTGGCATATTTCAGTAACGAGTCAGCTTGAAATCTAAATATAAATGCATATTTGACTTGGGACCAATTTTTATTTTCATATGTTTCACAAAAGTTATTCTTCCGTACTGACCATTCAAATTCACTGTCAGATTTATTAACATACTGCTGTACCAATCTAAGCACTGTTTTTCTAGAAGATGTTTTAAAATCTCAATTTTCTCTTCATCCTAAAGACTCTCTAATCTTCCACATTCTCTCTCAAATCCACTAATCTATTTGGAAGCATTCAATGTCTTATTTGCATACTTTTCTACCAAAAACCGTTCAGCCGTTTTTTCTAGATTTTTATTTTCTGGCATAGCACTACTAATATGTTTGTATAAGGGCACTGTAATTCCTGTAATCAGATCTAAATACTAGTCACCAAACTGTAAATTTTCACCTTCATCTAGATATATTTTCCTCAAGTCCGTATTTATAGGAATCCATACTGAACGTGTTTGGTGCCTCTTTGAGCGAATTTCTGATTTTAAAGCGTAGTCTTTCCATTTTTCTTGATTTTAACTAGAAATGTCCTACAGGGGAGCGCTGTACCAATTAAAGAAATTTAGTTTCTTAAATATATATATATATATATATATTTATATATATATATATATATATATGTATGTATATATATATATGTATATGTATATATATATATATATATATATATATAGACAACTAATCCATATTTTGAAAAACCTCTACACCAGTCGCTGCACGTCATTATTTTAGTGTAGATTCGAATGAAATAGATATAAAAATGGCGTCAAAACATTTGAATTTTTTTTTAGAACTGGCTATTTTAATAATAAACTCTGTAGAGAAAAGTTTTACCTACCACGTTTCTGGTACTAGATCCTATTTCACATACAGTTTTTTTTTAGGAAAAAATATATTTTATAAATATAATAATATTTCTAATCACTACACACTCCAACAGTTCGCCTGGCTTGTTAGTATTTTCCTTGCTTCGAGTAGTGACTGACGTGACCCACCCCCCCCCCTCGTGGCTCCGTCGCTCTCGAAATTGCACAAGATTATAACAGCTGTGATTATAACAGCGTCTACCCAATTACACAAAAATAAACCTGTTAAGTGTGAATGGAACTCGCACTATTAGGGTACCGTATAAACACAGGCACATGTAAAGATTTAAGGATACATATTACTTGTATTAAAGAACTTACAAATTAAATAATATTATTTTTCATCCTATAAACATATCGCCCAGCATATTTGTTTTTTTGGTTGTCAAATATTTTTGTGGACACTTTTGCCAATATTTCTGGAATTATTTTACATAAAATTATGAAAAAAAGAATTTTAGGATACGTATAATTTGCTCTTTCAATTAATACCCCATAAGATGCAAGGTATAAAAAATCCAGGACTTTAGATGCCCCCTTAGGATTTCCATATGATTATTTATTAAATACTGTAATGTATGTGAGGTGATATGCTTTAAAATCACGAAAAATTTTATAATCGGATATCAAATAATGGTCTAAAACAAAAATTATGAATCTTTTTATAAATCTCTAAATCGATATTACTTAAAATTTTAAGCTGTTGAGCGTGATTAAAAAAAAAATTAAATATTGTCCGGTTTCGGAAAAAAATATGATTACTTATATATTACTGGCGATACCAATATATCGATATATTGAATTAATAATTTCGATATGTCGGTATCGTTCAAAATTCTCATTTGTTGCCGTATGCATTTGATTGCAAACACGTGTGGTACAGACTAAAGACTTTGAGGAAATGATTCGATCAAAAAACACACGGATAATTTAATTTATAGAACTTTTGAAACTTCTCTTGTTTCTGAGATCCACGGTAGAAAGCTTATCAAAATCAGAGTACTTAAGATGAAGAGAAGAAAGCTTATCAAAATCAGATAAAACTAGAGGAATTGAACGAATACTCTAGAGTAATTGAAAAAAAGAAGAGTCATTAATGAGTTACTATAGAATACATGTAAATAAATTTAAGAAATCTCTAAAGACAGCTGCAGTAATAATTGTGATATACTTAACAAGTATTTTATTTTATGCATAGTTCCGTTCAATTTTTTTGCGAAGAAAACATTACACTGAATATAAATATTTTTGATATGAATACAGTTTAACAGTAATAAAAATACATTTTTTTCTTTCATTAATTGAAAGAATATACACAAAAACGACATATTTAAAAAAATAGGGCTCGGTCGCCATTAATTTACCATAAAACATTTTTTTGAAAAAAAAATGCTCACAATGAATACCTCCATTTTTTAATTCCTACCTTAGCACCCAAAAACATAAATTGAAATGTTAATAACAAAAGGTTAATAATAGGAAAAATAAGAATTTGTAAAACGTTAAAAGATACAAAGCACATTTAGTAGCATTTATTTAATACGACTAAATGTGCTAACCTTAAACTCTGAATATTAAATGTTTAGTTATATATTATTTAAATTGTAATTTCGTATTTATATTTACAATCCTTTTTAATTATTTAACTTTAGATTTTTAGGGTTATTAAAAGTTTATTTATTACTGCGAACCATTTGTTTCCAAATATTAATTAATAGGCATAAAAACTTTATTCCTTATGCCAAACACTTAAAAGACCATGATTTTTAAGGTTGGCATATTGAATGTATTTGTTTTTAACTGAGACGGATGTCATTTTTAACTTATGCTCTATAAATTCTTATATTTGTCTTTTTTTATTATTATTATTAATATTTCTATTTATATGTTTATTAGGTGTAGTACACACCTAACAAACATATGAATAGAAATATATATATATGATAAAATTACACATTGGAAGTTAAAATGTGGAGAAATATTTTACCAATATACTAAATGGACGTGTTAAATTTCTTTCAAATAAGTTTCTTATAATCAAATCGCAACCAAGCCTCACATAACTTAATAATACTACGACAAAATTAAAATAAGCCTACAAAAGTAGACAACATTTTCAGTATGATCTAGACCAGACGCGACCAACATACGGCCCCGGGACATAATGCGGCCCACAAAGGCCCTGCCTCCGGAGCTAGTTAAACCTTTAAAATCATCAAAAGGATATTGTACAAATATCCATAAAAAATATGCCCATGTCAGTTGCACTACACTAGTCGATAAATAAACCAATAACTGATAGTCAAAATAAATAATGTATAGGTACATATTGTAGGAACCCTACAAAACACGTCAGTCTAATCGTCTTGCTCCCACGAACATACTACTATTGTAGTTGCAAGGAATAATCAACCTTATAATATCCGCTATAGAGTCTGTATTGGCTTCTGCATGTAATCACACGTAGACAACGATTATGTCAGCTGGCGCCCCAATATCTAGACTAGACACCCTTGATACCTACGAGAAATCTATCGATATTTCTGAGAGTTGCCGATATAAATAACCGTAGTGGATGCCGCGAAGTCAATTCAAATTTGGACACAAAAGCGAAAAGGAAGAAGTGCGATAACCAGCGAATACTTACAAACGATTATAGCGATCTCTCTGGCGATTTGGCTTTGTTGTGTTGCGGTTAAATAAAGTTTGTCGTCTTTTGAAGATATCGGAATTTTCTTCAATATCGAACCCGGAGTACATTACAGGTATGTAAATTTTATTTATGAAAGTCTCGCACACCAAGATGTGCCCCACCTCACCTACCCGCTTCATACCACACAGACAGATCGCATCACCGCAATCAGTTGATCAGCGAAACTTGTCAACGACGCACGGGAAAATTTTAGTTTTACTCGTGTTCGGTTGCGATCGTGTTATACTTATCTATTTCGTAAATCAATATTGGGTGAAGTTTATTGAAAATTGGTGAAATAAGGTAGCTAATATATATTCTTAAAATAGTCTTTTGTTGCCCATTGTTTGAGATTAGGGACAACATGCTCGCCTCTAATGTTTGTAAATTTTGTCATATTTACCTATACCTACATAAGTACTACTATAAGTACATAGTTTAATGTTGAATGTACATAGTTTAAAATTTAATGGACTATACTCCATGATTATAATCATATATGGTGTGATTATGACCATATATAGTATTTGGTTATCGTATTGATCTATTTCCAATTCTACGTGTTAAAATTTTAAATTAAAATGCTCTTAATATATTTATCAAAAGATATGTGTGTCCATAATTTCATTTTATTTTATGGTTGTTGCAGAACAGGATGTCAACCGAAAAAAAACATAAAGTTTACGCAGAATGTCGAATATTTAAAGACAGTTGGACTGAAACATTTTTTGTCACAGTACACAATGGAAACATACTATGCATCATATGTCATGAAAAAATATCAGTTTGCAAGGAGTACAATATTAAATGGCATTATTTTACAAAATACGCATCTAAATACGATGAGTACAAAGATCAAATTTGAAGTGATCATATAAATTCGTTGAAAAATATGGTCGGTCAATAGGTAATGTTTAAAATACCAAAAGAAAATTCCAAGATAGTTACAAAAAATTGCTTTATGGTAGCAGAAGCCATTGCCAAGCGAAGCAAACCCCTATCCGACGGAGAATTTGTCAAGGAATGCTTGGAAATATTCACATCGACAGCGTGTCCGAAGCATAAAGCATTAGTACAAGCTTTTTACGTCAAATTATAGCAAGGAGATGATATGTCCTAAGGTATCGAATCGTCTTTAAAATCACAATCAAAGAAATGCGTTTTCTATAGTTTCGCTCTCGACGAAAGTACTGATATGTCAGATTCAGTGCAGTTGGTAGTCGTTGTAAGAGGAGTAACAGAAGACTACATAGTGACCAAGGAATTGCTTGATTTGCGTTAAGTGAAAGATACAACCACAGGATAAGATATCTACGAAGAAATAAAGAGTTGCATGGAAAAATATGAGCTTCAAATCGAAAATCTTTGCAACTTGGTGCACCTGCAATGACAGGAGAGCAAATGGTTTTGTGGCATTAATGCGCAATGACATCATACACACAATCATACAGCATTATTTTATTAACCATCAAGAACGGCTATATGCAAAAGTACTTGAGCTGAAACACGTGATGGATAAAGTAGTGCAGACAGTTAATTTTATACGTGCAAGAGGACTGAATCACAGACAGTTTCAGGCTCTTCTGTCTGATGTGAGTACAGATCATGAAGACATCGTATACTTCAGTCCCGTTCGCTGGCTTAGCAGAGCAGCCACACTGAAGTGATTCTACTCTTTGCTCGAAGAAATAAAGATTTTCCTTGAAAACAAATTCCAAGATATTAGTTTTCTAACTGATGAATATTGGTTGTCTGATCTGGCTTTCCTAGTTGACGTAACTAAGTATCTCTCTGATATTAACCTAAAACTGCAAGGAAAATATCAACTTTGCACGCAGTTATATGAATATGTTTAAGCTTTTATAAAAAACGCCCATATTATTGGAAAAACAACTGGAACAAAAGCAGTTGGTACATTGGGAGACCTTATCTTCAAAAGATCAAGAGGCAATGGACTTAAGCAGTACGCGTTGTTGTTACAAAGGTTGAAGAATGAGCTTGAGAAGAGATTTATAGACTTCAAATCACAAATACCCAACATGATAGCATTTCAAAATCCATTTAATCTTGAAACTGAAAGCGCCGAGTTAAACCTACAGTTGGAATTGATTGATATACAAAGCAATTCTTTCCTAAAAATAGCATATAATGGTTGCCTTTCGAACAGACTGATTAAATTTTACAAAAAGTATATTAACGGCAACCAATACCTAAACCTTACCAAATTAGCTCTTCAACAAATTTCCTTATTTGGTAGTACATACACTTGCGAATTTTTCCCCCCATAAAACATAATAAATCAAAAACAAGATCATCTGTATCAGACCCCCAACTTAAAGACATTCTGCGCATACCCGCTTCTAAAATATCAGCTGACATAGATGCACTGTGCAAACAAGAAAAATGTCAGTATTTTCATCAGTGCGATATATAATTTGTAAACATGAGACTTTCTTTTTTTATTAAATTATTCATGTTGAAAAATTAAAATTACTGCTTTCTTTATATTTAAAGTTCACTATGCTATTGGCCCGTTAGGTTTCGAAAATAATAAACCTGGCCCTCCACACAATTATGTTGGATACCCCTGATCTAGACTATGTCCCTATCGGTAAAGTGACACTTGAACAAAACAAATTTCTATACTTACTTTACAACAGTAACACCTGATTTCCTTTTTTCCACCTTATTACTATACATTTTAGTGTCGACGTTCTGTGCCATGGTCAAAAGACATGTGCCTTTCAGTGAAGTGGTGAAAGTATCACCTTCGCTACCCATCGTAAATGTGACTTTGTCTTCTCCATTGAAGGAGGATTAATATCTTCACGATTCTGATATTATATCCACAACAATACGAACGGAGGAAAGTTTATGAGTAAAGTTGTTTTGCTTAGTACCTTCTGGGTGATTATAGGGAAAAGGTTGCATTGAATTACGTGTAGTGGAAAAGCATTGCCGGAACCAAAAATATGGCATATTATAACCAACATCAAAGAGTGATTCAAACCGTATTGGATTTAAGTTGTTTGAATCAAGTTTATACAACAAAGCACTTTTTCTGAATACACCATCATTACTAATTCTTTCGCTATTTCCAGTGTACCAAACCTGAAACGAAAGTTACGATCCACCAAGGCTAATTATTATTCTGGATCACTGGAATAGGTGATATTAGTACGATGTGTTTTCCATATGGGACCATGATAATTTTTCTATAACAGTTTCAAAATTTTTGTTTTTGTATTAATGGCCACACTCAGTTCAGACGTGTTTCGAAATGTTTCATTGACATCCGGATGAATCCTCAGAATTAATTGATCGGTTCAGCTAATAGATCAGAAAATATATTCTCCGTTGTTTCCCTACAACATACAACCAATTATAGAACAATTAATACATTTTGACAGGTGTCAAAATGATTACAACGAGAAATAAAAATAAAACTAAACGTGTTCGTTTTCTGTGCATTTTTATCATCCTTCTTCAAGTTTTCTTATTTGCCTACTTCAGTGATAATAAAATTAATTCGGTACATAATAATTAACGCTCTATAAGACAATGCGGCAGCTTTAGTGTCCTTATTATTTTTGTATTCAATTTAACGTGTAGCTTTAGGCTCTATAAACCGTGGACCTCATGATATTAGCACCTTGAACTGCCGTTCAGTTACCGGAATATTTTTCCTCTGGAATCCCGAGACAACTAGTGCCGACTGTAGTACCACCTAAAATACTACTAACCAGTGATTAGTTTTAATCTTGTTTAGCCGTTAGTAACCACTAAAAAAAGTTTTACTCGCTAGAGGATTAAATCTCTAGATTTAGTGGTAAAACTAACTTGGTAACCAGAAATGCAACCACTAAGTTAGCATTGCTGGTATTACAAAGTCGTAATGAAGCCATTTGATTCTCGCCATTTTAGCCTGATAGCAGTAGAGAGCGTCCACACAAATAATGTTAAAAATGTGACAGGGTGATAAAATAATTCTTAAAATTTTCGATAGATTAAAGCTATATATATATATGTATACATACATATATATATATATATATATATATACACTCTCATATTTTCATCTATTTATTTATAACGGGCATTACAATGGGGAGCAACGTTCTACTTTCTCTCTATACGTGAAATCTTGTACTAGATACCCAACTGTCAAATATGTAATTGTCGTAAAAAAAAATTGTTAACCAACAATATTGGTGTAATACATTTTTAAATTTAAAAAGACTAAATAATTTTTTAAGTAAAAAAACGGTGCTGTTCATATAAGTAATCACTGAAGACTTCACGATTTACCTAAAAATAGTTTGCATCTTTATTTGTGAAAGTAGTATAAGCCAGCCATTGAAACATCCTGAAGAATATCAGAAATTAAATCAAATTAACATAGAAGTTAGAACATACTTTTAGGTCTAGATTGTGATTTCAAAATGATAATAAATAATTACGCTTCTAAGCTGAGTTGGTCGGTTCTTGGTCAGAAAGATTATTTCTATATTCCAGTCATTCGTAATCACTGAAGAGTTAACGATTTACCTAAAAATATTTATTTCTGAGTTGAGAAACACCTGGAAAAATTTAGAAGCCTAATTCCAACGCTAGGTTACGACAAAATTATTTGAAATCGAGCGATTACTATAAAGAATACGTGTATTCTGATAGGTTAAATAATAAGTACTTATTTAATGTACTATTTTCCATATTTATGTAGTTTTTAGTTTTGTTCTGTATTCAATTTAAAAGCGTTTGTAACTTTTACCTATTCGATTTCAGGTTTATCTTTGGGAAGAAAAATGTTGAAGAAGGATGCTATTCTCTCAGTTTTTTTTTTTTTACAAAATCTAATATTCCACGTAAATTAAAAGGCAATGTGGATCTCGATGTAAATGTAAGGAGACATTGATTTATTTTGTAAATCATATAAATTATCATACTTTAGAGATTCTTTAGAGATTTAGAGATTGCTTTAGAGATTCAAGTTAAATCTTTTATTGGGGAAAGCAGTATAAGTGAGCCAGTTGAACAACCTGAACAATATCAGAAATTAAATCAAATTAACATAGAAGTTAGAATATACTTTCAAGTCTAGATTGTGGTTTCAAACTGACAATAAATAATTACGCTTCTAAGCTGAGTTTGAAATACACGAACTATTTTATTGATTTACTTCTCATAAAAAACATCGGTTTCAAAAATGAATTATTATACTCAAAATGTTTTAAATGTGTCCTGTGAAGACTAGTTTTTTTATATAAATGAAACTATGTCAGAATGACAAAATATTTTAGTTAAGTATATTTTTTATAATTTCCACTTCAACAGTCCCTAACATATTTATAATATTGGCGAACTTTATTTATCATGTGTAAGTTGAACATTTTCCGGAAAGAAAATTAGTTCTTGGTCAGAAAGATTATTTTTATGTTCAGTCATTCACTGAAACCAGGTGATACTTATTCCATGAGGTTTCAGGGATATATAAATATTATAATTACTTTAAATGTGCTACTGGGAGCTACATCCGGGCGATTACTTTCATATTATTTTTCTGCTTATACTGGTGCAACAAGAGATACAGTCAATGGAATGTACTTCTTTATTAATTAACATGACCCAGGAGACATTATTTTAGCTGACGGAGTCTTTAGTATCCACAATATTTTTAGTATAAAAGAAATAAAAGTGATAACATGAACATTTTTAAGACGTAAAAATCGTTTGTCAGGGTTTTACTGTTTTAAGCGAATGGCAACTATCAAGTAAGTAATTGTAAAAAAATTGCAAATAGATTTTGCATAAAAAGGAAAAAAATATTTGTATATTTATTGAAATCAATTATTTAATAAATTAAAAATATATCAAGGTCAAATAACCATAATTCAAATTTTAAGGAACCTGTCTTTAATCATTTATTAGAAGACACAAGAATTAATATAAAAAAAATAAAAAAATAAAAATACTTTTTCAAAGCTGAATAATTTATTTCAATGATGTTTGCACATCGCACTACACAAATTTTTGTGCAGGTTCTTTACTAAGTGCTAAAAGATTTGTTATAAAAAACACTTAAATTTTTGTATTTTATTTATGTTTGCCTTATTTTCTCCTTGTTACGTTTAACTTATAACTAAATTTAACATGTTAACATTTAACTGAACAATCTCTATATATAAACTAAATCAAAATGAAGTTAAGTACTAAATATTTTCAAAATACAATATTTGAATGTGGTTTACCTTTAAAGAAGGAAGAAGAAAATATTTAATTTCACGTTCACACTATTATGTCGTTACATGCTAGAGGTACGGAATATAGCTTTATTTTGTAAGTAGCGTTTTTTGGCTGCTCTTACCAAAGTAAGTCAGTTAACAAAAGCGCTTCTTTTAAACGTAAGTTGTTTTGCGCTATCTGTCAAACTCTAAAATAATTATAATACAAAAGAATCATTTACTTACCAGTCCTAAGGCTAGAGCCATAAATATTTACGTTAGTATGAAGGAAAAATGAACCACTGTATTTTATTAAAAATCTACCGAGCTATCCAAGTCTACCGAGCACGAAACGCTGTTCACACAATCGTGATTGTGTAAACAGCGTGTGAATGACAGTGTGTGAACGTGTACAATCAGAACATTTCAAACCGATTACGAAGTGTTTTACCTATATTTGACACTTATACGAAAACCTTGTAACTAAGCAAATACCATACTTAATTGGAACGAATTGCTCAAATATGGTCAGGCATCGCCCAAAATAAATGTAAAAATTCACCGAATTCTTCTCGCAGCGATGGTGATTCTATTTATCGTACGAATACTTTCCGCATCGCTGTAAAAATATCTACAATGAATTTGTAAATGCCAACCACTTTTAAATAACCACAAGATAAGTATAGCTACGTGGTTATTGCCAGTAGAATTACTTACTTCGTGGTGAATTAACAGTCTATATTCGTTTATAAATTGAAAAGCTGTTGGATTTGGACACCAACCATCTCTGCTATGTAAAAAATTCAAGTGGTCTTGGCGTAATTTGTACGCCAACAGATATTCAAGTTCGGGTTTATCAGATATAACATACATGTCGTAAATATTAACTACCGAAATAACTGCACTGTAAAACCTTAAAAAACTTGCTTTACTTAACTTTTTTCTATTTTTTCATTTGTAGTCCTGGATGGACTTTTATAATCTCGTCCCCATATATTACTAACATTGGAAAAAAACCATAAATGCGAACTGCTTTTATGAATCTTAGTGTGGGAGCAGAACCTTTAAATTCAGGAAGTCGTATAACTCTATCGCAAAATTCATTCGCTGCACTACCGCTAAGAGTCTCAGCTGCAAGATGAACGTTCTTAATCATTTTTTATAGTTCATATATTGGTTTCATTCGTCAATATTAACTGATCGGTTTCCTGTAAATCTTCTAAATTTTCAATATATTCCCACTTAAATACATTTCCCATTATGATTTTTCATACTTTTAATTTACCCAAACTTTTTTTAAATTTTTAAGCGTATGGCATAAATAAAATAACAAGATTCAAGATCTTGTTATATTTATCTGCAAGATGATAAAAGAAAAAATTAGTTATATTTCCTTAGCAGACACAAAAAAACACTCTAAATATCGTACCAACGACTTAAAGCCTGCTTAATAATGACTGTTTCAGCAGACAAACCATTAATAAACAACAGGCTTTTGGTAATTGCCAATTACTTTTTAATGAAAAAATTACAAAAACAAATGCGTCTTTATAATGAGATAAATCATTACTTTCACAATTGATAACTCGATAAACATAACCATGGGTTATACCATCCTCACTGCGCGTACCACTTTTCTTTAACGTACGGATTAGTTTTTCCCCATTCTGTTTTGTTAGTTTCTCAGTTGATCCCATTGACTCAACAAATCCCATGACCGCCGAGAGGATCAGGCGGGATATATCCCTGGGGCCGTATACAATAACAAGGCCGGGTACAATGAAAGGGCCGGCATTTGTGATATTTTCACAGCTTATGGTAACAATGATTAAATGTTTATTAGTACATATTCTGTTAAAAGTAAGGTGGGTATATATGTATGAAATAACTACATAATTTCGAACTCTAGAAGGAGACTTAAATTAAAAGCTTTGACGGCACATTCGCCGTCACCCTCCCCCATCGCTGCCCGCCGTGCCACTTGTTTGTGAGTCTTTATAATGAGTTACAAACATGAATCAGGAAATCAAAAGAGTAAAAAAAGAACAACATTACAAGGAGGCATCAAAAGGACAACTTAGTCTGGAAAGATTTATTAAACCTCATCAAGCTCTTCCCTCGGAGCTTCTTATCGAACCCTCAACATCACATAGCAATCCTATAAAAGTTAGTGAAGAAGATGATACAAATTCAACGCTAATTGAAGATTCTTCTACCCGTAGAAGAATCGATAGCGCTCGTATATCTTCATTATTTCATATTTTGTCTTCTACATTGCCTAACACCAACACGGCTGAAATATTTTTCGATATAGTATCACCAGACTTTAGCATCGAAACAGACATAAAAAAATAGCACGAAATGTTACTCCGAGTTCTTTATTCAAGATAACACAGATCCAGTGCTGCCGAACTCGATTTTTAAGAATGAACTACAGAATGGGGAAATTGTGGTTCGATATTGGTTAGTGTGGAATAAACTAAAACAAGCGTTGTTTTGTTTACCTTTCAGAATTTTTGGTATGGCAATATTTGGCATCTGCTTAAAATCGAATTTTGCAGCACCTGATGGTGATGATGATTTTCCAGATTTCTTTTTAGATTGCTTTCTTTGCTACTGTTTTTTTAAACATAAATAATTATATATTTGATTTCTCCAAAAAGAAGTTCAGAGGGTGACTCACCATTATGCATTGCCGTGCATGAGTAGAGCTTAGGGGTACGACATAGTAATTAATCCGGGGCCCCGCTGGAGAACTCGAGATTCGCATCCAAAGAACTGTTCTTTGAACGTATTGCCCGAGGATACGGTAAAACTATATTATTTTTTTTGGACATAAGCTTTTGGTGAATAAACATGGAGAGTTATTGCAAGCTCTTAACTCTGGGGTATATATAGCACAGTTAATATTTTTCCAGTATTTTAAATGCTTTTATAAAGTTCTTAAAGCTTTTTGAATTCTTTACAATGTTTTTTGGACGACTTAGGAGAGTTTTCATAGCGAAGGTTAAGCTAAATAACGTCAGAGATCTCTTGATTAGATCACATTGGGTTTGAATGAACGAAATTGAAAACTGTTTAACAGTGAAGTGAATCATAAATCTGGTGTATCATTATTATACATAGTTAAGTTAAAAAAAAATGTATAACAATACCATTTAACATTATAAGCAACTCCGTGACACCCTAGACCAATACTGTTTCATTATTTCATGTAACGTAAACTTACGATTCAAGTTGGTATTCTTCTGTTCAATTTACAGTTCTCTTTTATTGCTACTATTGCCCTAGGTACACAAGGTAGTATTTATTTATTTATCACCTATGGGGAAAAAACAGATACAAGTCATAGTGAGATACAATAAGTGAGTTTTTCAAGTATTAGATGGACTTGTATTCTAATATTCCCATAAAAATAATATTCTACGTGCATATATAAATATTTTAGACATAATTGTATCGTGTGTGTTTTTAATAAATATAGGTTCAATGTTGTCTGGACCTGCTCCCTTATTGGCATTAATTTTCTACAGAGCATTCATTATTTCATCTCTTATGATCATTAATTATTTCATCTCTTGGATGCAGATGGAGGTAATATCAATATCTGTCCAAAGTGCTAAATTGTGGTGAAGAGGTAGGTTTTGTCAGAAGGATTCACAAATATCATTTGGATTGAGAGTTAGATTCAGTTCATAGATAGGTTGGAAGAAATTAGAAAACATTTGGCATATCGTTTGAATGTCATTCGATTCATAACCTTCGAAAGTCATCGACGATTGGTATCCTTCCAACGATTTAGGAATGATATGTATGGTTATATACCAGAAACCTTTTATATTGTTATCAATAAGTTTCTCAGTATTTTGGACATAGTCATGAAAACAATACCGGGACATTTTCTTAAATGGACTTCTTAATTTAAAGAAATTCAAGTAATCAGAGAAGTTTCCGTATAATTTCTATTTTACCTAGAATTTTCCTTTACATTTTTTTTTACTTGTATTAATTTGAGAGTATAGGTTGATGTTAGGGTGTGTGTAGTATAGGGAGTTGGATATTTCCTGTTTTTTTGTGGTTTCTTTGACACTAATTTGTTGATGATGTCAAAGATAATTATATAAAATCTATTCACAGCGCAGTTAGCTGAAAGCTGAGGGTACTCCTTTTCCCAGTTCATAGATTCCAGCGCTTTGTTGATTGCGCTATAGTCGCATTTACGGAAATTATATTTTGAGGTGTCAGTCTTTTTCATCGCGACCGCTGGACAGCAATCAATTGTGAGGAGGAAAGTAAGATAATGGCGGTTCTCAGGAAGTAAAAAATCCACAGAACAGAGTTTTCATTTACTGTTACTCAGTGCGAGATCGACAGTCGTGTTGTTGCAATCTTTAAGGTAAGTAAACTGTTGCAGTTTCGCGAACGAGGTGACGCTGGTGACGAGGGTCGAGGGAGCTGTCATTTATAGGGATAATTTTCCATAAACTGATAATTTATTGTTGGAATATTATAATCATTAACAATTATTTTAATTACATACCGATCGTAATTTACATACCGATAATTTGAGTAGCCACATATATTCAAATTATCAGTATGTAAATTTTGTAAGTTAGAAAAATGTTTTTATGGATATTTTGTGAAATTTTCGGTGAAATATAAACAGCACATAATATAAGCACAGCATATTTATTTCTTCATACGAAAAGAAGTAAATAATTCCTCCAAACCTTCGTTTTCCCACTGACGACAACATTTTGCAATAAACTTTATCATAACCGCAACAACAATTCCACCTCTATATGATTTAGTGCTACTGGATAGATTTCGATCACGTCGAAATGCCGTGTAACGGTCGTCTATGAACTCGGCGTTACACATGTTTTTGTAGAGCCAAGTTTCGATAAGTACAATTACATCGTAGTCGTTTGTTTGAATATTCATGCGCAGTTCGCTAATCTTGATTTTAATTACACCACCACATAATAAACTGATAAATTTGCTAATTCATCCATGTTTTTGAAATGAATGGATAAATACTTTAAATTAGAATAAATGAAAAAATGCAACGAAATACAAAATATTTGAAACCTATCCAATAGACAATTACCATACAAACGTAACACTAACAGATCTACAAATAGACTTTGCACGAGTGGGATATAATAATGGTGTTTAAATTTTTCAGATAAGATTGTGATTAATATTAATACTGGAGCTCAAATGGCTACATTTTACGCATGTATGTAATTTTGATAGTAAATATGCTGTGAATGAATAGTTACGTTTTCTGGATATTGTTTTCGCACTTGATTACGAAAGACTTTTCTACGAAATTTTTCCTTTAAATTTTGTCATTTCGTAACCAAATACACTCGTTGCCTTTCTGTTTTTTCGCGGCACGTACTTTTACGTAGAATATTTTGTTGTGTAGCATAAGGTGATTAATATCTTTTGTTCGGGCACTGAGAGATGGAGGGAGCGTGAATGTCATCACGCAGGCGCCGCGTAACCAGCTGTACTTCGATGTTACACAGGCGGTCCGAACAGCCGGTAGCAACACGATGTGCATTTCGTACTTGCTGTAAAAAATGTTGCTGCATTTTGTATTTCGATATTATATTGACGAGCGGTTTGTTCAAGTTCTTCTAGTTTGGATTTTAATAAGCCTAATTCTTTTCGCATCAGGTCACTTTAAAGGAAGGCTGTAATTTTTTTATGGCTTTGTTGTTATCCACTATTATTGCCTTTAGGCGATCTTGTCCGGCAGTATGAAATACCAAAGATCTCTCGAATCCTTCAAGTGAAGGGATTTCTTCCTTAATTACGTTTAGTTCGGTTTGAATTGAACCAATGACTAATTCGTTAAATAATTTTTAATTTGTTCCGTATTACTATTATCGTGCTCTATCGGATTTTACGTGTTGGACATTTCTATTTACCTTCGTTCATGGGACGAATTTTTTTGAAATCTTTTCAGCCGTTCCAATACAGGTATAATGAAATTTTAACATTTAGCACATTTTAACCCCCCATGTCCTGGCAGTATTTAGAAAAATTAGAGCAGTTCATGATTGATTCAGCCAAATAAATTATAATGGAAATTTAATATGGTGTACACAGATTAATTGTGTGCACTATGTATTATTGTCAATTATACTAAGCCATACCGATGAACTTAATTTTACTAATTATAATGTTACCAAAATAAAAATTCATTGGTTTTTTGAAACTTTGAAATGTTATCAGTAGGTGGCGCTGTTTAGCAAGGGAATAATTATCGGCTTTGAGAGTTTCTTCAGAAACGTATTTTTGAACGAAAATAGGTTATTTTACCTATAGTAAAAGCAGGATTAGTCCTGTATTCTCGCATTTTATTTCATTGGATTGGTCTTATTAGCAGTTATAATAAAATAATTTTGCGTGTGCAGTTACCAGAGGTAAAGCAGTATCTGCAAAACATCTTGTTTGTTTTATATTTGAAAAAAATTTATGTATGACATAAAAATTTACACAATTTTCTGATACACTGAATTTTTTTAAAACGGAGGTACCGTCTAAAGAGTTTAAGAAAACGATCATCTGTAAAATGTTTAGAACAAAGATGATCATTTTTGTGTGGATTCAGTTGGAAACCAGTAAATTTAAAGTAATTACTTAAATATGTCATCATCATCAGTAGCTTGGGAGCCGGGGTGGGCCAAGGCTTTCCGTTGAAGCGACTTCCGCATAGCACCCCAAAATCCTTCTCCACCGCATCTTTCCATCTCATCTCAGGCTCATCTTCTTCTCTGTTCCATGCGGTTTAGCCAAAAAGATTTTTTCCTTTTGAGAGCGTCCGAATCCTCCATTCGAACAATATTAGCAACCTAATCTAGTATTCTAATGTTTACAAATTTGATTTTATCTGGGTCATTGTAAAATTTATACATTTCTAAGTAGTATCTCCTTCTCTAAACATCATTTTCGTTTATGCCCCCAAGAATCGATCTTAAAACTTTTCATTCAAAAATATCCAAATGGGCCTTATCCGATTTTGTCAATGTTCATGTTTCAGAGCCATAGATCAAAACTGGTCTAATTAGAGCTTCGTATAACAGGTATTTTGTTTTCCTAGAAATAAATTGTGACCTGAGAAGGTTTTTTAATTTATAAAAAGCTCTATTAGCAGCAACAACACTGTTTTTCAATTTCCGATAATATTCTATTTTGACAATTAATTTCAGATCCCAAGTATTTAAAAACCGGTACTGAATGAAAAGTGTATGTGCCTAAAGTAATATTCATAGAAATTTGGCCACAATTTTTGTATTTTGTTATACATGTATTTTGTTTTCTACTGGTACATATTTAGATTAATAGCCCTTGCAGCCACGTCAAAAAGTTAAAAAGCCTCTTCCAAAACCCCAAGAGATCTTGCAACCACAACAACATCATCAGTATAAGCAAAAATCTGAACGGACTTTAAGAAGATATGGTCTTTTAAGTCGATACCTGAATCTCTTAAGATATTTCCAAAACAATGTTAAAAAGTAGACCTAAAAGCAAATCACACTGCCGAACTCCATTTATTATAGATAATTTGTCCAATAAATTGCCTTTAATTTGAATTCTTGACTTCAAATTTACAAGCGTAGCTATTACCAAAGAAATATGCATCTACTTCGTTTCTCGTTACATTCTATTTTGACAATTAATGTCAGATCCCAAGTATTTAAAAACCGGTACTGAATGAAAAGTGTATGTGCCTAAAGTAATATTCATAGAAATTTGGCCACAATTTTTGTATTTTGTTATACATGTATTTTGTTTTCTACTGGTACATATTTAGATTAATAGCCCTTGCAGCCAGCCACGTCAAAAAGTTAAAAAGCCTCTTCCAAAACCCCAAGAGATCTTGCAACCACAACAACATCATCAGTATAAGCAAGAATCTGAACGGACTTTAAGAAGATATGGTCTTTTAAGTCGATACCTGAATCTCTTAAGATATTTCCAAAACAATGTTAAAAAGTAGACCTAAAAGCAAATCACACTGCCGAACTCCATTTATTATAGATAATTTGTCCAATAAATTGCCTTGAATTTGAATTCTTGACTTCAAATTTACAAGCGTAGCTATTACCAAAGAAATATGCATCTACTTCGTTGCTTCGAATAATTTTTTGAATAATATTATTAAAGTGATATTCTTTTTATGAGTAATAGCATACACTCACCGGCATACTAGTCCTTTTTCCTTAGTTTACTGGCTTTACCCAAAGCTGTCTATGCCGCTTTCACAATATTAATGCTTGTCCATGTCTCTGCCGCTTTCACAATATTAATGTTTAACCATGTTGTTCTTAATATTTATTCATGTTCCATTAATATCATCAACAGATGAACTTTCCAGAAAGAGGTATAAATATTATGTAATTTTATGATAAATTTTCTATATGATAATATAAATAAATTAATCTATATGATAATATAAATATTAGTCAAACATACGAAATGTAATGGTTTTACAAATCACATTCACGATTAACACTTGAAGATACAAAGAGACACTCCAAGGAACACAACGAAAGTTTGCATTAAATGTCAAATAGCTGAAATGCAGTTTCAAGACGGTAATATGGCATATTATTCAATATGAGAATGATCATAATAAATGACGGGTACCATGATATCCCATTAATCAGGACAGTTTGCATACAGGACAGCTTGCATAACATTGAAGCGGTGTCTGACTACTTTGGAGTTAGTTTTTCTCAAAATCTTGACTAAAAACAGATTTAAAAACAGATTTGTTTTGCCTTGTACTTACTATTTTGATGTGCAGTAAAATACAAGAGGAAACTAGACAGTGGTCAACACTGTGGTACTTGCTGTGACATCGTTCCCCACACAAATATTTGAAAAGAATACTTGCGGGTCCGAGTCCGACAATTTTAAAAATTTCCTGACGATGGACGAGAGTGCCCACAAACATTTCTTGAATTTAATTAAAAAAATAGAATACTGTAATGCTACAGACAATACCTCCAAATAAAAGACTTTCTAAAAAATAAAAAACATTAAGTTATTTAGCATTGGGTATGGATCTAGAAGATTTAAAGTTTATTTCTGCCATAACCCCGTGTATATAAGAAGGTTTTATAATGGAAACACGTGAAGCAATTTTTGCAGCATTGAGAGAAAAATTCAGGTAAGTGAAAAAGTTTGTTTATTTTTGGAATAAGAAATTAAAATAGAAGGAAAATTTATAACTAGTGGTGATTAATTAAATTTAACATTAAAAAGAATTAAAGTTCTGTAAATGTTTTTTCAACCGTAGATTCACTTCAGGGCGTGCATTTTCAGTATCACTAGTTCTTTGTTCTTGTGTTTCCTGAGGCACACATTGTGTAACAGTATGTAGCTGGTCTGATGATGGAAATTGATGAACACTGTATAGAAAAAGCGATTTTATTAGCAGATTAGGTAAATACGAACCACTTGGTGCAGAGGAGGGCTGCAAGACTGTTGAATGTTGTGATGCAGGATATGTCGTGAATACATTAGTAGGAGATGGGCAAGTTCTAGGTAACGTTCACTGACACGTTAGAATGAATGTTGAATAGGAAAACGGGAATATAAATTTGATACGAATAGCTTGTTGTTTGAGATGTTTGAGAAAAATTTGACTGATATTTGAAGTTGAAGTATTTGCATTTGTTGTAGCTGATATAAAAATAACTCCATCTCGTGTTAAGGGTTCCAGCTCACCTTCATAAAGAACGTCATTAATAATGTTTTCGGCAAACCTGCATTGATCAGCAAGTGATTGCAAAATTTTCGCGATGATATTTATATGACTTTTTGATATATTTTTATAATAATAATTGGTGGCTAAAGACATTAATCCATCATTTGGTTTTTATTAAGATGTTTTTTATTTCTTGCGAGTGTTTGTTATTAATTAATTGAAATTATTTTCGGCGTATTTCCTGTAACAAGAAGTATTTTTAATCTTAATCACAAAATGCTACGAAACTGCTCCTAGTGGGGCTCACATTGCGCAATAATGTCATTTTGCAATTGCGGACTGATTTTTAACTTTTTCCAAATCCGTAAATCAAAGGTAAATTTCCTTAATTACTGAAATGTATATAGTGACTTAAACAATAAAAATAACATACCAATCGAGTATTAATGTACATTACACGCTGAAAACCCTTAAAATTACATACCAATGTAGGTTGTAATGTAGCATCTTTCAAAATAGCGGGTAATACGGTCTGCCTGTACTAACTGGTTGAGAATAAAATATTCAATGAGAACTGATGTAGTTACTCGATAGTGAGAGCAGCATTAAAACGTCTTTGAGCTCAATCTCGACTATATAATTTCTTTCAGACGGAACCAGTATAATGGTTAAAATAGGTAAGAATTTTAAGATTATCGAGTTTCAGAAAATCAAGGTTCTGTTTTCTCCATAGGTGTTTATAATGTCGTCAAACAACATGGCATAAACGGATACTCAAAACGGCATTTTTAGCTGTGCTTTTATAACATGTAGAGGTGTGTTTGTGTGTCTGTAGTTTTATTTTTCCAGGTACATCTTACTTACTTAAAACGATGATTAATTTATCCATCAACGAGATAGCTTCTTGCATGGCGATTTTGTAATGGAGTTTTAGGTGCTTCAATAGAATATGTGCATGTAAAGTTTCTCGGTGTTGAAATTCTTTTTTTTTTTAAATAACGAACAACGTAATGCTCACTAAAAGAACGATATTTTGAACTTAAGTGTCTTAAACAATGCATTAACTAATGTATTAAAATAAATTATACAAGTGACAGACGGCATCTTCACTGACGACAGTAGTTTTTTCAATGAAATTGAGAAAACCTTCTTGTGCACCCTTATTTTTTAATTTATTTAGAATTTGTAGTAGCGACGTATTTTGATTTCATTTGCATTAATAGTTAAATATACTATTGGTTTGCCTAACGGCGAATCATGGTAAAGAAATATTTTTAAGTTGAGACAAATACCAAGCAGAATTTGGAATACATCGGAGGAAAGCTAAATTATTTTCTGTACAGCTATTAACATAGTCTTCTGACTCTACTTTTTGTCTTGTGATCTTAGTGTTGTGTGCAATGTGTTTAAAAGCAACAGTTAAGCTGTTACGTACTATTAATCGCATAATTTCCATTGCTATGTAATAAATATGTTGAGAAGTAACTGCCTTAATTCAATCGTAGCCATCATAAGAGTATGTAGTACCATCTTTGATTTTCGGAACTCACCGACGTACATATTGGGAAAAATAATTTTTCAGCATTCTCATCAAAAAGTAAACTGATTGGTAATTCATTTCACCTGTTTGTGTGTAATATTTATCAGCATTCCACGTTAAAGTGTGTTGTGCGATCATAGATTCGAACAAAAAAGTATCAGCGATGCAATTCTATGCTTACCGAATTATGAATAGAGATGGTGAATATAATCACATTCTTAATTGTCGATAATTATTCCAGCGATTCATAATTGATATGTATTCTAAAATAGAGGCGGAAAGTTTGTAATTTATTTGCAATAATCAACGAAAGCTGCGTTCAGAAGAATAATGAACAATAGAAACGTCGACAACGGGGGAAAATTTATCATCTTGCCATTTACTGGAAGTCCACGTCATATGCATGAATATGGTCAGGATGTAATGACCTACGTTAGAAAACACGGTCGACCAGATTTATTTATAACATTTACAATTATAAATATATATATACATTTACAATTATAAATAAATATATATATATAAAAATATATTTACACATTTGTTGGCTGAAAATCAAAGAAGAATTACAATATGAACAAGGAGCTTTTGACAAACGTAATATAACGACGAAACGAAATATAATTTGTTGATGTGATAGTTAAAAATCTAATATTCGGCGCTGGCATCTGCTGGATGTATTCGATTGAATGCCAAAAACGAGAACTGCAACATTCTCACAACTTAATTAGGTCCAGAAACAATATTCAACCGGATCAAATAGACAATATCATCAAACCTGAATTTCCAAATCCGGAAGAAGATCCCGAACTTTACGATAAAATGGTAAAAAATATGATCCATGGTCCTTGTGGCGAATTAAATAGAAATTCCCTATGCATAAAAGATAACAAATGTACGAAACGTTATCTATAACTATTGCTAAACGAAACAATAACAAGCGAAAACGAATTTCCAAAGTACAGACGTCGATTATCAGAACAAAAAGGATTTACGGTAAAAATTAAAATACGAAGCAATGAAGAAATTGAAGGTAACAGTCAATGGGTAGTTCAGTACAATCCACTTCTTTCTAAAATGTTCAAAATTCATATAAATGTCGAATACTATAGATCTATTAAATCCATCAAATACGTATGCAAGTATATAAAATAGTATAGTGATATGGCTGTCTTAACTGTGACTAAAGAAAATGAGAACGATGAAATAGTACAGTATCAAATGGGCCGTTATAATAAAACCAATAAAGCAATTTGGTGAATTTTGAGTGTCCCGATACATGGTCAAGATACAGCAGTTGTTCATTTATCAACAACAACGGACAAGGCGTGTTCTTCACTAAAGAAACAGCAGAACAAGTTGCAATAGAACCACCAGCACGAACAACTTAAACAATTTTTTTTAAGCTATGCCAAGAAGATCCCTTTGCAATAAAAGCATAGTCTACTTTACTCAGAAGTACCAAGCTACTATACATGGGATGCATCAAATAAAATATTTTACCGACGAAAAACGCCAGTGCAAGAACATGACGGAGTATTTACAAGTAACGCGATAGGGCGAGTCTATGCGTGCATCCAAAAAATTCTGAATGTTTCTATTTGCGTCTAGCATTTCAGTATATTTGTGGCCCAACATGTTTTGAAGTCTAAATAACAGTCGAAAATTATATTTTTGAAACATATTGAGAGGCATGTCAACGATTAGGTTTAGTAGAAAACGACAATCACTGGGAATTAGTTATGAACGAAGCAGTACAAATGGCAACAGCAAATCAAATTCGTGAACCGTTTGCAATTATTTTAACTACATGTAATCCATCAAATCCAGATCGACTATGGCTGAAATATCGAGAAAGTATGAGCGACGATATCCTGGATGAACTACAGCGACAAAACCCTAACTTGGAAATCAATTTTAATGAGGAAATTTTTAACAAAACTTATATTGCTGGAAGATAGATGTTTGGAGACACCCAGTCAAACTCTAACACAACTGGATATTTAACAACCTCAAAGAAGTGAATTTGATGCTATGAACAGTAAATTATTAAAGGAAACAAGTTTTAACATCGATGAATTGCATAAATCATAATCAAAAACAGGCATATGATATGATAATAGATTAATATAAAAAAACAAGGAGACATAATATTTCTGGATGCACCTTGTGGTACTGGGAAGACATTTTTAATTAATTTTATTCTTGCTGAAATTCGTGTAAACAAAGATGTAGTACTCGTCCTGGCATCATCGACAATAGCGGCTACACTTATGGATAACGAACAACACATTCTACATAAAAATTACAATTAAATATAGCTGATCATGAATTGCCAGTATGTGACATTACAAAATTATCAACACATGGACAAATATTGAAAATTCTGAAGATAAACTTTCATTTTTAAAAATTAGAAGGAAATTTTGAAACATTAACCATAAATACACCTTTTCATGAACTAATTCAAACTCCAAATTTTGCAAATGTTAAGTAATCCTAAGCAAAAACGCAAAACTTAATATGACGTCGGCCAATGGAATACTAAAATTTGGTTTGATGTTCTTAAATATAAGACTAAAAAGATTAGTGAAAATAAAAGAAAAGAAGAAGCTAAAAATTACGATGAAAAAGGTTAAAAAGTAGCTAAAAAAGTTGGAACCTATTCAAAAGAAAAAACAATCAGCGAGAATATAAAAGAGCAAACGGTTAAGTGTAGTACTCTCAAGGTTGCTTGACGAATGCATAGAATGCAAGCTTGAATCATGAAGAATGTGAAAAGACGGAGATTAAGTTTATATGTCCTAACTACAAGTAAGAATTTAGACGAAAAATAATTCGTTTGTTTTTGTGATAAAAAATAAATGTCGTTTTTTCCCTTAGTATTTTTAGTTATTTTTTAATAGAAGTTGAAATCTTTTAAAATAGTTTACACAGTGATAATTTTGTTTTCAAATATCCTTTTTGAAACGTACTTACTTAAACTTTATACGATACACATTCGCTAATGGCGAAATTATAGTCCTACATACCTTTTTGAAATAGACTGTACGTGTACGCGCCACGCCCGTCCCTTCGTTCCTTCACCCGTTGTTCCAGCCACGCCTCTTTTCATATTTTTTCTGTCGTCCGTCTATCTGCCTCTTAACGCTTAAACATTACCTAGAAAGATTCGAATATAGTCTAAGTCAAATTAAAATTGATTTACTAGAGATATTTCACTTCAACGCAATATAAAGTACGTAATGTTCGGTACACATCATTTACTTTATATTGCCTTTTATCATAGCATATATAGATATAGACTTCCTGTACGCGGCCATAGAAACTGTCAAACGAAGTGTATAGGTTTTTCGCTGCCTGATTATTTCGTTATTATTTTCATGGTATTCTATCTACTTTATTGCAATAAGTTATCTATTAATTGTGTGTTGTTTGTATTTTAAGTCTATTTTCCATTTAAATTTTTGTCCGTAGTAGTTCAATCTATTGTCATAATCAGTGTTCTGTTCGATAAGTCATTTGTTGATTTTTATTTTATTATTTACTTTTGCTAAAATTGAATCTACTTCAGCTTCATGAAAACGGATTTACCTATTCCCACTAAAGCACCAAAAAATAATGAATTTGCTTGTCCTACTTTCCTAGCTAGTTATGTTACCGTACATAATTTCCAACAGAAATTAAAACGTAAATCCAAAAATTGTAAAAAAGCAAATTGCAAAAAAAATAATTCTAAAAATCTTCTTTCCTTCCGTCCTTTTGACTCCTTCTGCACTAAAACAGAGGATACAAATCATCGCAAAACCCCTCGCACACCTCTTTCACAAGCAAATTCTTATTTACTACTATCATCCCCGGTATTGGCGGAATGTCATATTCAATGGTGAAAGATACTTTATCATCTACCCATTGGTATCTTCTATCCTCATCAACTATTGTTCAAATCAGGTTATGTTTCAAAGTCATGGAAAACTCAAATAATAATTCCCATTCTCAAACCTTATTATAAAGATCCTAATGTAGGTTCATTCTGCAGACCCCATAGCTCTTTCTCCTCTTTTAGCGAAGATTACGGAACACCTAATTAAAAATCGATTGGAATGGTTTACAGAATACTATTCCGTTTTCCCAAGCAACCAATTTGGCTTCAGAAAAGCTAAAAGTACGATGTGCAATCTCAGCGTCCTAACCACTGATACCAGACTTGCCTTCTCTCGACAAGAGTTCTTCGTTGATAATTTTTTTAGATCTTTCTTCAGCCTACGATAAACTTTCCAATCCTCAAGAAAATTCTTCATAACCTTGGAATCCCGATGAAGATTACAAATTTCCTCCTCAATTTTCTTTTAGAAAGATCTATCATTCTTAGAACTTCTGGACCCCCCCCCCCCGCCTAACAAGAACTATGTGGAAGGGTTGGAAGGCCCAAGGTCTATGCTGAGGAGTTGCTTTTATATTTTTCTGATAAGTCAATAATGATTGCCGAAAATGCTTTGAACTCAGCTCGTGTTAACCCAAATAAATGGGTTAACTCTCATGGTATTGATTTATCCCCTTCCAAAAGCACTGTGGTGGTCTTCTCGAGGATGAGAATTAGTCCACCTTTATCTATTTCTTATAATTCCTCCTCAATCCATACTCTTTCCAACACTAAATTCTTAGGTATATTCCTAGACTCAAGATTATCCTGGAACATCCAAATTAAATATATCATCTCCCGATGCCAAGCTAATATGAATATTCTCTCCGTAATTTCTGAAGTGTGATGGGGCTCACACCCTACCACATTAAAGTTAATATTTAACGCTCTAGTCCGTAGTCATGTAGAATATGGTTCATTTCTACTTGATCATATTTCCAAATCCAATGCCATTAAATTGACCCGCCTTCAGTCTCAAGCACTGTGGGTGATCGGGTGGAATGAAATCCAGTCCTTTTAATACCTTACAAATAGAATGTGTTAATCCTCCATTAAACCTCCTACAGCTACGTTTTCTACTCACCCCATTTTTCCGAAACTCCTCTCTAGGATTATTGAGCATGCTCCTTTTTAGTGTTCTAAGATCCAACCTTTTCTTATCGTTAGCTTCCAAAGATACCTACCTGTGCTATCTTCCATACGTTCGGCTTATTGTTCTATTTCTATCTTAACTAGGCTGTATGTCAGAGAATCTCTAATTTACGATTGTGAGTTTGGAGAAGGTGACCTAAATCATTTCATTTTTGCATGTCTATTAACTAATAGATTGCCTACGTTTATTTACAAATTATTAAAACATAAAATTCAATTGCCCATTAACATAAGATCACTTTTATCTATTGCCAACAAATTTATTCTAGTATTAATCATTCAGAATCATTCAGTACATAAGAAAGAATGACATCAAAATATAGAATATTACATATTTATATTCGTGTCTATTTTTGTTTTTATATTTGTGTACTTGGATATGCTTATTTTGTACTCGCCTGCATATCGTAATTGAATTTTTTTTCATTTTATTTAGCTGTAATGTACCTCTTACTACTTAATTTTTGTTTTACTACATAGCTAATTTTTTTGTTAACAAGCAACAATGACAGATATCCGAAATATGATTTAATCAGTGTTGCATTGACTTCTTTTCACCCTTGATATTGGTAAAGGTTTTCAATGGAGAGATCGAACGCCATATAATGAAGGAAATAAAGGTATATGCGATTGCCATAGAAATCGTGAAACGATGTGGAAAGATTTTTCGCAGCCCGATTATTTCATTATTATTTTCGTGTTATTTATTCTATTTTGTTGCAATAAATTATTTATTATTTGTGTTATTTACATTTTAAATCTATTTTCATTTAATTTATGATCGTAGCTATATTCAAAATCTGCTTCAGCTTTGTGAAAATGAAATTAGTTATTCCTCCTAAACTACCAGACCTTTATAAAATTAATAAATTTTCTTCTCCTATCTCCGCTGCTAGCTTTGTTACTGCAATGGACTTTGAACAGGAATTAAAACGAAAAACCAAAAATTGCAAAAGAACAAATTGTAAAAAAAAATTAGTCCAAAAATATTCCTCTTCCATCCTTCTAACTCGTCCTGCACCGAAACAGAGGATACAATCCCTCGAAAGACCCCTCGAACTCCTCTTTCAGAAGCAAATGCTAAATTATTTCCTTCACCCCCAACCTCATCTCCTCCCTCCCACCCTCCGAATTCTTTTGAAGGTCGTTTATACGTCTCCGGCGACGTTGTGGACCATTTATTGTCCACGTACAAAGAAAAGAACCCCAGCCTAATTCCAGATTCTCATTTCATGCTGTTAAATTTGGTTCTGCTTTAAAAAATGATCATGTCGATGGCATAATTCGAGATGAATGAAACAAATTGACAGGAACACGATTTCGGTGGAATTTTCATCTGCAGACGCCGCCAATCGCTTCGTAAACCACCCTGCCTTTATGGGACAGAACAAATTGTTCATCCCATCCTTTAACGTCAGTCGTAAGGGTATTGTTCGTAAAATCAATATTCCAGAGAATATTGATTCGATTGGTCTGACGAGGAAGTTTTACACAACATAGAATTCCCAGAAGGGTACGGTAAGGATATTAAAGTCCGCTGCTTAAACTTTAAAAATTTATAATTTTTTAAAATTTTATTGTTTTTTAAAAATTATCGACGGCTAACCTAAATATTTTCCGTCTTAGATGATGGAAAACCATACGCCTCAGTTGCAGCTCATCCCCCCATAATTCTTCTTTATCCAACTTCTTCCCAAAATTGGTTCTAACCGTCTCGTTCTACCAACTCATCAAAAAAAAATTGTTACTCTGAAACCCTGTTCCCACTCTTTGATAAGTTCCAACCAGGGCTATGACCGCTCGGCTCTAGAACAAGCCTGGGCAGACTTGCGCATCCTTCAACCTAAAAATGGTTGCGTCTTTAGTCAACAATCTTCAGCAAATACAAGGAGTATTTGCTTCTACGAGTATTATTCAATTTCTTTTGACAACCTTTGTAAAAATTCAGAGTTCCCCCAGTCAAATACGGTGCAACGTTGCTTCCTCTATTCTTACTTCCTTTCAATTCCTTCTTTCTAATGGCTTCGGCAATAGTGGACGAGGATCTTGCAATGGAATAGTCGTTGTGTTATTTCCAACAAAACAGATCTTCGTCACCTCCTTGTCAAGTCTTCTCCATCCATGGCTGCCATCTCGGAGACTTGGCTGAAGCCTGGATTCCATTTTAAGATCCAAGGATATGCCTGTCTCCGGGATGAAGGCAAGGATGGATCAACCCTGTTACTTAACAAATCCCTTCCCTTCTCCCAGATTTCTCTTGGCTCCCGCATATGTCAATTCAATGTTGTTGCTTCAAAAGTTAAAGATATCGCCATCTTCTCTATATATGTCCCCCTTCCAACATGTTCCGTAGCATTATAAGACGGGATATTTTATCTTCAATTCCAGGCCCATATATTATTTTAGGAGATTTTAATGCTCATCACCCGACTTGGTTTCCACCTGAAGCAACCCTCTTGGGGTCTCCTTGGTGGAACTCCAGGACGATTTGGTCTGTGTTTACTGAATGATGGTTCTTCAACACGAGTTCCTGTCCCATTTCAGAACCCGAGCTCAGTAGATATCTCTCTTTGCTCCTCATCTTTGGCATCCTTAGTTTCCTGGAATATTCGATCTGAGTCTTTCGGAAGCGACCATTTCCCCATTTTGATTTCTTTCCCTCGTTTAAATTTACATAATAAAAAAAATTACCCCTGTTCAAAAATACAACCTACATAGGGCAGATTGGGTGGAATTACGTACTTTCTCAGTGTCGAAGTGGATTTTCTCTCTCCAGTGGACTTGGATACCATTGACTCTTGATATGACCAATTTGTAAGGGCTGTAGACCTACCTATCCGCTTGGCACTTTGTCCCACTTAAAAGATTTAACCATTACTACAGATCCTCTCCCCCTGGTAGGATGGAGACTGTTCCACGCGGTTAAAGCCCAGAGGCTGAAGGGAAATATAAATCTAAAATGTCGAAAGCAAACTTTCCATTGTTTCGAAGGACCCAAGCACAGACTAATCGAATTCTTCTTAAAAAAAAGAAAGAAGGCTGGAAGAAATTCTGTCACTCCCTCTCTTCTTTTCCTCCTTCTCGTGTCGTCTGGTCTAATATAAAACGCTTTCAGTCTATTTTTCAGCCTGGTCTTCCCAAATCCGTACACAGAAATTGGGTAGATCACTTTTTAAATAAACTTGCTCCCCCACCCGTCCCAAATTAAGATGAAGTACCTTTCAGGTATAACTTTACTAGCGCCAATCATTTTTTAGAAGAGATCCAATAATGAATTGGATTTCACTTTGCATCATCTTAAGGATTCTTTCCCTGGTATTGACGAAATGTCATATTCAATGATGAAAAATACTTTATCATCTACCCGTTGATATTTTCTATCCCTCATTAACTGTAACTTCAAATCAGATTAAATTCCAAAGTCTTGGAAAATTCAAATTATAATTCCCTTTCTCAAACTTCATAAAGATCCCATATCCTACAGACCCATAGCCATTTCTCCTCTTTTAACGAAGATTACAGAACATCTAATTAAGAAACCTTTGGAATGGTTTACAGAACACCATTAAATTTTTCCAAGCAACCAATTTGGCTTCAGAAGAGCTAAAAAGAACGATGGATAATATCAGCGTCCTAACCACAGACATCAAACTTACCTTTTCTCGACAAGAGTTTCTCGTTGCTGCTTTTTATATCGTTTTTCAGCCTACGATAACGTAAACTTTCGAGTATTCAAAAAAAATATTCATAATCTTAGGATTCCGATCAAGATTATAAATTTTCTCCTCATTTTTCTTTTATATTTTTATTCTAAGACTAAACCCGGATCTCCTCCCTTAACAAGAACTATATGGACGGGTCTTCCCCAATGATCTGTTTCTTTTCAGTATTTACTCATATATGATCCACTCAACAGTAAATCCCTTCTGTCCTGTTTTGCAATACGCCGATGATCTGCTTTTATATTCTTCTGATAAGTCAATAATGTTTGCCGAAAATGCTTCGAACTCCTTGTTAAATTAAACAAATGGGTTAACTCTCATGGTATGAATTTATACCCTTCCAAAAGTTCTGTGGTTGTCTTCTCGAGAAGGAGAATTACTGCACCGTTACATATTTCGCATAATTCCTCCTTGATCCCTGTTCTTTCCAACACCAAATTCTTAGGTATGTTCGTAGATTCAAAATTTTCTTGGAACATTCACCTTGAATATGTCATCTCCCAATGCCAGGCTAATATGAATATTCTCCGCGCAGTGTCTAGAGTGTCGCAGTGTCCACACTCTAGCGTTATATATTAACTTTGAGGGCATGTGAAAATAATCCCAGATTATGGGTGCGGGACATTTCGAGATCTCCAATCTTTTATACCCACAAAACCTTGGTTCTCAACATCTACTTTCTCTCAAAAGGAATCCTCTGTGGTATTTCGCATGCGTTTGGGTCATTGTTCTATTCCTACCCATTTAGCTAGACTGCATGTCAGAGAATCTCTAATTTGCGATTGTGGGCTTGGAGAAGGTGATCTAAATAATTTTATTTTTGCATGTCCATTGAAAAAGAGATTTCCAATTATTAAAATATAAAAATCAACATAAAATCACTTATCTATTGCCAACATACCTATTTTAGAATTAATCATTAAGTTCATAAGAAAGAACGACATAAAAATATAGAATCTTTCATATTTATATTTTTGTTTTTATGTTTGTATATTTGTATTCATTTATTTTGTACTCTCTGTATGTCATAATCTCATTTTCTTTTTTTTGTTTAATTGCAGCCAACTTCTTATTTAATCTTTATTTTATCGTATAGTTCATTCTTTTGTTAACAAGCAACAATGACAAATATCCGAATTCTAACGTAATCAGTGTTGCTTAGCCTTCTTTCCACACTTGACATTGGCAAAGGTTCTCTGTGGAGAGAAACGAACGCCATAAAATATAAAGATCTGGATCTATGCTTTGAAGCACAATTCATAGACAAATGAATGTAATCATAATACTGGACGCGACTTTTTTCCACCGGGTAGAATCAGGGGCGGAGCATAGATATATACTAAATAGATGGGACACTCCATACAATTTTTTAACACTGTCAGAAAGAAATGGCATGTGCCATCGAATTTACGACTTAGCCATACGTGCCTATATTCACTTTTGTTTACATAATACGAGACTGGATTAAAATTAAAAAAAAACACCAAACAATTCAATTAAAAAAAACTCTTTTATTAAATGCCTTAGTCATAAATAAAAATTAAATTATGAGTATATATGACACATAAAGTAAGGGATAAATATATGATAATTACTTAGCTTCCTAAATTGTAGTAAAAGAATTCCTAAAAATAAACACAAGTAATGGATGCTTTAATATCACTAATTGTTAATACACTTATTGAAAGTATACTACGTTTACCTTCCAAAACATATTCACACTTGGTTTCTTGTACGAAGTTTTTCAGACCTGCAATAAATAATACAATAATATTTAGCCAAACTGTTCATCTTTTCATCCTTTGGAACATTTACTATACACACATAGCAAACATCTTTAAAAATAACTATTTTACGATTTTAAAAGTACGTAAATAGAAATGAAATAAATGAAAACGGATGGAAATAATATTAAAACGAATACAAAGATATATTAATATAATAAAAAGAAAACAACACAATTTCACGATTTGACAACTACGTAAATAAGGTTGAACGAATAAAAATAGATGCAGATAATATTAAAACAGATACAAATATATTATTAATATATATACAAAGTTAAAAGTAAATAAAAAATGCAAAAGCAATAGTAGAAAGCGTAAAAAGCATAAGTCTCGATGAAGCTACTTACATTTTAAACGATTGAACAGCCATTTTGAGACGCATTTTGACAGTAGCATAAGTCTATGGCATGTCAAGAAAAGGTACAGTACAATGAAGTTGATTGTGTTAGAAAGAGATAGCCGATGCACACCAGAAAATTTGTATGAAAAAATATATTAGTATGAAGTGTCCGGACTCTGGGGCGGAGTTAGTAACGTCTGACGTCACTGGAAGTTATGTTTGGGTTGCCTTGATTGTTTCCTTTCGGCGATTAAAAAATTTCGCCTCTAAACTTTTTATGGATGCCATGCCGTAGCGTTATATTATCTGTGGCGTTGCGTATGATTTTCGTCTTTTTAAGAAAGCTAATTTTATTCCATCATCATGAGTTGGCAATGCAATTTTATTGAAAAAACTGACATTTATCCTGGATACACAAATACTGCAGAAGAAGCTTTTACTTCAATAAGGCAATATGAAATTGAAACAAATTCAAGATTCTCCGTAATCCGTTCACAAAAAAGAGACTTCGGTTCGGCAGGTAAATAAATATTCCATTTTCTTATTTATTTTTATTTAATTTAAGGCCAGTTATATTGAGTTCTAGTATTGAATTAATATTGTTCAATAACTTAACTTCCTAGCTGTTATATACAATTGTTAACATTTTAAAAACTAAACTGTCTGTCATATCTTTGTAAATTAAGTGTAAAGATTGACACATGTTATATATTCTCTTCCAAATATAACTAGTATGAAATATGTCATTCGTTTTCACGATAAGGCCGATCCTGCAAGAAATTCTACACCGATTGATTTAAAAGGAATGGCATTTGTTTTGGCAAATTCCTTGGTTTTGGAGTGTTCAAGAGGACACAATAAAAATTATACTAAACCAAAAAAGGTAAAAATGATTGCTTTCCATTGTTCATTCGCTCTAAACTTTAAATACTCTGTTTTCCGAAATTGTCTGAATTGTAAAATGTTTTGCCATGTTTGTTTGTCTCCATGCCTGTCAAATATAATTCAAATATTGAAATAAATTTAATGTGTAAATGCTATTTTCTAAAAGCTCTCTACAGAGTATAATTAAAACACTATGAATCACTAATATTTATAAAAAAAACTTACCAAGTTATAAAATTTCAATTTGTTATTTGTCTATAATGTCTATATTTGTGTCATCGCCTCCCTGGTTGGTGTTGTCATTCCAACCCCTTACAAAAAGTATGGTAATAGTTTAATTAGATTGGGGAAAAACATGCTTCATGATAAAAAAAAATCTTCAAAATGGTTTTAAAATAAAAAAATGTATATAAATTTAAATGGCTCATAAACTAATAGCTTTCAAATTTACTGCATTTATTAAATTAACATCAATAAAGTTATCTTTTCAAGTTTAATTGCTCCACATTAAGTATTTTATAACTTTTTTAAAAAATATAAATGGATAGTGAATAAGTAAATGTAATGATTAGTTCAATAGGTGTTTAAATTTTAAATATTTTATGCAATTTCTCATATTTAAACAATATAATGAAAAACAAAAAAATTTTAATTAGAAAATAGAAGTAAGTCAGATTTAAAATATAAAACTTTAAAAGTATGAAATTTTTTTAATAATAAAAATATTAAAACAATTGTTTTAAACATAATTCATGGTTTTAACGTTTTTATTTAATGTTTTTTATTATGTTTCAGATTATTGATCATGATTATCGTAAAACCAACCAGACTCTCCAACCAACCAAGAAATTTGGATGTCCAGCTAAAATTGTATTGAGGGAGATTCTATGCTTTCCAGATTTCATGATAAAGGACAAAATCTCTCAGCACAAAAAAAATGAGACATCTAAGCATCTGCGTTTAAAGTTGGCTGTAAATCCAAAATCTGTCAGTATTCAGAAAAGAGTTTATATAACTTTGGCAAAGCCATCGGATCATGAAAATCATTCTTCTGAACAGTGCGAGGACTTACTTCAAATGATTGATAAAAACTTGACACTAAAAATAAAAGAGCTTGTTGGAGATGGAATTGATCGTCCAAGGGAAGCTCAGTATCATCTAAAAAAATACTTAAATGACAATAGAAATGCTTGGTTTGGAAATGAGTACATACCAAGTCGATTGAATCGTAGGTTTTACCCAACTTTAAAAACAATTAGAAATCAGATATTTAACAGCAGGACTGCCAATAAAAAGTCACAAAATGATCAAGACTGTTTAGCAGATAAGGTTAATGTTTGGAAAACCAATAACCCAGATGATAAGATTTACTTTCAACCTTTGACAAATGATCAACCATTTTTGTTTGTTTACCAAAACAAAGAGCAAAAATATCTAATGAATATATATGGCAATGACATGTTATTTTTAGATGCCACCTATAAAAACACTATGTATGCATTGCCTATGTTTTTATTGTGTGTCAAAACCAATATGCAATATCAACCTGTTGCATTTTTTATTACAATGGATGAAACCTCAAACACTGTATCTAAAGCTCTTGGGATTGTAAAAGATTGGAATCCTACTTTAAATCCAAAATGCTTTATGACTGATTTTTGTGAAGCCGAGTTAAATGCAATTGCCACTATATTTCCATCAGCCCAAATGAGAATTTGCTATTTTCATTGTGTTCAGGCTTGGCGAATATGGTTGACATCTAAACCAAATAATGCGTCTGACATAAACATTGATGCTTTAATGCATCTTAAAAATATAGCAAGAGCAAATTCTATGGAAGAGTACAGTTTTCGACTTGATATTTTGCAAACTTCTTATGTTTGGGAGTGTAATCAATTCAAGAATTACATGACCAAAACTTGGCTTCCTCATGCTAATAAGTGGGTTGATGCGTTTCACTCCAATACATTTGCTCTTTTTATAAGAACAAATAATGGAGTTGAAAGAATTAATAAGGATGTTAAAGAACATTTAAAACTACGTTCGGATAACAGCATTTCTGGTGTTATAACGGGTTTAGTTGAAACATATTTACTAAATAAATATATGCATTATGTTTCAGAAAATATTAAATGTTCTAATGGATATAAAAGTTATGTCAACATTCCCTATTATTTAAATTATAGACCTAAGTCTTTTGTAAAACATTGTTTGAAAAGGTTTGATAATAGTTTGTATGCTACAGAAGGAATTGTAAATAAGATTTCGGAACTTAAGTTCCATATTGCAAGTGAAGATGCTAATAACACATATGTAGTTTACCTTGGTGACAGTAATAACAATAAGTTTCCTTTTTGCACTTGTGCAGATTTTAAAAGATTTGGTTTGCCATGTAAGCATTTCTTTGCAATTTTTCGAATTTTCAATTTATCCTTTAATGTGTTGCCTGATTTTTTTATTGAAAGTGTATACTTTAAAAATGATCCATCTTTTTCTAATACTATTGAAAATGTTATTGAAGAACATAATTTTTCAACAGAAATTTTTGAGGCATCTAGCAACATGTCTGACCAAGAAAATCAAACTCCTAATATAAATTTAACACAGGATAGTTCTAAATTTTCTATGCTGCAAAAAATCATTAAACATATAGTGTCAGAGTCATATAAGATTAATGATCCTTCAGTACTTAGTGAATTGCAGCAAAAAGTTGCAGACGTTGAAAACTGGCTTTTAGAGAAAATGCCTCTGGAATTTTGTAAAGAATCTAAATTATCATTGCCTTCCAGGAAAAAAAGGAAAAAGTGAATGAATGCTTCCTGGATTTAAAGATTAAAACATGTTCCGTTAAATTATGTTCCTGTAATTAATACAAACACTTTCTAAAAATAATTTCTTAAATTTGAAATATAACTTAAGTTATTTTAAGTTTTTAGACAAACAAAATATGCAGCATATTTTTATTTCAAATTTATTTGTTTAATGGCTTTATTTGTTAAAGCTTTTCAACTAATAATTAAAAATCATACTGTAAAACTGATTATCATTGTGTACTTTGTGTCATGATCTGTTTCCACTTCTTGCCATTTCAAATGACTGAACTGGTAGTGCTTTGGTAAATAGTTTAATTTTCAAAATTATTTTTAATATTTCTAGTCATATTTGCTATATAAGCAGGGTTCATACAGCTTGTATAAAAAGCCTGGAAATTCATTTAATTTTCTAATTTCTAAGAATTAAAAAAGTTAAATGATTTTTTGCATTTCTTTTAATTTTTCTAAGTTAAACAATTATTTTAACGTAAGTTTCATAATCATCACAGAGAAATAAAAATTGTATCACAGAATAAGTGAAAAAGTTTTTTTTCTTTTGTTAAAATATAGAATATTTTAAAATTTAAAATGGAGTATTGCTTTAAGTTAAACTTTTTTTCAGTTTTAAACTTCATATATTTACAGAAAATTTACTATGTTTTTAATAGCTACTTTTATTTTGGTGCTTGAAATTTTAAATGTTAATAGCTATATTGTTTTATATATTAAACATTGCACATATCAATCAATTCATATATAAGTTATACAATCATTCATCATATAAGTTATGTAATTGTGTTTTAAAGAACAAACAATTTATAGTTGTAAGGTAAATAATAATAAAAAATGCAATTGCAATATAAAGATAAGTTTTATTTTTTAATATATATTCACTAAATATTGACTTAGTAAAATTGAAAAATAGTCTTGGAAAACTCAAGGAATTTTGTTTTGAAAATCTTGTATGAACCCTGTATAAGGCAAAAATTAAATGTTTAAATTCAGCAATTAAGCCCTCATTTTTGTAAAAAAAATAAAGCATAAAAGTTAATATTTCAGTATTAAAATTGTTTATATCAAGGCTTAATTTTAACAGTTCTCATTAAGTATGCTTGTATAGTACCATAATAATAATTGTATATTCAAGTTTGAATTTATTTCAACCTAAGTATTTTACAAGAAGAAACTTGCTTATGACACAATGATTTTTTCTTAAATGTGTAAAAATTTTATTTGTAATAATTGTTTTAATGGTAATTTAAATTTATAATTATAATAAAAAAGTACTTTAGTATAAATGTTGTATAAAATTTTATGTTTCTTTGTACTATAAGTAAAAAAATATAAACATATGAAGGTATATTTAGATGTTCTGGATGGGAAAAGGATGTTATGTTATAAAAAGTTAGTTTTACTGAAATTTTCACTATTTAGATTACTAAAAGTACATGTAGATTTTTGAAGAACAAATTAAAAGAGTATATAAAAAATATAAAACAATACTGTTGATTAATTATCAAACTTTAAAGCCTAACACACTTATATTTCTGCTTAACTAAATCCAATATCTTTGGGTTAAATAAAATTAATCCTCAACTTTAAACGCAGATGCTTAGATGTCTCATTTTTTTTGTGCTGAGAGATTTTGTCCTTTATCATGAAATCTGGAAAGCATAGAATCTCCCTCAATACAATTTTAGCTGGACATCCAACTTTTTTGGTTGGTTGGAGAGTCTGGTTGGTTTTACGATAATCATGATCAATAATCTGAAACATAATAAAAAACATTAAATAAAAACGTTAAAACCATGAATTATGTTTAAAACAATTGTTTTAATATTTTTATTATTAAAAAAATTTCATACTTTTAAAGTTTTATATTTTAAATCTGACTTACTTCTATTTTCTAATTAAAATTTTTTTTTCATTATATTGTTTAAATATGAGAAATTGCATAAAATATTTAAAATTTAAACACCTATTGAACTAATCATTACATTTACTTATTCACTATTCATTTATATTTTTTAAAAAAGTTATAAAATACTTAATGTGGAGCAATTAAACTTGAAAAGATAACTTTATTGATGTTAATTTAATAAATGCAGTAAATTTGAAAGCTATTAGTTTATGAGCCATTTAAATTTATATACATTTTTTTATTTTAAAACCATTTTGAAGATTTTTTTTTATCATGAAGCATGTTTTTCCCCAATCTAATTAAACTATTACCATACTTTTTGTAAGGGGTTGGAATGACAACACCAACCAGGGAGGCGATGACACAAATATAGACATTATAGACAAATAACAAATTGAAATTTTATAACTTGGTAAGTTTTTTTTATAAATATTAGTGATTCATAGTGTTTTAATTATACTCTGTAGAGAGCTTTTAGAAAATAGCATTTACACATTAAATTTATTTCAATATTTGAATTATATTTGACAGGCATGGAGACAAACAAACATGGCAAAACATTTTACAATTCAGACAATTTCGGAAAACAGAGTATTTAAAGTTTAGAGCGAATGAACAATGGAAAGCAATCATTTTTACCTTTTTTGGTTTAGTATAATTTTTATTGGGTCCTCTTGAACACTCCAAAACCAAGGAATTTGCCAAAACAAATGCCATTCCTTTTAAATCAATCGGTGTAGAATTTCTTGCAGGATCGGCCTTATCGTGAAAACGAATGACATATTTCATACTAGTTATATCTGGAAGAGAATATATAACATGTGTCAATCTTTACACTTAATTTACAAAGATATGACAGACAGTTTAGTTTTTAAAATGTTAACAATTGTATATAACAGCTAGGAAGTTAAGTTATTGAACAATATTAATTCAATACTAGAACTCAATATAACTGGCCTTAAATTAAATAAAAATAAATAAGAAAATGGAATATTTATTTACCTGCCGAACCGAAGTCTCTTTTTTGTGAACGGATTACGGAGAATCTTGAATTTGTTTCAATTTCATATTGCCTTATTGAAGTAAAAGCTTCTTCTGCAGTATTTGTGTATCCAGAATAAATGTCAGTTTTTTCAATAAAATTGCATTGCCAACTCATGATGATGGAATAAAATTAGCTTTCTTAAAAAGACGAAAATCATACGCAACGCCACAGATAATATAACGCTACGGCATGGCATCCATAAAAAGTTTAGAGGCGACATTTTTTAATCGCCAAAAGGAAACAATCAAGGCAACCCAAACATAACTTCCAGTGACGTCAGACGTTACTAACTCCGCCCCTGATTCTACCCGGTGGAAAAAAGTCGCGTCCAATCATACTCCATCCATAGATAATATACTAAATAGATGGTCAACTGCAAGCCATAGAGTAACCAATTTTAATTAATTTTGTGAGCGAGATAGCACTTTCGCATTTCCAAGTACTATGACCATAGATAATATACTAAATAGATGGGACACTCCATACAATTTTTTAACACTGTCAAAAAGAAATGGCATGTGCCATCGGATTTACAACCTAGCCATACGTGCCTATATTCACTTTTGTTTACATAATACGAGACTGGATTAAAATAAAAAAACACCAAACAGTTCAATTAAAAAAAAACTCTTTTATTAAATGCCTTAGTCATAAATAAAAATTAAATTATGAGTATATATGACACATAAAGTAAGGGATAAATATATGATAATTACTTAGCTTCCTAAATTGTAGTAAAAGAATTCCTAAAAATAAACACAAGTAATGGATGCTTTAATATCACTAATTGTTAATACACTTATTGAAAGTATACTACGTTTACCTTCCAAAACATATTCACACTTGGTTTCTTGTACGAAGTTTTTCAGACCTGCAATAAATAATACAATAATATTTAGCCAAACTGTTCATCTTTTCATCCTTTGGAACATTTACTATACACATGCATAGCAAACATCTTTAAAAATAAATATTTTACGATTTTAAAAGTACGTAAATAGAAATGAAATAAATGAAAACGGATGGAAATAATATTAAAACGAATACAAAGATATATTAATATAATAAAAAACAACAACACAATTTCACGATTTGACAACTACGTAAATAGGGTTGAACGAATAAAAATAGATGCAGATAATATTAAAACAGATACAAATATATTATTAATATATATACAAAGTTAAAAGTAAATAAAAAATGCAAAAGCAATAGTAGAAAGCGTAAAAAGCATGTCTCGATGAAGCTACTTACATTTTAAACGATTGAACAGCCATTTTGAGACGCATTTTGACAATAGCATAAGTCTATGGCATGTCAAGAAAAGGTACAGTACAATGAAGTTGGTTGTGTTAGAAAGAGATAGCCGATTCACACCAGAAAATTTGTATGAAAAAATATATTAGTATGGAGTGTCCGGACTCTGACTATGACTCTATATTCCCCTGTTGCCCAATCTAATGAAGTTGCAGCGAGTGCCCATTTGCTGAGCATTCGCTGCAACTTCGTACTTTCGCTGCAATTCGTATTTTTGACAGGTGTACTTTTCTTACATTTTAGGTTACAACTGAAACAACAATTCTGAAATTAAAAAACTTTATTAGAAAAAAATTAGCTAGTTCGAGCGACATAACTAAAACGAACTAACAAAAAACTTAGTGGCCACATACAAACACATTGAATGAACGTTTCTATTTTACAAAATATCTGCCCCTTTTACATATCAAGTTGTACTTAACTAGCTTCTGTCATTAAAATAATATACTAATACTTTCAATTTTAATATGAATTTTCATTAAATAAATTGTTAACTCTCCTTTTACTGTTTACTGTGATATAACTAAGAGTTTTTAACATCGATTAATTTATTTAATTCGACGTTTACATTATTCGTTTCTCATAACCTTTATAGTGAAAAAATATCAATATTCTATATCTTACAGCTTTATTCTATATCTTAGTAAAATAAAATTATTATAACCTTCCTACTATTTTGAATTTAACAATTAATCTATGAAATTATTTATTCATTTCATATACACACTATGGAAGAAATTATACTTTACGAAGATAAAAAATGCGGTTATCGTGGCGATTACACTTCAGTTTTGTGCTACTAAATGTAAAAAAAATACTAAATCAGGGGGATAATTTCTATTTTTTTAAACTATTTCAAAGAAATTGAAACTATGTAAAAAGGATACGGTTCTAGCACAATCGTTGATTTAAAGGATTTTGTACTCATTGTAGGCTAATTTCTATATCCTACTTAACCTAATTTATACATTCAGTTTAATATCCCCAATGTAAATAGTCGACAACACTTAATAAAGAATCAAATACAAAAAGTAGAATATAAGAATGTCATAATTTTGTTTTATTGTGATATTTACACAATTACAAAAATTTATAAAAAAGAAATCTAACCTAATACGCATTAAATAAATTATTTTGTTGAAAATTATTTTCTAACTAATCTTTTATTCATTACTATTATGACTACATCTTCATCTTCATTACATTCATGACTACATCTTCAGCTGTACAAATCACTTGGATGCAGTAACAACTTATTTTTATCTTTTAAATCAATATGCTCGTAGTTGTTGTATATTATATGTTAGCATCATTACTAAAAATCTCATTTTCACAACCTTTTGTTTAATCAGTATTTGGTATAAATTAACAAATTTGGCAAATTTTGAAAGCGAATGCAATATACCCATCAATGATACAGCGAACAACTTTTGTAGGAACTTGTAATTCGGAGCTATTCTTAAATATTGACAAACATCTTTGCATCCATACTAAATCTGTGCAATTTCTACTTCAAGTTCTGATTCAATAATTACCTTTTAATAAATATTCTCTAAATTACTTAAATCTTCCAATGACTTATAAAAAAAATTTAATCTCTTCGTTCAATTTTCGTACCACTTTCTGTTTTGGTTGTTTTTACCACCTCCAACTACAAATAAAAGAACAAATTATTTAACTAACAATGTACATATATAATATTGTAAATTTATAAATGGATTCTTTTTGGTTTGTAATAATTGCTTCATCATAATTACATAATGTATAGAAAGTTTTTTTCTTTAGAAATCAGTGGGCTATCTATAAAATCTTAAGCTAACCGTCTAATGTAACTTACTTAGATTACTATAAAATTAATTGATTCGCAAAGAGAACGCTTTCTACTTTAAAAATTCATAAGTAAACTTACTAAATGATAATTTTATTAATATTTAGCCTTTATTAGGTGTCGGGCCGTATGACGGTGATGTTTTTTTGATAGTGTCGGCGGCTATGTCTGCTATTATCCACATCCCGTAACTTCTTAAATCCGCTTGTCTAAAAAGAAAATTAAATTATTATCAACTTCTTTATTGTTGATTATTAAAACGCGAATGTAACTTTGATGATGAGTTTGAACAATATTATCAATAAAATGTATAATTGATTCGATGCTATTTTCAAATTAATAATTTTCCGTGAAATGTTTACTTACCGTGAAATGTTTACGGTTACAACCCAATGTACAAGAACGATCTTTAAAATAATTTCCTCTTATTACGAACAAATGTAACAAATACAACAAAATTTGAATTAAAAGTGAAAATATTACAGATATTATAACCAAATGTAAAACTGTACTATGAAATAATGTTAAGTTACAAATTTGCAGTTTGACAAACCAATTCAAATAAAGTTAACGATTTTAAATTTCGTATCATAGTCTTTTTTTTCTTTGATTATATATCGTTCACGTGACAAAAATTTATGTATTTTGTGTGTGCGAAAGAGATAGGGCTTTCGCGTTCCAATCGAAATATTTGTTTGAAGTAAACCCACCCTGACTCCATCTACAGAAAATAAATTTAAACTTTCAAGCGTAGGTTATATACTCCACATTACTGTATCTATTCTGTGCTCCTCCAGACTTGACATTGGCAAAGGTTCTCTCTGGAGAGAACGAACGCTATATAATCAAAGATAAAGATATTTTGTGCTCCACATACTCTTTCAGTGGAGAGAACGAACGCTATATAATCAAAGATAAAAGATACTCTTTCAAGTGCTATTTGACATGCCGTAGTTGTTTTGTGATCTGGCAAATCTATATGCAATTTTAAGTAGTATTTACTAAATATATTTCTTCATTCGTAAAAACCGTAAATATAAAATATGCCCAAAAAACCAGTAAAAAATGCATTTTATTATTATATGGAAGATTATCGTAAGCAGGAGCAAGCAAAAGGGATTAAATTTCCTAATGGAATGAAAGATGTCGCAGTCGCTGCTGCTGAGTCCTGGAAGGTAATCACATGTATTGATTATTTTGGGTATAAATACGTTGATTGATGCATGTAAAATGCTCCAGTATGCCATTAATAATGCTCCTCGCCTTTAATCTGTGCACTTTGCGTATTATGTCAAATTGAATTTACAACGATATTGCTACATCGTTATTCATCTATTGGTAAAAAGACGAGATTACTAAAAAATTATTTTTATTAAACTCTATTCATTAAAAGGAAGAATAATAAAAATAATTTTCTATTGAATTTGAACATAGTTGTATTAATGTTTTGATATTATCCTTTCAAAACATATCAGGATCAATCGTTTTTACTTTTCTTTGAATCCTGTAAGAAAATCTCCTTTCAGGATATCGTAAGAAACTCATTTACTTAGCAGTAAACAAATATATTGCGAAAACAATCCTTCATATTGTATTTATAATTCCCTATTTTAATAAAATAATCTTTATTTAGAATATGGATCCAGGTCAAAGGTCCAAGTATGAAGACTGTGCGAAAAAGAACAAAGAAAATGGAAAGAAATATACTACCCTTGGTGAATCTTACGATGAATTAGAAAGGAAAGATTATGAAATTAGACAAAATGAATTGAGGCAATGCAAGGATATAAGTAATATTGTTAAGTTGGGTCACATCAATAATAGTAAGTTGAACATTGGTTTAAGATCTAAATATAATAGGTGTTGGTTAATTACCATCTCAAGAATTGTTTCAGATTGAAATAATTCTTGAGATGGTAATCTAAAAAAATTGTAATGAAATTATTTAAAATGTTATTGGATATAAGCTTTTTGGAAAAATAATTTCTTTTAAAATAAAATAATGATTATTATTCTCTATATTTCCTCAATCACACATTTAAAATGGTTATTATTATAAATAGAGCCTCTATAAAAAAAACAATATTAGGTGAATTAATACTTGTATCGCTTAATATTCAAACCATAATAAAGGATTTATTTGCAAATTTCATGATATTGATTCGATAATGCCTTACAGTGCCACATTTGTGCTGCACATTACATTACAATACACTATATCCAAAGTTTTATTTAAAGCTAAAATAATGTATTACGAAAAAGGAATGAATGTAAGAAAATTTCATTGATTATAATAATCTTATTCTGAACTAGACAATAGAAGCTTGCTTGCTATACCTATTTAATGACAATCTATGTATAAAAATGCATTGTTTTAAAAAGATTTCAGCCTTTGTAACGTTTTACTATGATAAATAAAACTTTCAATCAATATTCCAGAACTTGTATTTGCTATTAGATAACTACTAAAAAACTCTAAAAAGCTTGATAAGGATGGAACAGATAAAGAGGTCAATAGTTCGCTGATGTTAGCAGTAAACACAGAATAATATATTCTAATCTCTCTGCTAGGCTCCTACAATGGTGTATGGAATCTGCAAATGATGAGACTAGCAAAGTCCTATAAAATAAAGGGTTAAGTAAAAATCATATAGTTATCAAGAATAGTTTTAGGTCAATAATGATAACAGATGGATGAATAATTAAGCTTTATGTATGTTACAAATTGATCAAATTTAAGAATAAAAATTAAATGTACTATACAACAGTGTAATTAACTTCAATAATATTATCTAGTAAGTATGTACTGACACTGAAAAAATTGTGTGATAGAACTTTATTTTTTCTCCCAGTCTCTTAGTTCTTCATAAGGCTCTAAAATATTGTGGACATCTCTTTAAAACTGCAATGTCTTTTCCATAAGGGGATATAATCTTAATATCTTGTCATTTAAATTTTCATCTTAGTCAATATTTTCACCTTAAAGAAGTCTTGTTAGTCAAAACAGCAGTAGACTCTTCAGGTTCTGCTATTTTGACTGACAGATTTGTTCAGTAGCATTGTTACTAAAACCTTATAAATCCTGAAACTGAGTCCATTGGGACTCAGTTTCAGTTTCAATACCCACTTATCTATAACCAAGGTTCATCATCATCAGTCTGTAAATATCCATTGCTAGACAAAAGTCTTCCCAATGCATACCACCGTCTAAGCCAGTCAGAATCATCACCAAGTCCTGCAGAGTGTTTGCAGAATTACCATATCATCAATGATTATTAACGTGTGAGATGAACTGGCCATTGAATTGATGCCCCATCCTCACCAATTTAAGTTCTTGAAGACAACTTCCAATGTGCTTTTTGATATGCCTTTTCTCCTGGTTCTATACTTGGACATACAAGCGTTATAAAGACTTCCCAACAATCTTATGTATCGCCAACGCATAAATGAAATGACTGAGTACCGCTGCAGGGAGCCCAGAACAGCCCAAGTTTCAATGGAGTCTAAACATTTCCCATAGTCCACAAAAATAGACACAGTGGTTTCTCTACAGTCTTCTGTAAAACTTGTTATAAAATGTGGATTTTATCTATTGGATTTGATCTTGTCGAAATTCCACTTATTCTGGAGGTTGGAAGTCTTCAGGCGAGATGATAACTCTTGAGAACAACTTGTAGATGTAGCTTAAGAGCAAAATCAATCAATTGTTCTTGAGAAGTGTATTGTCTCCATTTTTTAAAATAGACTTCTCAAATACTACTGACCAGAGCGACACAGAACAGTGCAAAGAGACCTAGAACAGTGCAATCACACTCATACCATGACGAGGGCACCGTACTATTGAGAACAACGGCATTGAACCATCCCTGCAATTCTTTGAGGACCATAGTCACAGATTACCATACTTTGAGGACCATAGTCACAAATTATGTTAGCCATTAATTTTTTATTATTATGAAAAGGTTACCCGTAATGTATCGATAAATATGGGTGTAGATATACCCACTTTTTACACCAGAATGAGATTTTTTTTGGTCATATCAATAACGTTTGTGACATGTCTGATACTGAAAAAATTTTCTTAAAAAAGTGAATTTCTATGTAGTAATTAGTATTAAATAGTATTGTAAATACATTAAAAATATTTCGTTTACACCCCAGGGTAACCATTTGACAAATAATCTCCTTAATAAATTTTTCACCAATAAAAAAAATTTGGTTCTTTATAATACCCATTATTTCATATATGACTACTTTCATTTTGAAATTATGTTTATTGAAGTGCCCAAAAATCTGGGTTATGAGTAGGGCATGTAATATTGAATTTTTTCAGGGGTGATAATGGTTTTTGATATTTGGTACCCAGTTCTGGAATTCTGAAACTTTCAGTATTAGAGACCATTACCAAAAAGAAACAACTTAGGTGTGCAAGATGGATTTGCATTAACTATTACTCAAGTATAAGGAGAAGGTTTTTTAATAATTACAAAATACATTTATTAGCATTACAATACAGAAAATAAAAAATTAACAACAAAAAATCATAACGTAACAATCATCAAAAGTTTCTTTTTTGGTTTTAAAACATAATTTTATATAAAAAGTACAATATCTAAATATCATTTCTTAATAATACTGTTAGCATTGTATTGATATTAATAAAAAAAAATTTACTCTCACTGAGTCTTTGGCAAAGAAGATATAAAAGATGAAAGATAAAGTTTCTCTTTAAATGAGTTCTTAAAAATGACAATGCATTAAGTGAATGACGTACTTCTTAATTTAACATAGGAATCAGCTGAAGGAAAGGCTCTTTTAGTTTCTACACTAGTGACAGATAACAGATATTCCTATGGATGGCTCTGTAAGGTGACGCCCTTTGCAACCACCATTGCCAAATACTTATATGTTTACAAACGTTTCTTATGTTCACAAACCCCTCCAAGTCAAAGTTGGTAAAGTTAATTTGTTTCTGATTTCCAAAAAAACTGCTCTTGTATGCTGAGAATGTCTGAGGAAATTGAAGATGGCGTTGCTGGAATGTTTGTTTCGTATAGTGTAATTGATGATTTGTTTTTGAGTTTCAGTCTCCTTAATAATGTTAACATAATTTCAGAAATCTCTTCATTATAAGGTTTTACAAAAATTTCATCTTCTTTTTGCCTGTAAAAGTTTTTTGAGTCCTGTTAATAATGTATACTCCTATTATTGATAGTCGCTTTTGCTTGATAGCATTATTCAAGTCCTTCACGAGGTTTTCACTTAAAGTACTTGTTTGCTCTTCCAGTTTTTAATCATAAACCTTAAAACCGTATAAGTTGTTAGTAAAGTGGTATTATGGCGGAATAATATAGTGGATTTTTTTACTGTGAAAATGATATATCTGATTGAATATCAATGACTGCTTTATAATTATAATTCTTTAATTTTAAAAATGTATCAATAATGTCTGACAAATGACTCCCATCTTGTTTTACAATCCAGCAGCAAATTTATGTTATGTCCACATTCCGTCAATCCTAAGCATCACATTTGGCTTAACTATAGAAAAAGGACTAAATCTAGAAATGACTTTTGAGAGTAATGAACACACCACAAATAAGCAGAACTCTGCTTACTTTAAGGTAAGCAAAATTTGCAATTAGTTTGCAGTGGTGAGAAAGTGCACCATTATTTTGCAAAAATATGACTTACTGCATCGTGTAAAAATAAAAGTCATACAAACAACCTTACTATAAGAGGTATTTCTTATCATAGTTACGAAAATTTATTTCAATATTAAAAAGTTAAGATACGTTTAACAATGATGAAGTATAGGGCCGCACCATGTCACTTTAGATGTGACTGTTAATATTTTATCTTTATTTTATAGGCATCTGTTTTGAAAATAAAATTATGTACAAAAGATTATATATAAACAGTATTAAGACATTATTGCAGCTGCACATCTCCCACTATAAGAACCTCAAAAAGTTAACTCTCTTCCTCCCATATATATGACAATGTGCAAATTAAAGTTTTCTGCTAAATTATGTGTATAGTTTTCAAATTAACTCTGGAAATGTAAAGATGATCTATAAACGATCTCTAGCGCACAAATTGTTAATTCTTTAATTAACTTATTATTATGCATCTTCGCCATACAAAAATGAGACAGACACTTATAACGATTGCAAAATATGTGATCAAACCCATTAATAATATCTTTTAAATATCAAACTTTTCAAAAAATGCCACACTTCGACTATTCTACATATGAATCTACTTCTTAGCGATAAGCTTCCGTGCTTTCAATGAATTGGCTGTATTTGATACAATTGCTAACAAGGGTTTACAATATTATGCAGAAGATGGTTTTTAAATTAAGCGTCCATTAATTTTAGAGCATGGCTTATGTAAACTGATATGTCCTAGAAAACAAATATGTGCTTATAATGAACCTTGACAAAATATCTCAACAAACTGACATCATAGGAGCGATAAATATACGTTTTGCTTTCATTCATAGGTATTGCCTTACAGCCACCTCTCGACTATCTTTCATATAATACGGAATCACAATTATTTAAGCACAAAAAGTCTTTGTACTTAAATAGTTAGCCTCAAATAAAACATACTGTAAAATATTCATATATATTTATCTTTGAATATCTCCTATTCCTTATTCATGGATACTGTTGCAAGAGTCCCAACTCTTTGAACTTAAGGATCGGAAAATAAAATAAAGTGGATAATATATTATGCAGTGAGCATTTATTTTCTAATAAAACTGGTTCTTCTTTCGTATTAACATTTTGTATAACTACTTTGAAGAAATCAGTGTCATTCTGAAATGTTATCCTGGTTTGAAATTTAATAAGAAAAATAGAACTCGTATATTTCAAATTTAAATCAAACTAACAAAAAGAATAGACGAGATAATTTTACTTACTAAAGTAACTTACTGGACTGAATAAATGAAATGCACTAAATAGTCGAATAAGTAGAATGAAATCGATACTAGTTATGATTCAACTTATTATTAATTTGAGTATCAATATAACGCTAGAATGACTACGATAGATGCACTTTGAAATAAATCGTACACACATTTGCATAAAAAAGTAGTAAATAAAAACATTTTTTTTTAATACACTCAAACGCTTTTTGGAATATCTAAAATAAAAAACTGTGCGTCAAACAATATACTTATAAATTTGTATTTCCCAAGGCACTGAAAAACAAAGTTATTGCTGTGGTCGGTACCAAAAATATCCCGTATCTCAAAAACTACACAACATATCTTATTCAAACCAATTTTCGTTGAAAGTTAGTTTTAAGTTCATCTACCTTAACCTTTTCAGAATTTTATACATGTTTGTTAAAAGACACTTTTTAAGACTTTAGAAGTGCATATCTCAACTACTGACTACTGACTTAAATAAAAAAGGTATTTTGGAGTAAAAAACCATGGCACTAAAACGTTTAATATAAAACAATTGCAAAGTTGCTAGATAAAGTTTTAAAGGAAATTGAACTTCGTCTATTTTATATCTAACTTTTTTATGAAACTTACAATATTAAAAATGCTGTAAATAATTGGTGTGGTGTTGATTAAAATATGAGCACAGAAAAAAGGTTGTCGATGTTGATTGGTGTGGTGTTGATTAAAATATGTGCAAACAAAAATAATTGAGATCTTTTCAAAAAATCTGCTGTCTAGGCAAAGTTAGGAGACAAATCGTTGATGTGTTCAATAGTTTTATGTCGTTTGATAAAAAAATACAATCAAAAAGATCAACCGTTCCATTTTTCTCTAAATATCTATGAATCATCAATCTTAACTCCAGAAGACAGAGGACTATCGAATTCGTCAGCTGTGCTTAGAAGCCTTTCAATAATTTGTTCCTGTTCTTGTGTTAAACATGTTGGGCAACCTAATCATTACCCATTCAAGTGATGTTTTTATGTAGCTTGTCAGCTTGATAGGATGATATTTGTTTGTTTCCCTTTAAATAACTGTAACCCTACTTCCAAATCTCACTACTGTACTGGGTTGCATAAGATTTTTTAAGTTTTTCCATTATAATAAGTACACTCCAACGAATTCAAAAAATAAAGATGCAAATTTTCGATCACAAATATTTTCTTACAAGCCAAAGGAAGTATTCGAAATAATTACAGTTTTATTTAAATAATCTTTACTCAATCAGTCTATATTAACTACAAAATCTAAAAATCTAATTTACATAAGGTTTTCATTACTTTTGGTATTTTTACCAACCAATTTCATCCTGATAATGTAAAGTAACATAAAAACCATACACAAAGTAATATAAAAAATACACAAGTAACTACAAAAACGAAAAATGTTTTCTTACAACCCTGGAGGTAGACGAAGTTTGCGAGCAGTATGACGAAGACGTGGCTTATGAAATATTTTTAAAAATAACTTCATTATTTGGCCTCATATTATCAGTTATCTTTATCGACACGAGGAAAATATATATTAAAATATTTTAGGAAAAATAAGAACTCACTGTGCAAAAACTTTGTCAATTTTTAAAGTTAAATCAATTATTGAATATATTTGGCGTTAATTTTGTAGAAATACATTATTCACAATTAAATGAAACTACGTGATGTAGTATTATTTCTACTTTCTTTAGTTTCTTTACCACGACCTAGGTTTCGTTGTATCACAACATCTTCAGGTGGGATATTAGCAAAGATTCAATCTTTGCTAATATCCTACCTGAAGATGTTGTAATACAACGAAACCTAGGTTGTGGTAAAGAAATTAAAGAAAGTAGAAATAATACTACATCACGTAGTTTCATTTAATTATGAGTTAAATCAATAACGAAAAACTTTGGTCTGACACTTCCTGATTCTCTTTGAAACTGTCAATAAAATTTTGGAGTTATGTGTTGTAATTTTCTTTCCAAGTTTTCTATGGAAAACAAAACGTTATTTGAATTTTTTGAAATTGGGTGAAGATAAGTATCAAAGGCGAAGGTTATGGATCAATACAGTACTTTTTTCACTATATTTTTTTAGAGTCCTGTATTGAAAAAGGAACGTTTATAACTTCTTCATATCTATCCCTCTATCCATGTGTCACATCCTCACAGTTTCTACTATTTAAAGCTATGTGCATGAAACTTACCAAATAGATGCCTCAAATGGATATTTCAATTAATATATAGCAACATACTAAAATAAAATTTTTTATTGCACCTTCTCACACTTGTAAAATCTAAGCGAAAAACATTTTTTTCGCAAATCAATAGGGTATCACATTGTGCAGGTCTTTCAAAATGAATTTGAGTTTTTTTACCATTTTTCTTTTTAAACCCCATTTGGATATTAAACTTCAGTCATGTGCGTTGTGACCCAACCACATTTGATTAGAATTTCTAAGAAAAATTATCTCATTTAATTTATATGAACAATTTCAAGAGATTTATACATCTTTTTACTGTAGTAAAAAATGTTTAGTATATTAGTAGTCAATATGAAGATAGTCAGAGATAGGAAAAAGCTAATAAATAAAATATAAATGTACTTACAACTTTTTACTAAAACGCGTGATGCACAAATGGATTAATGTATTGAACATGATTTCTGTGACATGAAAATATATTTATTTCAGCAATTGTTGGTGAATCTCTATATGTAATAGATGTGAATCACTATTGTCAGACAGTCGATTGCTTTGTGCCGTGCGAAGTAGCAATTTGCGCATTCAGTTTGGAAGCCGGCATCCAAAGAATTTACCATACATTTGTTGATCCAGGTATGTATTCTTTTACCAAAAAATTATGTGAATAAATATTTGTTTGCATGTTTAAACTATAGCAATTCACAAGTAGAACTGATAATTTCACATGTGGAATTATAAGTCTTCATGAACTATTATTTTTTAACATTACAGTGAGGTTTCTTGACCCTTAAAATATAAAATCTTAAAATAAACCCTTGTTTGATATAGAGTAATTTAGAGCAAAGATCTAATTAGCGCACAGGGTCAGTGCTGAAATTTGCAAAGGTCTGGGAAACTTAAAAACTTTTGAGATATGGAACAAAACAAAAAATCTTTCTGTATATATATGTGATAAACAAAATTTTATAAATGACAATGGCCAAAAATTTAGATTTTTCCAAAATATCAATTTCATGGAAAATTCTGAAATAAACCTGACATAAGTCATCCGAAAATAAACATCTTACACACACGAGGATTAATAAAAATAATTTTGTTTTCATACAAGTAGATTTAGGATGAAATGTAATCTTTACAAGAAAATTATAATTTCTTCCTTTTCGGAGATATTGTCAAACATTTCATTATTCTTTTGTTATATGAATAAAAAGTGAAGTTAAATAGATGTGGGCAGGAATACTTTAACGCAAATATTGTAATTAATCTCCTTTTTTATTATTAGTCTTCTGCAATTAACAGTAAGGTCAATTTTAGACTAGCTAGGATGCACATGATAAGACGAGAATATAAATCTCACTTTGTGTTGTCCCACAAAGATATACCTTGCAAGATATTACAGAATGTGTAAGATAGCACAGTGTTGTTTGAGCCATCACTGGATTGCACTAGATATACAGCAATGAATTGCCAAACATACTGACTTCCCGCATTCAGATCTAGCAATTCATTGCACTAGGCATAATGTGAATCCACAATTCTATGATTTTCTTGACATTATTTTATATATCATAGATGTTCTTCTCAGTGCATCGGATCCCAACCTAATGTGGACTAAAGATCCACTAGACTAGAATTGAAACATCCTCATGTTTTTAAATTCTTTTCTTGCCTATCCCAGCTGATGGAAAATTACATTAATAGATATATTAGAACATATTAATGTACTTGTAACTTTTTTCTTGAATAGATTTCTTTAATTTAATGTAGTTGAAGTGAATTTCTTTAGTTCCGTTTTTAGGAATAATCTGAACAAGACTCAATTGATTTACAGTTAAGATCCCAGTGGGTTATTTGTCAGATGCAAAAGCATCTTTTGAAGAACACTGTATACCGCTTCCACCTTTAGAATATGGAGAGAGTGACTACATTCGCATCTTGAGCCGTATCATAGATTTCATAAAGGGAGATAGCGAAGTAATGCCACCTTTGTTTACGACAAACTCAAGTTTGGCAGCTGTTAATAGCTTCCTAAACCAAATATGTGATTCAGCAGGTATGTTGCACAATATAATAAAAAGTATTACAGCTTGATATACAAATTTATGCTTTGTATAACTAAATATAATATTAACAAATTTCCTTATTGTATATTTTTCGCAAGAAAATATTCTATGACATGATAGAGGATGGTAAGCCTTTTTAGGCACAATTTTTCAGGTACCATAGATAAATGACAAAAAAACGGAACCTTCATAGCTTCATCATGTCCGTCCATACCTGTCTGTCACACCACATTGTTCTACAGTTTTAAATCTATGTACATGAAATTTTGCAAAGCACATGCTTCAAATAATGTCATAAAATCTTAAAATTCGTCAACGTGGTGTGTTGGGTTGATCACAAGGCATACGGCTTTGACGGCTCAGTGCATCGCGAAGACCCAGGTTCAATTCCCGGCTGCTCATCGAGCGGGACTGGAGTGGTCTTCTGCTCAGCTGTAAGAGATTACTTTCATAGCAACAAGTCCACTATATATATATGTATCAATTGTATACATTAAAGTATGTAAATAAATAAATAAAGAAAAAAATTATTTTGATGTACGTAAATTAATTTAAATAAAAATTTTTATAAAGTTACCTCTTACGGCTATTTGGAAATTATAAGAATCTTTTACTTCCAACAATAAATAAATCGAGTATATCTGTTCAGCTTTGTCATATATGAAGTTCATTAATGGTGTAAATTATGTGTTAAGTTGTGAATTATGTGAAGGTATTGAAATACAGTCAAATTATGTAGGCAATATAATATCTATTTTACAATTTAAAAATGTTTCTTCCTTCCATCTGAATTAAAGTTTCGTTAAACGAATATATTATTAACTCTTTTTATTTTATTTCAGCGGAAGACCCAACCATTTTCCGTGTTTACAAAATACATAAGTTACTATTTTCTTTGTTAAATGAGCTTAAGATGCCTGGGTGGGATGGTCTACCGAAAGAATCATTGGCGTTGGTACAGATAGATAAGGATGTTTTTGAGTTTACGAAGGGCTTAGGTTGTGAGGTGCTTATTTTTTTTATATCATTATTTTATTATTTTGCTTTATATAAAAATCCAACATTTACCAGTGTGCTACAAATTATGTGTACAAAAAAAATCCTCGTAAAAAATATCCTCGTATTTCAAGAGGAAGATCCAGATGAATCGGGTTTCAATAATCCAAATAAATCCGTATCCTTGATATGATACTTTAATTTAAATATTATTCCTACAGTCAAACACAATCCTGTGTGAACTATGTTAAAATCATTTTTAAAATACATTGTAAGAGTGGCAAAAAACTATTGACTTTTATTACGTCCTGAAAGTTTTATTTATCTCTAATATTTATTCATTATTTACATGTTAGCTATTTTAAAAGGAATTGCAGCAATAAAACTATTCAGGATTCCTTTATTTCAGAAATTTTTTTAAAATTACGTTATAGTAAAATAAGTTTTCTATTGCATTCAATCATAGAACGTAACTAATATAAACGGTTATTTTAATTTATGTAATTGTCCCTCAAAAAGTTTCTTTTTTAGTTATAGAAACCCACCTATAAATAAAACTTAACTATGTGTAATATTATCATACATTTAGTTCCCTGAACATGTAGTATAATATAACTATGTGATAAGTTTTCGAGTAGTAATAAATAACATTTAAAGTACTATATAAGTGTTGTGTCCCTGGGTAATAATTTGTAACAAACTTAACCTGTGTACAGTACAAAAGTATACATTGTCTTAAATATCTGTGGGTGACTTTGTTGCTGTGACTTGTCATCTGTATTTTCAGGTAACTCTCACATAGATCATCAATTCATAAATATAAATCACCTATCACCCATTTTTAGTTAAATTGCATTACTTTGTTACAAATTGTTTTCCTTTGTAATATGGAACGTAATGCGAATTATATTCAATTGATGGTGTTAGTTTCTTATTATTGTCAGTTTATTTCTAGATAGTACATAAAACTGTATGAAATTTACCACAGAATAAAAAACCGTGGAAAATTTATAAAAATTTTATTCTGTTGTGAGTATAAAGTTTGAGTTTACAACACGAAAGTATAAGTTTAAGTTAAACAGGATTTTGTTGTATTTTGAGCTATACTGTCCATCTGATGACCTATTTTTTATTGTTTTACAATGATTACTTTCTGTGATATAAACACTAAAAATGTGACATAATTTCATACAGCATGCTTCAAACTACAACTGCGGAATGCTGGAAAAGGTGTAGTTTTTAATTCCATCAAAATATTGATCTAAATTCATTATACCAATACATATTACAGCAGAGGACCCTTTTAAAGTTTTCAGGATCTCATTCTGTTTTTTCACACAGTGTTTATATTCACACGTGCTTTACCATTTCCACTAGACTCCTAAAAGATTGAATGAGATGTATGGTTTTAAATTTATTAGAACTGAATTATATACAACTATATAATTTAATATTTTTTGTAAGCTCTTTTTATCTAAAATTTAAGATTTTTTATTGAGGTATGCTATTTTTCTAAGGGACCTTAATACAAATATAAATATTCTATTGAAGACAATGCTTTATTAGTGTAATATAACTTTCATATGAAATCTCTATAGCATACATATTGTAATCAGTCAAAATGATTTATTATGCATAAATATAGTGTACTGTATGACATAAAAGATACCCAAAAATCTATAGGACCTGAAGAAATCAAGTCCACCAATATCTTTCTATAGATTTCTGTGTGTATTTGCACTGTAGAAAACAGAGTAATGAAAATTATGAATTAATGCTATTAAAAAATAGTTGTAAATACATTTTATTCGGGAAATGTATTAAATTAAAACAGTGTTATATTTCCTATCACATACTTACAAGTCACTATAACATTACTGCTCTTAGAGTAAAACTATTTTTATCAAATTTTAAATATCTAACAGTTCTTTTGTAATTTTCATAATCTATAATGGATTCATATCAGCACTTAGTGTAAAGAAATAATTTGTCATTGACATTAGCAATCACTTGGTCAAAAATTGCAATTTTTATTTGACAATTAAATTCTACCTCATCAATTATAATAAATTCTTCTTTCAGTCCTACATTTTCATATTTCACCAATATTTATCTGCCGAAAACCAAAATGTATAGTTTTAAAATGAAAGTATCATCAACAGATAAGTAACTGACAATTGACAGATAAGGAACTGACAATTCAATTTTTAACACCGATAGTACTGCATACGTTTTTTATGACGTCTTTTTTCTTGCATAATCCTTATTGTGCCAACAGAATTTATATTCGCCAACAGTATTTCATTAGTTTTGATTTGTTAACAAAAATGGTCAGTTGACATTTACACTATTTTTTGAGTTACGAAAAGAAAATAGTCTCACAAAAATATATATTTTCAGGTCCACGAGGAGACCGTTAAATTTTTTAACTGTTCCAAGGCCAGGGTGAAAAGATTGGCATTTGTCATTATGGATCATTGCTGCGAGATGGTTGGTGTTAATCTCATACCGGGACGTCACGTGCCAGCGAATATTGATGTTGAGGTTGTATGTGGATATGTATACATTTCTTTTGATCCTATCCAGTCTTGTACCTGAGAACCCGACATTGGGCCCTAATATAAATTTTACCAAACCGCCCGAGAGTCCGACATCAGGCCCGAAAGTGGCTTCGTGCTTGACAACTTCTCCAACAATTATGAATGGAGTTCAGGATTATGGAAAAATAACAAAAATAAAGTTAATTCTTGTATTTACGGAGAAAAACGCGATTAAAAGATGGATTTGACTAGTTTTGTTTCCAAGATGTGATCAGTTTTTTATTGAAAGCGAACTGGATTGACAATTTTGTTAAGTAGCTGTCAGGATTTGACTACTTTTCAACAATCTTTTTAACAATGTCGGGGGTATAAATAAATGTCTCATCACCGGAAAAATGAGTTCTACCTTTAATGACCTCGGTACACTGCTTGTGAACCATTTGGAAATCAATCCTATTGTGGTGGAGTTCTTATTTTGCCTAGAGCGTCCTCAGCCCTTAGTCAGAGTACTTCTACATCAGTGAAATCTATATTATTTTGTAAGCAGGGATAGAGTGCACTAGATAATTCATTTGACCCCTTTGCATGAACATCTTCGGTCCAGACGTAAAAAAATGCATTTTCTTTTGTCAGATCTGCATGGGAATGACTTACAACTATTGTATAGTTATATATGTACAACTGGCGGGAATCATTTGTCCTTTGGTCAGGGACTTTTGGTAAAGTTTGGGTTTTACCACAATCAAAAAATAATATTTTTACTTTGGGATAGGTGCTGCAACGAAGTTGAAAAATGATTTGCTTCTTGGTTCGTGAACTTTCAGTTCAATTTGAATTTGAGCTTTGGTTGAATCGTCCTTCTCAATTTTGGTTTTTTCCTTCAATTCTATGCACGTGGAACACATGCATAGAATTGGATAACTTCTTAGATGACTAAAACTTATGTTAAATTTAGTATTAAATATTTTTCTAAAATATGACTTGGCAATGAGAAAACTGTGGATTTTCTTCAAGGAACATTTTGAACATGCTTAACTCTGATGGCAGATGGATACGCCGACTTTTAGATCGGCAGTAGTGTGCTTCAATACCCTTGAATTTCTTTATAAATGAAACAATTGCTTCTCTCAATCCAATGTTTTTGACCAATTTTCTATCTCCACCACGTCTTTCGAGAGCCACCAAACCTGTATCTTTGTGTCTCTTTAACACTCCTCTTACTCGATCCTTTTTGATTGAAAGATCATTCAAAAAATAATTGCGACACACTGGTATCACCTCCTCATTAGAATCTCTCATACTGTAAACAATGCTCATTTATTTGGCATTGCCTTTTACATTTACTAATCTTTTACAGGCAGGGTTAATAGTTTTGCAGTATTTTATAATAAAATCATCTTGATACTTTTTATCAGGGTTAGCGTAAAAGTGATCATGAAATTGTTTAATGTCTTGCATTGATATGTTAATACATCTATAAACCTCGCTGTTGTGTCTGCAGGAGTATCTGAATGGTAAATTTGCAGACAAATACCTGAAAAAGACAAAAAAAACATGAAATTTAAGTCAAAATAGCCAACTGAATGCAAGTCACACCCGTTGACTAATCTTGCTAATTAAGGCAGTGAAAACATACATACATACAAACATAGATGAACCCTAAAAGCATAACAATTTTTTGGTGGTAATATAAATACAAAGTAACAAATATTTCATAATACCAATTTTTTATCATTTTATTTTCATAATAAATTAGCTTATCCAAACTTCTACAAACCAGTGTCACAGACACAGTTATTTAGTAAGAATAACGAAATGGTAATGTTTACTTAGCTACTAATAAAAACAGTTGCACAAGCCTAACCTTTGTAAACAACCAAATTGTTCGAGAAATTACTGACCTTTCTTCTTTTCTCCACGATTTGGTCCTGTGGAAGATTTTCTCTTCTTGGCTTTATGGCTAGGCACTTCCTCTACACTTTTCTTCATTTTTTTTCTTAGAATTAATAGGTTTTTCTACTAGAAATCCACAAATTTTTGCAATAAAAACAAGACACCTTAGGTGGCCACGCTTCAGCTCAATGTATGGAGTATGCAAGATGGCAGATGGAGTTTAGAATAATATGATTGTCTCAAACGGATTTGACCATGTTTGAAAGTAAGGTGGTCTGGTGTAGGCTAATTTTGAAAATAAGGTTGAGGTTATTTTTTTGTGGACTTTAGGCGCGATTTGGTATTTATGATTGCTATGAATTGATAAAGAATTCTTCCAAGAAGAATGTTATGTACGTACTTCGAAATCTATGAATTGGATTTGACCACTATTAAAAATTACCTTCTAATATGTTGAATTCATACGTACTCAAGTACGACAAGAAAAGATGCCAGTGTTTACTTCCGAAGTAATTATAATTGTAATATTACATATTTGTAACACAAAATAAATTTTTCTAGAGACAGTTTATTATATATTTTGTGATAAAGTAATAAAACAATATGTTTCCAACCAAAAATTGGAAAATATTTCGTGCTTTCCCTATTCAAATAATTGTGCCTCTGCAGTGGCTTATCATGTTTTCCATATTTAGTTTATTTGATTTATTTTGCAATAAATATTAAGTTATTGTATGTAATACTGATTATAGATATATTGTCAATATTTTCACAATAGTATAAAAACATGTTTGTCATAAAAAATTGAAAGAAAAATTTGGAGAATGACATAACTTAAGAAAAATTAGATATATTTATATAAATATTCGTCTTCAAAATTTCATTATCTAAAATTTGAAATATAGTACCATTGTATGTTGCATGCACAACACTGATAAACATGGATTACCACGAATTACATATATTGTCAATGCATATACATATTATGTCAGTCATAAAGGAATGTGAAAGAGAAGGGTGAAACTTTGTACAGATCAGAAAGTGCGAAAACCACATTTCGATTTTTGTAAATCGTTTTTTTTTATTGAGTTATTTATTTGAATACGTTGTGTTGGGAAATTTTGTGGGCGCCAGTCATCTAGTCTTGCTGCAATCTGCAAGAAATGTTACAAACCATCATAATGCCAATACTATATTTCGAATTTACCATAAAACAAAAGTTATTTCTGTTAGTTCTGCACGGCCTACAAAATATTGATGCGACACATTGCTTCTTTCACAATATTTATGAATTTTTTATGAGTATTTATATGTAATTTAGATTTATATAACTTGATAACATTCCTTTTGAAAAATTAGTTTTTATTTGTCATAGTTCACGAGATATTGTCAAGTAATTAAAAAGAGGTTGAGAAATTGTCCTTTAAAAATTTGATAACATTTTTTAATATCTTTTTATTTATTTCTAAATAAAAAATTTATATCAAAATTTAGGAAATTTCATACTCTTTTCGAAAATGTTGGATTATAGATAGTTTTCATTGCAGTAATTTTTGCAAGAAGCTAATAATTAAATTTCGACTTCGTAGCTGCTGTGAATTTCACTTTGGGCGTTCTGTGTAAATTTACTAATTGTGTAAATTCGCTCGCATCCAGACCTTTTAATTACTATGAATGTAGATTTTTTGTAATACAGAGTGTCCAGTGGCAGATTTCAAAGTTTGAACAAACATAGTTTCTGAACGCAACACATAAGAGGGGCGCGGGGGGCGTCGTTAGAAGCGGTGCGGATGGTTTAGTAGCCATGGAAGAGTGGGCGTCGTTAGAAGCGGTGCGGATGTTTTAGTAGCCATGGAACAGTGGAGTGGGGAGCACCGCGCTTTTGCCGTCGATTTAATAATCGTTACAGTATTCGTCGATTACGTGATGGACCATCGATCAACCTCATTCAGTCATGGGTAGCAAAGTTCAGAGCTACAGGATCAACATTAAATAGACCCAGGCCAGGACCTACACCATTGGTAGCCACGGATGAAAATGACGAGCATGTTATGGTTTCTGTCGTTGAAAATCCCTGTTTATCACTGCGTACACGTTCATCGATATTGGGAATTCCGAAATCAACTTTACAGGTAATAATGCGAAAAAAGCTCAAGTTCCATCCATATAAAATTCAAATTGTTCAAGATTTACACGATTCTGACTTTGAATTAAGAAAAACTTACGCGGAGGTGATGTTGTTGAGATTTCTTACTGCTACCCGGATGGGCAACATATTCTTTAGTGACGAAGCTCACTTTCACATTGGAGGATATGTGAATAAGCAGAACTTTCGTTACTGGGATGTCCACAACTCGAGACAAATGCATCAAGAGCCTTTACATAAGCCTAAAGTAACAGTCTGGTGTGCCATGTCTGCATCTGCAATCATAGGGCCTTATTTCTTTGAAAATCAACGTGGCCAAACTGTAACTGTGAATTCAGAGAGACATGCCCAGATGTTAAATGACTTTTTTAGAGTAGAACTACAGAATAGTATGGACTAGACCTTCAACCGAAACACATGGTTCCAGCAGGACGGGGCCACAGCTCACACTGCTAATGTGTCCATGAATGCAGTGCGGCAGTTATTTCCAGAAAAAAACATATCCCGAAACGGTACCGTACCGTGGCCACCTAGGTCACCCGATTTAAGCCCATGTGACCATTTTGAAAACATGGTTTTTAAAAAATGAAATCCGCATTTGTTGTTATAAAGTTAAAATAAACCTACTTTGTATTAGAGGTGTAGTTTTTTTTTTATAATTTTTCAAACATTGAAATCTGCCGCAGGTGTCCACCTGTAGATCTATAAAAATCAAATTTTGCTAATTATATTTTACAAATGGGTCAATAATTCTTTATTACTTTTTGATTTAACTTATACTTTTTGAGATAACTGAAATTTATATAATAATTCCGTATGTTAATAAAATGTCTTGAAAAACAATTATTATTCCGTGCTAGAGGACCACTGATATCATTTTATTCAGTATTGTTTGCAAATACTTTAAAAAGAAATTAACTGATATTTATAAATCTGGATTCATTTACTAGAGTTTTAGCAGTTGATATTGCGGTTCAATAAACAAGAGTTAAGTTGCAATTTCAAACTGACACAACACTTTTAAAAGACATGAATATCCAACTATACATAAACAACAGAGAGAGACAGCTCAAAAACAATAATTATGTAAATGTAGATATTGGTAGTTTATTGCAAGATTTGTTATTAAAATTCAAAATGTTGAATTAAGTTTTTTTGAGGTTATTAAAGCAATTGTTTATTAAATAATAGTCCTCACATGTTTTTATTTACAGTTGCATATATAGTTCAAAAAGATGAATATGTGAATACAATGTTTATAATGCTTTTTCTACGAGCAATATAAATACTATGGAGACTCAATTCTACCAACGCGATACATTGGCAAATACATTAGAATTTTAATCTGAAAACAAGTTTAAATAACGATATTGATTTTCTAAGGGTTACGTGTTATCATTTATTCTTCCAAAAAGCGAGAGGCCTCTGTCATACTTGAAACGAGGGTTAGCTGTTAGTCAGTTATTCAATTGTTAATATATGTACAATTCTTTGCCTCGTTGCAAGTTTGTAACTTAATTCAAATATATATTACTGGCCGTGTCTCTTTGCTCTTGGTTATAAACCAAATTTCATTCAAATCTATCCAGTAGATTTTGCATGATTGACGCACAAAATAATTAAACAAAAAGGTTTTCTAGTTTTTATTGTCATTTTATACACTGAATCAACTACTCTTTAAAATATTTTCCATGTACAGAATTATATGTATAGATATCCTTTTCAATTACATAACCATCTACAATGAACTAGTCATTCTTATAATTTTAAAGCACTTTGAAACTAAATGGTATACTTAAAATGTTAATTTTGCTAGGCAGAAGCAGGCTCACGTGGAGAATTTCTGGATATGGATAATTACAAGACATGTAGAGAGCACGTGCGGTAGTAGAATATTCCAAATATTATCACTATTAAACTAGAAGGTCAGATCCATGTCTTGTTTCTTTAATAACTGTATTTTTACTTTCTTTAATACCTGTGTGACAACATCAGACACACACGGTGAATAGAATTATAACTGCACATATATGCAAACCCGAAATATAGTGGAAAGAAAGTTCAAAAAGGAAGAATCGATTCCTATGTCTGAGCTATGGTATAGGTAATAAGTTAGCTGCCATAGTGACCTTAATGTTTGACCTTAAACTGCTAGTGTGTAGTGATAGTTTCATTGTTAAGATAATATTTTAGTTTAGTTCTAACCATAGTTTTAACGTTTTTCCATTTTACTTGTCGAGTTCAAACACGGGTGAGAGATGTCACAATTTTAGTTAAAGTTTTTTGAGTGTTTTTAAGAAATTTGTGTTGTAAGACGGTAAGTGTCTAATTTATGTTCCTTTTAATTGTTTTCATAAGTTTCATTTGAGTAATAACCTGTTGTTACAAAAATATTCATAGTAATAAAATTCTAATATTTAAACGCAATATTGAGGTAAGATTGTATAATAGTTATGGTGAAAATCTGCCATGTGCCGAACTTACCCCGTATCCGATATTGTAAACCTATTTTGTCAAAGCACTTTTTATGCATTTAACTTGAATGAGTTGGATACACAATAATTTTCCATATACTTTTCTAGAAATATATTTCTATGTAACAAATTTTCTTTTGTTATGAATCACAATTTTTATGTTTTCCAAAGAAAAAAATGTTTATGAACATTTTTCACATTATTTTTATTTTTATATATTTTCTAGGATTGTGACCAGGCTTAAAATCGTAAGCAACTATAATAGAAAGTGAGACATGTCATATTTAAAAGAAAAATTATAAGACACCAAGTGAGTTGCCCGTAATGGAAATTTAAGTAGAAAGAAGGCGGCTGTTTAATGTTCCCAGAATGTCCATAGTAGATTATGTGCATAATAAAAGGGTGAAATCAACAACTCTCGGCAGGTGCACGGCTCTTTCACTGGGAATTGAAATAAAATTAGTCATATCTTCGTATAATGGAACTTTGGTTTGATTAGAGATGATGTCTTAGAAACTACTGGCCATTACATTACAAATGGCTTTAAAGAAAAAAGCTGTAGATTCTTTTATTATTTACCCATATTTCGATTTACTTCAACAAACAAAGGAAGAATTAGGTCTGAAGGACAAACCATCAGCGATTTGGAATCTCGACGAATTGAGTTTTCCGAAGGATACATCTAAAACCAAAATAGTTGGCCTTAATGGTCACACAGCGGCTTGGACAAGTTCTAGTTCAGGTAAAGACATCACTGTACTGTTAGTTGCAAACGCAAACGTGAGAAAACTTCCCACACTCATAATGTTTTAGGGCAAAAATATACGAGATTAGTAGGTCTCCCCTGATGCATATTCAAATACTTCATATGCTGCCACATCAAATGGGTTCCTCTACCAAAAAGTGACTTTTCTTGACTCATTGGTACAATATGGACACAGATAAATCCTGAGGTTTTAAGAAATGGATTCTGGTATTCATCCATTAGATCGAGAACTGATTCACGAGAACTGAGTCCACAGAATATACCAGAAGGCCAACACTGCTTCCCCAAGAATGATGGATCAACTAATTGCTCCTGTTGTCAAAAAACAGTCCAGAAAATTTGCTCTCAATAGTGCTCAATTTTATTATGTAGTAGTAAAAAAATCTCTGAAAAAGAAAATATATCATGTAATGTTGATTCTAAACCACTGAAATTACAGGGAAAGAAATGTTATTTATCATCCAGTTCTACAACTGGTGCTTCAGGTTCTATAAGCAACCACGGTGACTCTGAATTAATAGATTTTGGTTCTGATGATGAGTGATGAAATATATATGATACCAATGACAACTTAATAGTGCGATATTACAAAAAGAACAAATGAACTTACTATGTGGGAATTACTGAAACTATAGTAACCAAAATGATGAGGCCTATAACTCTAAAAGGTGATAAACTATCTAAAGTTTAGGTAAGGAAATTTTGGTTTTGAAAAAAATTTATAATAAAAATACAAAATAAAGCAGAGTTTTATTAATACTATAAATATTTTGAATATATTTGGTGTTAATTTTATAGAAATTCATTATTCACAATTAAATGAAACTCTGTGATGTAGTATTATTTCTACTTTCTTTAAGTTATTTACCTTGACCTAGGTTTCGTTGTATTACATCTTCAGGTGGGCTATTAGCAAAGTGAATCTTTACTAATAGCCCACCTGAAGATGTTGTAATACTACATCACGTAGTTTCATTTAATTGTAACAAAATTTTAATCAATCTGCATTTTAAATGAAGTAACAATTCATATCTAAACTTCATATTTAATTCATTTAATTTTTTTATTGATATTCTCTTTCGCTGCGGGCATCGACTATAATGAATGAAACTTTGAAGTGATACACGCGCATTCATCAACTTAAAACAATGCCAGACTTTCATGTTTAAACTTAATATATTAAAGAGAGACAATTGACAAAACTTTATTCTGATGTACCTAAATTAATATATTACCATTTAACACAAGCTGAATAAACATATACACAAATGAAACTAAACATCCCTCTGTCAACTAATACAAAACAAATGTCACTTGCATATGTATGAAATATGCAAGTGACATTTGTTTTGTATTAGTGGACAGAGGGATGTTTAGTTCCATTTGTGTATATGTTTATTCGGCTTGTGTTAAATGGTAATATATTAATTTAGGTATAGGTTAAAAATAAAGTAGTACTGTTTTAATTCACGGCATAACCAGATAAATTGTTATTTGTAATTGTAAGGATTGTTAGAAGTAATTGTAAAAAAACAAATTTCTCACTTCCAAACAATGTGATAATGCTTAAAGGGCACACATAAGTTATTAACGAAATCGAACTTAAATAAAATATGGAAGACTCATCCGCTCTGACTTTAACCATCTAACTAAAATCATCTTGTACTTGAAGTTTTAAATAATTCTTCTCCTATTATGTTGTCTTAAATGATGAGCTTTATGATATTACACAGAAATGAAAAAAAAATTATTTAAAATTGGCAATAAACTTATGTTTTTGAAAGAAATTTCTTCGACATGAAACAAATTGGAAATCAACAAAATTTTAATGAAAGTAGGGACTAACTATCCTATTAGTTTATTCTTAAATTAATGGAAAATTTTGTTATGCTAGAAATCCTTAGCCGTTAGTATTAAAATAACCTTAAGCTGCTGAAAAACTTTTAAAAATCTATTTTTTTCTTATCTCGTTAATCAATTTTGCCTTATATCTTAGTTGTTTTTTAACTGAATATATTATCAAATTCATTTCAACCAATTTTTAGGTAAAGTCAGGGGGAAGGCCTTTGAATACCGCCAGTACTTCTAGTGCATCTTCCCTGAGTAACTATGTAAGTTTTTTTGTCAATAATGTACTTAAGTTAACATAAAATTACTGTAATGTTACCAAGAAGAGATTGTTGTGGACGATTGTTTTCTTCGTTTTTCTATATGGGTCTGAGTTTTGGACAATCTGCACAGTGAACAGGTAAAAGATCGAAGTTTTGTGATTTAAAAGGTGCTACATATTAGAGGTATGTGTGTCAGTATTTTTTCATACTAAATGACACTGTATGTATGTACTTGTATGTAAAAATAACACAACATTGAATTACACTATAAAAAAAATTTAATTACACTAAATAAAAATGTGTCAAATAAAATCTAATGGTTATTATATCAAATGCAAATGGAAAGTTTAATAGCATCACTAAATGTGAATACATTCTTTATTAGTATTAATGTATCTTTTTAAACTAAATTTCGAATACTAAGAGTTTTGGTGAAACACAAAATCTGTCTTAACTTTCTTCATATGCTCATCACTTCAGTTCTTACAGAACTTTTTTTCACGGACCTTAAGACTATGGATAAAGATAGATGATCGCCAACTGTGTATTGTCGCAATGAAGTTTAGACAGACTGGAGAATATCTAGTTGGAAGCAACCACATAGTACAAGTATATGAAATACTAGCTTGTCCAAAATTATGATGTATTACGAAAGTGAACCTGTTACTTGGAATGTGTTCTATTTCATTCTTTCCTAAGAGGGGATTTATACAATGAATGGAATAGTTTGCGTACGCCCATAACCACTTTGTTTCTTTTGTTCTTATAGTAGTTAAGACTTTACCAACAAAGACATAATGTTTGTTTAATTTGTAACAGGTTTCTGTAGAATGTCATACCTAGCGTATGTACATTCCATGCAAATACTTCATACTTGTACAGATTATAGTATATACACTCCACCTCTTTTAGGTATTATATGGATTATTAAAAGAGCCAAAAAATTTATACTTGAAATTAAAACCAAATTATCAACCACCTGCCATCAACCAGTTCTCAGTTACTTTGGCCATATAGCTCATAGACAGTCAGATAATCTTGGACAAACTGGGCAAAAGACCTTACGGTCGCTATCCCAGCCACTGGTCTGAATAGCTTAAGATTATCAAGGGACTCGCTATCACTGCCAGCTAAAGGCAATATAGCATGGAAGTAGCTGATCTGATTATCTAGTAAGGCACTTTAAGATCGGCATGATATTCGGTAACGAACATGCAGAGAAGAACTCAGTTAATAAACCCACCACTTTTGACAATGTTACAGACATTTCTCGAATATCTTTAATATGATATATAAAGAAAGCAGCGACAATATATGGAAATTTCACAAATAGAGATTAGAGTGCTCTTGAGTCTTCTATTCCGTATAGCATGAGCAATTGAAACACATTATGTATACACAATTGATAAAGGTGTACTCTCTTATGACACGACCAAGCATTCAATACGGAAATTTTTTGATCTCTCTGAAAGTAACTAACCAGGGTGCCGAATTTAGAAAAATTAAAGATTTATTTGTGGAGATAATAGCTTTCATCTGCAGCTTCACTAGCGTTGATTTTTATTATGGTGCCAAAATTTGTCTTTGACTAAACAAGACTATCGGAATGCCTCTATAAACAGTGCAAAAGAAAAAAAACATGAAGGTTTCGGGTTCTCGAGATATGAATAATAATATAAATATTTCACATACTGAACATTTAAATTTGTAATATTAGTGGATTATAAATATTTTGGTCTTTTCTATTGGAATTATAAATATTTGGTACTATTTTTGATGGAAAAAAGCAAATAAATTTATAAAGTTAAAAAATATTGAAAGTTTATTTTAGCTGTGTTAATAAATGGAGAAAGTGAATATATACTGCGTACCTCAGAGTCACCACAGACTGTAGCATAGCACTTATTCTGCTTCAATTCTGGAGAAAACCAGAAATGTGTTATCTAAATTAACCGTATATATTTTTGTTTTCAATATAAATTTGAACAGATTTTGAAGTACCCACCAGTAATTAGACTATAAATTTTTGCCAGCATTTCAGGTATAATTGAAATGAGCGGCATAATTCACAGAATCCTAAAAATTCTTGTTTTATACCACCAAAAAAGTTCAAGCGGAAAATATGGTACACGCTATTTTATTCAATTGTAGCAGATAAGGTTAGACATCGTTTATGTATGAAGAAGAAAATTTTTAAAATGCAAAAAGTAGTGTTCAAAGGCTGTTGTTGATGTACTCCAGAACTCTTCCAAAGTCTACAAGGCTGGAATTTTTCATTGAACATTGAGTTAGAGACAAAGACAAAATCAAATAGAATATGCTCTCTTAATAGCGAATTAAAATATGTTTTGTTCACTTATATTTATTTTCTTTTTTAAATAGAGTCGAGTATCACGTTCAAATAACGATACGGAGGTAGTATTCACACCAGTACAAACGCATGGTTCAGATGGACCTAACTATGCTTGGCCTGGAAGGGGAAGCGTGGTGTCAGGTAACATATTATTATATAAGACAGGTTCTCAGTATGCCACGGATGCAAATTGGCATTACAACAATTAGTACGTTTTAGGTACCACTTGAGAAATTAATATAGTGAAATTTAATGAAATATTATTTACATAACTATTGCTGAAAAAAAATTAATTTTATTTGGTATAACCCTTATTATTTTCTCAAGTTTTTTGCTGTAAATTGTTGAATTTTATTATGCCGGTGGAAATCTAGTATTTTACACTCCACTTGTGTAGTGAGCACCAAAAATGGAAAAATAATGTGATGATTAAGTAAAGGGCCTAAAAAGGTTTTTGTTTTATTTCGATGTAACACATTGCCAAATTTAGTTAGATGTACTTGTTTATACCTATCAAATAGTATTGAAATATGCTAGTTAAGTCGTGAATTTTGCACGGGAGGACATCTCTTTGTTATTAAATCTTTTTAAAGGTCTGTTGAATTGAGTGTAATTTATGCATTTTTAGTTTATGAATTTAAACTTCCCTTGAAAGCTGCAGAGGCTTTTTGGAAAATATATCGGTACCTTGAGTCTCAAAGGGTGTAAATGCCAAAAGATTTTCAGTACATGCAAAAAACTAAAATTATAATTTTTTTAAGTATGATGAAAGTGCTTAAAATTCTTAACTGTGTAACGTGGTAAAATAATATTTTATTTAAATCTAAAATTCAAAAAAATGGAGTTCCTTATGCTCGAAAAAATTAAAAAAACACATCTTACACTCCAAAAAATAGCTTCTGTGCAAGAGAACTACCAATTACCATTAAGCAATATGTGTAAAAGACAATTTCCTTAGTATTTATGGTTGTAAAAGATCTTCTTAAAATAATAAATACATCCATTTACAGTTTATTTGCTTTTATTTTTGACAGATATATAGTTTAGTCGTTGTTGTTCGGAAACCTCTGTTAATTAGGTAGTTTCTATTTAGAACACTGTTCCAAAGCATTTTTTGGGGGATAACAATCATTCTTTTAAGAAAAAGATGGTATTTTCTTACGATGTCGTAGGGTATGTTACCCTTTCACAATGACATCAAGAATCTGCCATGCCCAATAATTATGCTGCCAAAAGGAGGTATTTCTCACAGAAAAGTCTGCAACTTTTAAGCAGTGAAGTGAGCCAATTTAAACCAATAATAATTGTGCGTAATACTTCTTGTATTACGCACAATTATAAGCTGTTTTTATGAGCGAATAACGAGAAAGAAGTTATGAGGTGTTAAATATTACATTATCACCTGTAGACGGGACTGCTTTTCCAGCTTTGACTATTAGAACGCATTTGATCAGAGACATAAATTTGGTTTATTTAATATGTTATCGTAACTCATACGGACTTAACATTTATCTAATTTTGGAAATGTCTTCATTGATGATTATTGTTTACCACCTTTAAATCCTCATCACTTCGGGTGTGACATGACATGGCATGAATTTACAAGAATATATGTTTAGCAGTTCAAAACTAACAAGCTTTTTTTTTATTACTTTTCAAACTTTAACTATACAGATCGATAAAGAATGAAAAACTGAATAAGACTGCATTAAAATATCATCTTTGCCAAAATGCTGGTAATGCCCTTTGAGACTCAAGGTGTTGATATGTTAGATTTGGAGGTGTGGAACATAAAACACTTAAAGATGCATCACCTTATGTTAGGGCCACCATCTATTTTCATTTATAAAGTATTCCAACCATTCTTTCATTTTTCACTCAAAAACTTTTAAAGTGAAAATGAAAGAATTTATTTGCACTTGCATTAAGAAGGTATGTCTTGGAAGCTGAGCAACAGTGTTTCCTGTAAACTGACAGATATCAATAAATTGTAAAGGTTTACAATTTGCTCTTTTGTTTTTTTGCATCATGAAAGAACACATTTTTTTTATTGTTTATTTATAACGAGAAATAGATTCTCTACTGTGATACAAACTGAATCCTTCAAGTACAGTACACATAAATAGCACCACTTTATCTTCAAAAAATTTTAAAATTCACTATTTAACAGGCATATTTCGATATTATTTAATATGTATAAACAGGCACACTCAACAAGTTCAAATAATATTTGACTATGTACTGCATTAAAATAAAACAAAAACTGCACAAACTTTTTTCATTATCTAACATTGTATCACTCGTTCACACGGCACTTCACCATCACATGACTTTTATAGCTTACAGCCTGTAGGGTGGCTACTCTTTTTGCTGTCGTTTAGATATATCGGTTATGCCACATCTTTTGGCCATTAACTTTATTCAGCTTGGTTTTTTGAAACTAACATTTTTGCATTCACTAACATTAAAAGACATTAAAGTCTAAGAATTCCGAATTTTCTTTAATATTTTGAATTCTGTTTCAGCTGAACATTTAAAATCTCCATATTAACATTCTTTTTGTTTTTATGTTTTCCAAAATCTGCCCTTAGAATAGATTGTTAGATATTTACCTGTGACAGCCGGAAACAGTACACCCTGAACTCATAGATCTATTCTGAAGCAATTACTTATATATAACAAACTAAATCTGTTCACTATAAAATTTCAAGCTATAGTATTATTCAAAGTAAGCATACGAGTGGAGAGGTCTGTCTATTTTTTGTGTTTACAATAATGCCATATTTTTTTTTCCAGAAAATACGGAGTACACATTTATTTTCAACTTTTATTTACTTTTCCACATGTACTTTTTATTTCCATACAATTTATATTTGTCAATGTAAATTAAAATACCATGTTATTGAACTGTATAGAATTTCAATACTTCTGCCCATGTTAAATTTACCAATGAATATACGGATATTGTAGGAATTAAATAATTTTCAAAAGATAAATTGGAATCTACATTTCTGAAGAGCATTTCACTTACAATTCTGAAAATAAATTACTAATATTATGTTTAGTTCGAAGAAATCAATTTTTTCACAATTGTATAGATTGCCCCTTTCAAAAATTTAGTCAACTTATAAGTGAAATTAGCTTGTAATTCTTACACTGTGAAGAATAAAGTGCTAATGGGATGTTTAAAAGGATTGATTGTATGATTTATAATCATTTTATCAAATGTTAATCATGAAAAATAACCAAAATATCACAATCTTCCTTAACAGGGGCAACATAAATATAGAAAAAATGCCATATATTGATATTAATTTAACTTTATTAAATAAATAACATTTTTATAAAAAATAAAATAATTATGGCCTCGTTACGTTTGGAGTGCGTTGCTACTTAACCATTCGGTTGCTTATAAGCATTTTTACATATATATGCTCTTTTTTCCAACATTATTTTTCTTTACTAGCTTGCTAGTACGCACTTTCACAAAAAATAATAACCATCAGTGCATGGCGCATCATTACACAAAAGTTTATCTTGTACTAAATTTCTTTACAAAAAGGATGTTTCCCTACAATGCACTGATGTTTGTTGACACGTACAGCTCTACTGGCCAGTAATTTTAATATCTATTTGAAAATTAAATTTGTACGCTTATGCTTTTTCATATTGTGTCAATATTTATCATCACATTCAACAAATTTATCTGTTTTATAAAAAGAAACGTTTTTAAAAAAAAAAATTTTACTTTGACAGATAAGAAGCTAACAAATCTTGTTTCTGTCACCTATCAAGATATTTTAAAATTTTAATAATATTTCTAAATACTAAAATGGAAACTGTAAATTTTGGACTGTACATTCTCCATAGCTATCTGGACAGATTAGTGAGTGCTATTTAAGGCTCTTCATGTTGATATCCTTTTAATATTACACAATAAATAAAATAATTTTTCTAACTGGTTTAAAAAGCCACTTTAAAAAAATACTCCTTTATCATAACTATAAGTTACAAGGCTAGTGAAATATGCCTGATATTTTTTTAATAACTTGCTTAAAGAACGTACTATTACTTTACAGGAGCCCCATCAGAATTATCGGCAAGTGATTTTCCTGATTTGGCACCACTCAGGAAGCCACACGGTAATCATTTCTCCACAATTCATTTTTCATCCTCACAAAATGAATTTTATCACGATCTATGTGGGTGGAATTTCTGATTTCTTTTATAAATGGATGCAACATTTTTACCTCTTTTTTTTCTATTGCAGGTAATATAGTTAGACATGCACCTAAGTTGAGTAAGGAAAATTTATCAGTAGGTCGAGGCAGAGGTGGGTATTATGTACACATATTTTTACGGCCAAAGTGTCTACTCTGAGTTTTCGTATACATATACATATATATATATATATATATATATATGTATGTGTATATATATGTGTGTGTATATATATGTGTGTGTATATATATGTATGTGTATATATATGTACAAGTATATATATGTACGTGTATATATATGTACGTGTATATATATGTATGTGTATATATATGTATGTGTATATATATGTGTGTATATATATGTATATGTATATATATATATATAAATATATATATATATATATATATGTATGTGTATATTTTTTTAAATATGCAATGTTTTCATGAAACAAAAAATTTTAATAAAAACTACCTTTAATATGTGGTATACATATAACTTAATTTAATAAATTTTACTTTAATATATAGTTAATATTACCACACATCGAGTTTGCATTTCATATTATATTTTTTCTAAATTCTATATTATTTACCATCAAAATTGTCTTGAAATTGGACATACAGTTATTTTTATATCCAATGTGAAATCAAGCATGGAGGAGTCTTGCTGTTATTATAGAGAAAAAGGAATTCTGTGTGTTGATACATTATTTCCCACACAGCAAAACATTGCAGAAACTGAAGAAAAACTCAAAAGATATTATGAGTTATTAGTGCATTTCATTGTGATCAAACCAGCACAAGTGATGCAAAATATCCAGTTGAGGTCACAACTAAAGAAATGTTCAATAAAGTGCATGATATTGTATTGGAAAATGGTTGAATTAAGATTTGCAAGATAGTCAACATTATGTCCTACATGAACACTTAGGTATGACATATTGTTAGAATGATGGATGCCGTGTTTTGATGCGCGAATAGTCAACCAAACAAAATATGCATAATAATTTCTCAGCACTGTTACGATATGTTGTAATGCAATACAAACGTCTTTTCATCATTATGAGGTGTGATCAAAAAGTAAGGTGAAAAAAATTTTATAACAGCAACTGCTGATGCTACATCCATTTTACCTGATAAGTTGGATAGCCTGATTCATTGGGATAGCCAGTGTCAAGTTGGAACAAGTTGTCAGTCGGCTTCCAGAAATGGAAAATTGAGTTTGTATTTACCATATCTGTCGCGCATCACGGATTTCGAAAAACGCATGAACATTACAGTTAAGTTGCGAAAGAGTGTCAAAGAAGCTCATGAAATGTCAACAATGATATACGGCAATAAAATAGTGACTAAAAAATATTTACAAGTGGTATGAGGGATATAAATGTGGAAATGAGTTGGTTCAAGACTACCAAAGGTCTCGGAAAGTCCTTCATTCTCAAAAAGGAACGAAAATGTGCAAGCACTCCCTGCACAAAAGGTTCGTCTTAACAGGTGACTATTCGAGAGCTTGCTGAACATCTGAACCTCTTGTACGGGTCCATGCAAACCATTTTAACTGATAATTTGCAAATGAGACAAGTGAATGCGAAATTTGTTCCTATACTCTTGACAGAGGAACAGAAGGTAAATTGTGGGTCAGTTTGCATGGGATTGAAGTATCTTCTTGCAGCAGTTTCGGTCTTCATGAAAAGTATTATAACTGGATGAAAGCAGAAAGACTGGTGAAAACCTACTGTAATGTTGGCGAAACGATGTACGAAAAAAACGACTAGAAAAATGGGCTAGTGATTTCCTCCTTCGTTACGACACCGCCCTTGCCACACCTCACTTTTGATCCGAGAGTTTTTGGCCAAAAAAAGATTCCCATCTGTCCGTATCAGCGTTTTTCTCCAGATTTAGCACCATGCAACTTCTGGCGGTTCCCAAAAATTAAAACCATGCTGAAAGGAAAACTTTTTGACACCATTTTCGATATTGAAAAGGCCACGACAGAGCAGCTGAAGGCCCATCCGAAAGAAGACTTCCAGAAATGCTTCCAATCACGGAACCACCGTTGGGATAAGCGTATCTCTAGCCAAGGACTGTACTTTGAAGGAAATTAAGTCAAATTTGTTGTAAAGTAATTACTTTGTTATAAAATTATTCACTGTATATTTGATCACACGTCGCACATCACAGTGGATGACACATAATTTGATCACTTCATTTCCTACTGATTTACTCTTGAGAATTTCAAGAGAAGTAATGCTTAAGAAATTTATATTCCAGGTATTGAATGGAAAAATCCTATGCCCTTTATTATTAAGTAAACTTTCATTCTTCATATCTGACAATTTCCTGCGCTCACCAATCATCACTTTTTGTTACTCCACCCTTTAGAACCAAATTATATCGGAACTCTCAAGTTTCCAGTGATATTCAACTGCTCACGATCTGACCGTGGTCACACCAAAGTGTAATTTGTTTACGAAGAGTGAAAATAAATTTGTCGTCAACAAACAGAACAGAACAGTGGCTGATGGATATGTTCCAAAAGAGGGCCAAAATATGAATTAATTGAGAAAATCATGACAACTGATCTTTAGAATTCCAAAGGTGGAAATGTAAATAATAAATTTTGTTCGACAAATTGATACTTAATTGAAGGATAAAGAACCAAATGAATTTTTTTATCAATACAGTACAGTATTTACGACATAGATTCGAGAATTGGCTAGCAAAATAATGCCTACTGTTCTTCTAGGATTCTCTTTCTTTTAGGATTTCCAAGGTGTAATTTATATCGATTATTTAGGAAAGTGGAAATGATAAGTTTGTTGGACTAATTGATGCTTTATTGCAGGAGAAACAACCGCATTTAGTGAAAAAAAGTTCTCTTTCATCACGACTATGCATCTGTTAACTCACTGGCAATTGAATCAGCAAATTAATAGAATTGCTTTACAAATTGTTGCCTTTATCACATATTCCAGATTTGGCTCCCTGTGATTTTTTTCTCTTTTCAAGCATGGCTAATAGCTTACTAGACAAAAGTTTACCTCAAAGGAGAAAGTTATAACACTGAAATTGTGAAACTGATAGAATAACAATGTTATTCTATCAGTTTCACAAAACACATTTTTTGGATTGGTTAATGAAAGTTAGAATATTATTGCTTGAAGTATATCAAGTTGCAAGGAGATTATTTATCTCCATATTAACTTTGTTTTCACAAGTAAAAAAAATTATGATAGCACTAACAAAAATTTAATTTTATTAAATTTTGATTAAAAACTATTTTATTGATTTCGATGTAATAATTATTTTTATTTGGCGTATCCTTGTTCTCCATATTGCAAGTGAAAGCTGGTTTACAAATAGTTATTGCAAAAATTTTGAACATTACAAAATTTATATTATGTATTCTACAAGATTTAAAATTAGATTCTTAGGTAATTTTTTTAAACACTAGGACTCATTATGTTACATTCACTAACATAGGAAAAGATATTAAATACGAAGGATTCAGATTTTTCTTTAATAATTCGATTGCTGAAGGGATAAAATTTCCATATTATTTGTAATATTATTCCCCTAAACTACTAAAATCATTTCTTGTAGGCGACGAATTCAGAAATATGTTATCCATGCAAGTAATAGGGATAACAATGTAGCCAACCTGAATTAATTTTTACTTCATTCCCCATTAATAATGTCAAAAATAGTATTTTAATTCTAATTTAAAAATGGCTATAAATTTTGTAAACAATGTTCTCTGTATTTGCATCTTTTTTACACCATTAACAATTGGACTCCCACACATTTTTATACGAGAAAAGGTCACTGCAAGTCTGGTGCACTTCAAATATATTGTCGCTCTTCCTACAACCTTATTGTTATATTTTTATGATATACTTTTCTCTAGTGAGAAAATAAATTTAACTTCCATCATCTTAACATGGTAAATTATCCTGGAATAAAACACTTTATTAACGTTTTACATAATCTATTCATGTATTAGGGATCTATTCATATATAAGAAGGAAATCTCTCAATTTGATAAAACAATGAAGCTATGCTTCACTTAACATCTTCAGTGAATCCTAATCATCCTAAGGGTTTTGCCATGAACCAACTTCCTATAATGCTTAGCACAATCAACATTAGCCGTTTTCATAGATTCAGTAATGTTGTACTTAAATTTTCAAAATGCACATATTCTTTTAAAATATAAAAAAATTAAATAAGGTTCAATTAAAATTATGGGATCTTGTTTATTAGAATGAAATTTATATGAAAATATATTACAAATAATGAAGCATTTAACAATTGCAAATAGGACTAAAAATAGTAAAACATGATATAATGAATAGTAGATCTGTTCCAAACAGCTGTTGAAAATATTTATCAAAAGGCGAGTTTCTGGTAAGATACAAAATCAGTCCTTCAGTTATCTAAATTCTATTTCGAATTAATACTTGTACTGTTAGTTAAAATTTCAATAAAAACTGTCATTTCATTATAGAAAATTTTGTTATGCAATATTCATTTTCATAAATTTTATGCTTTTTAGGTATGGTTAAATTTGGTAGTCATTAATAATTGCAACAGATTATATTTTTATACTAGGTGAAAATTTGTGTAATTATAAATTCATTATTTTTCATATTGCAGGTTCAAGGACCAATGTAGCACAGCAAATGAATACAAAGATTGGTGATTAAACTTCTTATTTTATAAATTAACATAGTAAAATATGATATAAAATTTATTTAAAAATGTTGACACAATAAATGTTTACTCCATAATCATTCAATTATTAGTATAAGAAAAAATTCCTAAAATATTGAGATATAGAAGTTGTTAATCGACTCAAAAAAGGAATAAACAAATTACACTTAAAAATCATTTTATTAGTATCTGTATTACAAACTTATACTGAACAAAATATACTCTGTCATGTACTAATTTTATGGTGTTTCATTGAAATAATTTTAAAAATTAGTAGGTATATTTGAACAATGCACGTTGACATACTATAAAATGTATCACACATACAAGGTTAATCTTCAATGTACTCAAATGGTTCTGGAGGTTCAGGTTCTTTATCTTCGTCTGGTTTGGGTCCGAACGCAGCTACAGGTTCCACAAGTGACTGTTCACCTGCACCACTATGATGTAACATAACAATGCCCCCAATAGAAACATCCTTTAGAGGCATATATCCAGAGCCCTCAACCAACGATATTACTTTCAATTGCTGCCTCATGACTCTTGCTGGATTGCTTAGTATCTCGAAATTAGGCTCTGGCTCTTTCTTTTCTTTCTCTTTTGCTTCTTTCGTATCTTTTTCATCACTAACATCTTTATCCTTGTCTTCCTTCTTGACATCTTTAGACTTTGTTGTATCTTCAGTCTTTGCCGTAGAATCTGATTTAGCATGCATAACTGTTATATTTGGATTTGGTGACCGGCTTGTTGTTGCCTTCTTTTCATCATCGTCTACTTCCATCTTCAAAGATGAGCTTGTGGAGCTGCTGTCAGTTGCATGTGCCCGCCTACGAGCCCTCGCAGCTGCAATGCTGAGTACAGCAGTTGTTACTCTCTCTCTCTCTTCACGCTTCTTTTCTTCCAATGGAGCTGGATATGCATAAAGGGATGGCTTTGCATTAGCTTTAATTTCAAGTTGAGGCATTTTCAGGTCTGAATTGAGTGCTATTATGCATGTCGGAGTAAAGGCCAAGGCCAGACAGTGTGCCAGTGGGAACCAATACCAATATTGAGTAAAAACAAGCATTCCAACCACTGCCAGCATATTTGTGTGTCCTGTTCTAGATTGTAGCGATACAGTAACATTCCTGCCACCTGCATCAATAATACCTTGGGCCAAAATTGCACCGTACTTTGCCATAACATCTTCATGCTTATTTGAAATAACTTGAGCATAAAGTTGCCTGAAATATGTTACTTTTGGACACAAGGCTTCTGTTTGTTGAATTAATATCATAGCTGATGCAATTAGTGCGCCCTGCCTCACGAAGTTCACAGGATCAAACTTAACCATTGGCTCTAGTAAAGCAATTGCTTCACGATGTCCGGTGCCTGCACAGGCAATACCAAGGGCCATTGCTGCTCCATAGCGGACGTGAGGATTATATGATTCTGCAAGTAGCGAAACAACTGATGGACACTGTTCAGGGGTTCTAAACAACAGGAATCCAAGTGCCGTTACAGCAGCTCGTCTTACATCATCATTGACATCTGAAACAGCAACATGTAATAATGTCCTGATAGCCTGGTTATTTCCCGTTCCACAATAAGCAGTTGCGATAGTGTAACAACCAGCTCTGCGTAACAGTGGGTCCTTATCTCTCAACAACTGTTGGACCAAAGCATCAGCTTCTTCTAATCGACCATACATAGTAAAAGCTATGCCAACTGCGAGACCACGTAATATTTTCTCATGCTGGGTTTCTTGAGCGTAAGCTACCATGTCTTCAATAGCAGCCGCATGTCTTGATCCCAACATTACCATGCCCATTGCAATACCTGCTGCTTCGCCAGTCACTGCATCATCTTGATATAAATTAAATTTCAGTTGCTCGTAGACATCCTGCCTGTGGGTACCCATTGCGGCAAGGCCAAGTCCTAGACAACCTCCGTGCCGAACCATCTCATTCTGAGCATCTTTCAGCTGAGTTAACAAATAATCAATAATATTTGCACCATGATTTGCATGAATCAAGCCCAGAGCGTACAGACCACCACCTTCAGAATAGCCAGAAGAGGGTCCAGCTTCCTTTGGCAAATAAGATTGCATTAATGCCAGTGATTCATTTTCATGTCCTCTGTGAATAACTCCAAGAGATGCTGTGGCGGTCAACTTGGCCCAATTTGTCGCTCTTGCCAGCCATTCCAAATTATCTCTCAAAAATTGATCACTAGTTGTACCAGAATGCATGAAAGCATTGGCAATGACAGTAGCAGTGTGACAGATTGACACTCGGATAGCATCTTTTGTGTTTTTCAGTATAAGCATATCTGCATGGTTTGATCTTATTAAAAATTGTAATTGCAGCGCTATAGATACATCACCTCCTAGAATTGAGATTAACTTTTCAACCCTTCGCTGATGCTCTTTTTCTTCCTCTGTTAGACTGTCAAGATCCCGCTCAGGTTTTGCTAATTCTTCAGAAGTCACGCTGCTTTCTGTACTCGCAGCTGACTCTGTATAGGGCCCGCCTTGTGGCTCTGGTTTGCCTCCTAAAGCACTGGGAACAGGTGCAGTACTTCTTAAAGCTTGCAGAACTTGACCCAAGAACTGTTGTGTTGCAGAATCATATAAATCAAAACCAATTTGATATGCCATAAGTACAGATTCTTGCGGGCCATGAGTAAGCTTGTCCAATATCTCTGCAACGGCTAAAGGGTCTTCCAAGAATATGAGACACTGGCACATGTTAACATAATCTGGTGTGCCGAGACCTCTATATAATTCTACGAGTGCTCGTAGTACTGTATTACGAAAGCCTCTATTCTGTAACAAACTCATGGCTACAGTGAATGCATATTGAAGCATACCTGCAATGTCATCCGACTGCATGATTGATGAGCGAAAAATATCCATCCTCCTTGTCTCTAATGCCAATCCAAGTGCCTGGCGATATTGTCCGTCATCTAGGCATCGTTGGAACATACGATTAACAATAGCTTCGAGCCTGGCATCTATTGGTTCTGCTCCACTATCTGTAAACAAAGCTTTACGCTTCTGAGTGTAAAAATCAATACATTTCGCTATAGTCGTATCTACATATTCATTTCGTGCATTCACATCAAATAAATCACCAGCTCCAAGCGCGTACGTCAAGGAATCTTCAAAGGATCCAAGATGATAATACACTTTACTCGCCACCAACGCAGCTAACTGATGCTGGGAAAATACTTTGTCTTCGTGTAAAATTTCTATTTTTTCAATCGATTCGGATATTTCGGGCCAAAACTCATCAACAATTACATCGAGTTTTTTCAGAGCAAATTCCTTCAACTCTGCCATCGGCTCATCCAAAAGGGATATTATACCCGCTGCCGAGGTTATATTCATTTTGATGAATTTTCTCTCTATTCTGTAGTAATTTATTTCTAAATTTATCAAAACTAAATTATTAACTCAATACTTTATTATCAATTATTGAGTGGATAACGGTGTCCACACTCTACTAAAGAAATTTAACAGTAAGTATATGATCTGTGAGTGAGTTGACAAAACTTGAAATGTCAGACAATGAAACAGTAATTCCATTTCATGGGATTGTCTATGACCTAACTCTGCATGCATATTATGCTCTTGCCTGATAATACGATAGAAACGTACTTCATACTTTTTTTAAAATGTTAGGCCTCTTTATTACTTGTAATGCCACTCTAACACATTCTGAATCTTTTTTAGAGTATTCAAACTAAAAATTAATATAGAATTAATTTTAACTTTTTACCAATAACTATCTCTTAAATAGAATACGTGTATAATTCATGTCTATCCTGATATAAAATTGTCATTAAGAGACATGTCATTGCACTATATATATTTTACTTATAACATTCGTCCTTAATTTGGCAACATTATGTATAAAAATTACAAGTAATTGTTTACTCTATTGATGTTCTTACCTAATGAATAAATTTTATATTTTTTTAAATTGTTTATCTTTATCATATTTTAAATTTTTTGTATTGATTGCAATTTCAAGCAGCTTTATATGTGTCATATATTATTCAAATATTGTAAAAAATGTAAACAATTTATTAAAAAAAATGGTTATCTCCAACAAGGGAAAGCAAAATGAAAAAAAACAAAGTTAACCAAATTTTTAAAAATTTATTAAAATAAAGTTATTAAAAAAAAGTTATTAAAATACTAAATTTATTTCTAAAACATATAAATTTTAATTCTGTTTCATAAATTATATAATTTTGTATTTTTAATCAAATACTATTTATTTAACCGCTTGCCCATATAAATATATTTATAATATATAGTATTGCAGTGTAACATTTATAATGGTATTATTAAAAAAATCCTAAAATAAATGTAATACTTTCTATTAATTACATAATAAAATTGAACATATTAAGAAGGGGTAACTTTATTCAAATAATTTTTGTTTGCGGAAAAGGTACCATAAAGTTTTTCTTTTCCGAATAGAATATCTTTATCTTTGATTATATAGCGTTCGTTCTCTCCAGAGAGAACCTTTGTCAATGTTAATTGTGAAAAAAAGGCTATGCAACACTGATTAAATCAGATTTCGGTATTTGTCATTGTTGCTTGTTAATAAAAGAATAAACTATTCCAAAAAAACTCAGTAAACCATCCCAAACGATTTTTAATTAGATGTTCCGTAATCTTCGCTAAAATAGGAGAAAGGGCTATGGGTCTGTAGGAACCTACATTGAGATCTTTATGAGGTTTAAGAATGGGAATTATTATTTGAGTTTTCCAAGACTTTGGAATATAAACTGATTTGAACATACAGTTAATGAGGGATAGCAGATACCAACGGGTAGATGATAAAGTATTTTGCATCATTGAACATGACATTCCGTCAATACCAGAGGAAGAATCCTTAAGATGATGTAAGGTGAAATCCAATTAATTAATGGTGAAATCTTCTTCTAAAAAATGATTGGCGCTAGTAAAGTTATACCTGAAAGATAATTCATCTAAATTTGGGACGGATGGGGGAGCAAGTTTATTTAAAAATTGATCAACCCAATTACCGTGTACAGATTTGGGAAGATCAGGCTGAACAATAGACCGAAAGCGTTTTATATTAGACCAGACGACACGAGAGGGAGTAAAAGAAGAGAGCGAGTGACAGAATTTCTTCCAGCCTTCCCTCTTTTTTTAAGGGGAATTCGTTTAGTCTGAGCTTGGGTCTTTCGAAACAAGAGGAAGTTTGCTTCCGACGTATTAGATTTATATATTGCTTCAGCCTCTTTGTGGGTTTTAACCGCTGCGGAACAGTATCTCGGATGGAGACTGTTCCGCAGCGGTTAAAACCCGCCAGTGGGAGAAGATCTGAAATGTGGTTAAATCTTTTAAGGGGGATAAAGTTCCAAGCGGATAGGTCTACAGCCCTTACAAATTGGTCATAGCAAGAGTCAATGCTATCCAAGTCCACTGGAGGGAGGGAATCCACTTCAACACTGAGAAAAGTACGGAATCCCACCCAATCTGCCCTATGTAGGATGTATTTTTGAAGACGGGGAATTTTTTCAATATGTAAATTTAAATGAGGGAAAGAAATCAAAATGGGAAATGGTCGCTTCCAAAAGACTCAGAACGAATATTCCAGGAAACTAAAGATGCCAAGGATGAGGAGCAAAGAGAATATCTACGGAGCTCGGGTTCTAAAATGGGACAGGAACTCGTGTTGGAGAACCATCATTTAGTAAACACAGGCCAAAATCGTCCTGGAGTTCCACCAAGGAGACCCCAAGAGGGTTGCTCCGGGTGGAACCCAAGACGGGTGATGAGCATTAAAATCTCCCAGAATAATATATGGGCCAGGAATTGAAGATAAAATATCCCGCAGTTCTAATGCTACGAAACATGTTGGAAGGGGGACATATATAGAGGGAATAGTGATATCTTTACCTCTCGCAGCAACAATATTGAATTGACAAATGCGGGAGCCAAGAGAAATCTGGGAGAAGGGAAGGGAAGGGATTTGTCAAGTAATAGGGCGGATCCACCCTTGCCATCCGCTCTATCATCCCGAAGACAGACATAGCCTTGGATCTTAAAAGGGAATCCAGGTTTCAGCCAAGTCTCCGAGATGACAGCCACGGATGGAGAATACTTGACAAGGAGGTGACGAAGATCTGCTTTGTTGGAAATAATACTGCGACTATTCCATTGCAAGACCCTCGCCACTATTGGCGAAGCCATTAGAAAGAAGGGATTGAAGGGAAGTAAGAATAGAGGAGGCAACGTTGCACTGTATTTGATTGGGGCAACTCAGAATTTTGACCAAGGTGGTCAAAAGAAATTGAATAATACTCGTATTAGAAGGAGTATTAGCTGAAGGTTGTTGACTAAAACCGCAACCATTTTCAGGTTGAGGAATTCGGAAGTCAGCCCAGGCTTGTTCTAGAGCCGAGCGGTCATAGTCCTGGTTGGAATTAGTCGAAGAGTGGGATCGGGGTTGGTAGGATGAGACGGAGAAAGCAAACTTTGAGAAGAAATTGGAGAAGGAAGAGTTGGAGGGGGATGAGCTGCAACTGAGGCGAATGATTTTTTAGCAGAGCGGACCGATTTGGACGCTTCCGTATAGGAAATCTCTTTCAGCCATTTCAAACTTGATTTTTCTTGTCTTTCGAATTCTGGACAATTTCTATCAGTGGAATCATGATTTCCACTCCATTTTGCTTTATCAAGAGGAAGTGGAACGTGACCTTGACCACATCGGAAACAACGTTCCGAAGATCGGCATTTGTCAGCTACATGTCCAAACCTACAACACTTGAAGCACTATATTTTAGGGAATTCATATTTTGAAACTGGAAGCGATGAGTAAGCCATGTATATATATATATATATATATATATATATATATATATATATATATATATATATATACACGTTGGGGACTAACTTGGCCATCAAAGGTAATGACCATCGTCTCAGATGGAAAATATTTAGGCTGGCCATCAATTATTTTTTTTTAATTTAAGCGGCTGACTTTAGTAACCATACCGCACCCTTCAGGGCCTTTAATGTTGTGTAAAACCTCCTCGTCAGACCAATCAACTGGAACATTGCGAACATTGCGACTGGAACAATACCCATACTACTGACGTTAAAGGAGGGGATGAACAATTTGTTTTGTCCCGTGAAGGCAGAGTGGTTAAGGAAGCGGTTGGCGGCATCAGCAGATGAAAATTCCACCGAAATCCTGTTCCTGCCAATTTGTTTCACTCCATCTCGTATAACTCCATCAACATGATATTTTTTTAAAAGTAGAACCAAATTTCACAGCATGAAATGAGAAACTTAAATTAGGCTGGGGTTCTTTTCTTTGCACGTGGACAATAAATGGTCCAACGTCGGAAGGACGTATAAACGGCTCTCAAAAGAATTCGGAGGGTGAGAGGGAGATGAGGTCGGGATTGAAGAAAGTAATTTCGAATTTGCTTCTGAAAGAAGGGTGTGAGGGGTCTTTCGAGGGATTGTATCCTTTGTTTCGGGACAAGAAGAATCAGACGGATGGAAAGAGGGAGTATTTTTAGACTTATTTTTTTACAATTTGTTCTTTTACATTGTTTGTTTTTTCGATTTAATTCCTGTTGAAAGTCCGTAACGGTAACAAAACTAGCAGGGGATGTTGGAGAAGCAAATTCATTATTAGAAATAGGAGACTTAGAAGGATCTGGAGGTTTATGAGGAATAACTAAATCCATTTTCACAAAGCTGAAGCACAAAAATGAATAATTCAAAAAATAAACAAAAGTACACACTTACCGAACGCAGCACTGATTAAAACAATAGATGGAATATAGATACGGTCAAAAATTAAATGAAAATAACACAAAAACTAAATAACTTATTGCAACAAATTAGACTAAATAACACGAAAATAATAATGAAATAATCGGACTGCGGAAAACCTTTCCACTTCGTTTGAAGGTTTCTATGGCCACCCCGAATAGAATATAAGGGAATGGATCTGTTTGTCATAAACTACAAAGGCTAGTTATGACATTTCAATCGCAGAGTATGCTCTATGTTTTGTGATTTGAATGTAATGTGACGTGTAGCCGACTGACATTCTACGACTTCAAAAGCCAAAACACTGTCCGCTCGCATCATAAAAAGCTGCGTTCCAGTTAATGCTTCATAACCATCTTTAAAAATGCTAGATTTATTCACAATATTCAGCAAAGGGGGAATTGTGCTATGGTGTTTTCAAAGCACAAGCGAAATGTTCACTCCATCTGTTAATGCACTCATACGTAGTGTCATTTTGCAGGTAATTTTCATAATTTCGTATGAATAATAATTTTAATCTTTATGTAAATAAAATAACATGCGTTTTTTACAGGAACGCACTGGTAATAACAGTTTCAATCACACTTCTTTAACACTCCAATACAAGTTGGATAACGAATTTGAATTAGTTTTTGTGGTAGCCTACCAAAAAATACTGCAGTTGTCTTATGTGGACAAATTTCTAAATGATGTTCATTTGGAGTTTCGTGACAAATACAAGAATGAGCTTCAGGCTGGCAAATATTTTCAAGATTTTGAGTTTCTGTCTACTTTTAAAAAAATTTTACTGGCGTCAGAACAGTGGGGTAAGTCAAAATAATTTACTATTGCCCATTAGAGGCAACTTGAAAATGTAACTAAATCTTATCTATATAAATATTACTTTTTTCACATCAATCGTGAAAGTTAAAATTTTTAACGGTTTATAGGCTTATAATTAATTTAGTTAATATGTTTTTAAAATAATCCAAATATGTTCACTTTTTATGCTTTTAAATACTAATTGTATAAAATATTATAAGAAGATGAAGTTTGTAGCCATTTTATTAAAAACAATACGTTGAATAATAAGTCTGACAAGTTTCAGCATTGTTCTATAATGCAAACTACATATTGTTTTATAAATAAAAATATTGCCATAGTTTATAAGCATACTCAATGTTTATTTAACGATTGTTTAAAGTATTGGCATATTTTTAAAATTTATTAATAATAAACTATCAAATCTTCCTAGCAGAATGCCTTGCTCTAGGTTATCTGGGTTTTTTGTTATAATGTGACCAAAGTATTAGAGTATCCGCATGGGTAACATATTGTAAACGCCAGTTTCTTTGCTGATGGACTTGTAGGACCGATGAGCATTCTAAAGCCCCAAAAAAATGCTCTAAGGCGTCAATACATTTTTATTTGCGGCTTTTATATTCTTAGAACCAAAGAAAAATGTGGACAATCTTTGGTACCTACCAAAGTTTGTACTAGATTAATTTTGGTTTTCCGTCGTTTATTTCTATCTCTTTATATCTTTACTAATTCCGACTTAACAATATTTACAGTTGTGGTGTAGTCATAAGTTATTTTTTCGTAATTCCCGTTTGTTATTAGGGATCCTATAGAATTAATCTCCTCAACCATTTTGAAGTATCGGGTGACTATGTATTCCTACTCTATCCACAAATGTGACTTTGATCTTGGTTCAGTTTGTGAAGAGTCCAAATTCCTCACTGATGGTCTAAACCTGCCTCTATAACTTCGCCATCTTGCTTGATGATCTTGCTAGGAGTATAGCGTCGTCAGTTTACCATGTATAAGGTTTCCATTCCTTTCACTATGATCCTACCTTTCTAATCATCTGGGGTTTTCCTTATATATTCGCCATAGTTATAGAAGAGGATTGGGGAAAGGAAACATTGTCGGCATACTCCTTTATCAAATTTGAATAAATCCAATAACACATTTTTACTGCACCCTTTTTATTGCAGTATAAGTTTTTTATGAGGTACATACCGAGTGTTGCGATGCTCCCATTTCACAACAACATACAATTACGTCGATATTTCATTATTATATTTGAAAAACAAAGTCAAATTATTTTTATGATAATAGTCAGTTTATAAATGAACAGCATACCATTGTAGTCAGTTAGAAAAGTAGTTTACATCTTAGAAAATTCTAAAAGCTATTATAGCAAATTTCAAAGTGATTATTTAACGTATCAAAAATATTTAAAAAAATAATCTAAACAACTATTTATTGTTAATATTATGTACTTAAATATTGTGCATTTTCTATACTTATTAGCTACATGAAACCATTTTAGGCAGTAAAAAAATAGTTACATCATAGAATAATTCTGGAACGGGTCAAATTTATTGTTCAACATACTAATTTTTTATAATATAAGTTTTGGGAATATTTCAACAAATAAACAATTTCCTACTATTAAGTTTTACTACTTAAATGTCGCGGGGAAACAAGTAATATGCACCATAGAATTATTTTGAAATTTGTCAAATTTATTGTTTACTATATTATTTGTTATAAAAAATTGTAGGAAATGGCTCACCAATTTAAACAATTGTTCCGAACTAATTTTATGTACCTAAATACCACGTGTAACCATTCTATTGGCTAACTAAATGTTTTGCATTGTAGAATGCATTCCGAAACTTAGACTTTGTTTATTTTATAATAAAAAAAATTAGAAAGTATATAGTCACAATTGAAACAATTTTTATTACCCATGTAGTTTTAATAGAAACAATTTTTATTACTCAAGTAATTTTTATTACCAATGTTATGTACTTAAATATCAAAAATAGTAAAATACTTGAAACTTACAGAATTTTTGTCACTCATAATCATTCTAGTCGGAAAAAATATTTGGTATCATAGAATTATTCTGAAACTTGTCAGACTTATTTTCATCATATTATTTTCTATAAAACATATTAAAAAATGTGTCAACAACTTAAACACTTGTTTATTACTAATTTTATTTACTTAATACTGCTTGGAATCTTTCTAGTCAGTGAAAAAAATAGTTTGCATCGTAACAAAACTTCCGAAACTTGTCAGACTTGTTGCCCAACATATCATTTTTTATCAAAAATATATTAGAAAATCTTTCAACAATTTAAACAGTTGTTAAATGAAACATTTTTTGCACTTATAAGCTACATGTAACTATTTTTGTTGGTAAAAATAATTTGCATCGAAAATATACGATATGGAAATTGTGTATTTTTTATATCAGTAAAAAGATAGTTTGCGTCATCATAATTATCCTGACTTTTCTCAGACTTATTATTTTTGATAAAAAAACTTATAAAAGAGAATATATCAGCAATTTGAACAATTCTTAATTACTAATTTTATGTACCTAAGTATGGTACCGAAACATTCTAGTCGGTCAAAAATATTTTGCATCATAAAATACATCTGAAACTTGTCAGAGTTATTGCTTAATTTATAATTTTTTTACAAAAAAGTTAGGAAATATACTAACAATTGAAACATTTTTTAATCAAGAATTTTGAGTCCTTGTGATTTGCACAGAACTCTCATAATTGATAAAAAAAATTGTTTGCATCATATTACAATTCAATTACAAAAAAGGAATTCTGGCAAATTCACCAGAATTCCTTTTTTGTGTCATGTTATATTTCTGAATTTGACCTTGTATTATCCATACAAAACATTTTATATCTATCTTCATTTTTTGTTTTCATTTTTATTTAGTCATAAGAGCGTTCTGCGTATAATTGTCCCTGGTTGTGAACATAGTAGCTTCTAGGCTCAGCTTCAAGCTTCACCTTCATTAATATTATGGGGTTTTTTGTTTAGCTTGTCTTTCTAAAATTATACCACGAATCCCTGAGGATTACCATTAAGAGTGCGTAGTTTTTAATAGAGATGTGCTGTGTACTCCTTTATTTCTTGGTACTCAGCATATTTAGCAATTTTTTAGTGTTTGAACTTGACCGAATTACTCAGTTGGTTCAGTTGCAGCATATGCATACCCATTAATTTTAATCTTTATTTTTTGAAAATTTTTATACCAATAGGCTGAGATATAAAGGTTGGTAATGTAATTATGGCGCAATTGATAATGTTTGCCTTTTTATCCATTTTTTTAAAGAGCAATGGAAAATATGTGAAGATTTGTCTCTTTCGTGATCAGTGCAATATTCATACTTTCGCTACTTTATAATATTTTAAACAATCCACACAAACCTTCTTACCTTAGAGCACCCATAGCCTTATCTTCCCATGGCCTGGATCTACTTTCAAGAAATATGTGCTCACTCTCTATTTCTGTATATTGTTTATCTAAGGAACATTCCTTCTATTTACACAATTTCAATTTATTATTTCAAAAATTGCCTGGAAAAATCATATCTTTCCTAATTTCACTCATGCTATTACTATACTCATGCTATTCTCTTATCGCTCTTCCTTCATTTCCTCTTTCCTTCCTGTCTCGTTCTTTTCCTTTTTCCCCCTGGATTTTTAAAATTGTGATTACATCCTAGCCTAGGTTAAATCCCATGTATATTTGTCGATAAATAGATAAGAATGCCTCCAGTGGTTTCTGATGCAATACATTTTTTATTGCAGGAAAATCGCAAGCTAAAATTCCTAAGCAAATGAGATCGTTTGAAGATTCCTTAAAGTCTAAGAAAACTGTGGCCTCTATGATTGAACGTAAAGGTGAGGAGAAGGAGAAAAAAACTGGTGAGTTTCCAAATTTGCATCTCTTAACAGTTTTTACATCGTACTAGTCTTTAGTAAGTAGTAGTAGTTGTAATTTTAAGTTGTCAGAGCAATAAAGTTGTCGGATCAACAAAAAGTTGATGTTGGATATAACAACCAGTGCTGCCAACCCTCCTGTAACAGTAGACTTACTGTTTTCAACATGACATCCCTGTTTTCTGTTTTAGTACGAATTTCTACTATTTTTGGTGGTCTATTACATCTGTATACATGTATCCGAATTTTAATTATAATCGTAATAAATCACAACATGTCAAACCAAAATAATCTTTGACTCAACGCAAGGAAGAAGTTTTTTAGGGTGCCATATTATTGTCCTAGAAATCTTTTTCTAACAGTAAGAATTAACTAGGATCCCTTTTAACATTGATTCAATTGAAAATTTTGAAATATTATTTTTTACCATAATGGCAATTATGATCTGTGAAAAATGAGATGTTGTTGAATCAGTTGGAAACCTTATAATCGAAAGTATCTAAGAGAAATATAAATAAAACTAAATTGGCATAAGTGCACTTTTAACAAAATGAATTAACGTTTCCAAGTCGTTCTAACGTACTTCCGAATCCGAATAGTACCAAATATAAACAGTTGAAACTTAACATAATGTAATTTCAGTTTCTTCATAAATAGCACTTCGACTTTGAAGGTAATACTCACCGCCGGTTTAGTAGCAAGCCGATGCTAAAGTAAATTTCTCGAAAAAATGTTTTTGTAATGTGTAGTAGTAAAAAATGTTTGATTTCATTACTAAAGCCAGAATGCTCTAATTTAAATGTCAATGAAAAAGAGAGATTTTATAGATTTTTAGGACGATAATATGGCACTCGTTTTTTGCTTGCGTCACATGCGTTTACTTGGGGAATTTGCCTTAGATGAAATTCCCTCAGATTATGGAACTGCGCGCTCTGGGGATTGCCCAATCATTAACGCAGCGCGTTTGGGAGATAGTAAAAAAGAAAAGCTAAATTTATAGTTTAATAAGTATATCAAGGATAGGTAGCTGTTTGTTGTTTTTGCTTGGAAAGTAAAACCTGTTTCTCTTAATAATTTCTCGTATAATTTCGCTGGCGAACAAAGTTTATAGTGTCATTTTGTTTATTTTATGGGAAAAAGACACTTTAATTATGAACAGTGATTCCGAATCTGACAAAACTCCTCCCAGGAAGAAAAGTTTAAAATATGAACAGAAGTTTATTGATTCGTGGTTAAACGATGTCAGATTCAAAGGCTGGCCAAAGAAGAGTGCCAAAGGAAATACCTATTTTTTCTGTTCCGCTTGTAACTGTGATAGAAAATGTGGGATTTATGAACTACTGTGTCATAAAAGTTCTGTTAAACACGTCAATAATTGTAAAATGTTAGTAAAACAATCAACATTAACTTTGACTTCGAAATCACCACATCCAAAACAAGCAGCAAAAAAAGGGTGAAATCAAGATTGTTTGTTTTATCGCTGAGCACAACCTCTTTTTTAATATTGAATCGGATAGGATCTATCCATGAGTAGAACAGAAGCTAGAGCAATTATCTTAAATATAACTGGAGAAACTGTGGTAGAGAAACTAAAATACATTAACTTTTCATTACTTGCTGACGAAAGTACAGACAAATCTACTATCAAACATTTGGCTCTAATTGTAAGAATAGTAGTAAATAATTTTCAAGTTGAAGATCGTTTTCTTACAATGATACCCATCGAAGATGGCACGGCAACAGCTTTGCATGGTAAAATCGTAGAGTATTTTACTGAGAAGGACATACCTTACAAACCCAACATGTTAGGCTATGCATCTGATGGTGCCAACATTATGTTCGGAGGCAATCATTCGCTGGTCACACTTTTGTAAAATGAGATACCTCACCTTTTCACGATGAAGTGCATATGTCATTCCTTCAGTCTGTGTGCTTCATATGGCACACAGACAAAAAAAATGGAAAAAGGAAATTTGTTGAAAGGAAAATTGTCTTTTTCCCATTTTTTTTGTTAGGCCTGTGAAAAATATATTAGGCAGTATATTTACATAGTCAAAAATAATATTCATATTTATAATTAGGTTAATATAAAAACTATGGACTCTGTAATGTTCAACTGTTATATGTACCTAAATATATACGGAACCCAGTAAGAGCTATTCAAGAGCTATTAAATAATCTTATACTTTAGGTTATTTGGTAAAGGGAATTCCTTATTTAGTAATGTCATCAAGTATATGCATAAATTTATACTACATGAAATTTTGTTTCAGTAAAAATAGCAGAGCATAAAAATACAACTGGACCCAATGGGAAACTGCAAAACGAAGACCTTGAACATGAAGAAAATGTGATAGTGGCAAATAGAGCTAAGCTTGCTCAGAAATTATCTAAGAAAAAGACAGAGAAGCAGTGAGTAATTATTATATAATTATGCTGTTACGTTTGTGTGACATAAGAAGTGATTTTTGAGCTGAAAATGACATGAGTTAACATTATCTCTACCACACCATACTACTTCCTTGGTGGGGTGGGGTAGGCAGCAGTGATTCAGCATCACATAATATTTAATTACTTTTATGCTATGCTATTTTCCACATCACGAAAAGTCACGAAGTGTGGCCTTTCTCTCTGTTTTGTAATCTTTATATTAAATTTGTTTTATTTCTCTCTAAAAAATCTATCTATGATTTGTAATCATAGGAATAGATTTTTTTTACAAAATAATATAATAGTTGAAGAATAAATTTTTAGTCTAGATGGGACTTGAACTTATGCCTTGAAAAGTAATATTAATTACTTTAAAAGCATTTTCTTGTTCTTCTAATTCTCTGTACTGAAATAACTGGGCTATTTTAATGGTATTACTGAACAGTAAAAAAAAATATTTTAATAACTTCTGTACTCAAGATTAATGTGTATTTCGAATTTTATATTTATTTAGAAGCCCCCCCCCCGCCGAGTCTTTAATACAACATTTTTAATTAGTCTAGTTTTTAATATGTAATAGGGTCACTCCCCTTTCAATATAATGAGGAAAGGCGGAATACTAACATATTTTCTAATGAAACTATTACACATCTTTTACTTGACTGACTTTTTCCATGTGTGTGTGTGTGCGTGCGTGCATTTGTATATATATTTATATGTATATATATATATATATATATATATATATATATATATATATATATATATATTGACATAATATCTCGACAATGAAGCTTTTTAAAATTAATTTGTTCATAGTTAATATTAGTACAGCCATGTTAAATAAAACGAAGTCTCCACCTAAAAATAACACCTTTAATGTGGATACTTTGCAGAAGTGTAGAATTAGTGACTCATGTATGTGGTCCTATGGCTGCCATCTTAGAAAATTTCAACTTATTTTCACCCTTTCTATCATATTCAATAAACAGTTTGAAATGTCAAAAGTTTAAAACAAAGGTTGAAGCTCGATACCAAACCAAAAAGATGTATTTTGATTGTATTAATTATTTCCATATCTCAAGTTTTTGAGTAATATTAACTTTTAGAAAACTACCTTCCTAACTTCCAATTTTTGAGATTTTAAACATTGAAATGAAGTTTAAGTTTTTGAGATAATCTTTAATATGAGGTTCAAGAACAACGTTTACTGTTTAATGATTTAGTTCATGTTTAATGAATTTCAATTCTAACCCATCTACAACCACTAGATATCTTGGGGCTTTACCTAGAACACAAAACTGCAACCACGAGATACGTTGGGATTTTGCTACTATTTTTATATTTTAAAAGGAAATGCTGGTTCCATATTTTAAAAGGAAAAAAAAATGGAATCTTTATTACACATGTACTTATGAAATCGCTTTTGCATCCATCACAATCACTCAGAAACTGTTTTAACGTATACAATCGATGTGACGTAATACAAAGCATATCAACCTCTAGAGTTCTAGAGTATGTCTGAAAATATTCACAAAAAACATACATCCTTATTCCCAAAACTGCTAAAGCCAAAATTATAAAAAATATAATTACTAAAAGTCTCCATAAAATGATTATTAATATTATAATTTTTGAGAAATCCACATTATTTTTACACCTGTGAATGATATACTAGAAAAAATATTTACATGGCTAAAAATAATGTTAATGAATATTTGTGAAGGGTTTAATAGAAATACTATGCACCCTTATATGTTTATAGTGCATATATAAAATCTATTAGCCTAGACCTGTTTAGACCGTATAGACCTGTATAGACCTGTTTTATGTTCTCATTTCGATGATGTAAAAAATTAACTGCTCTTAGAAAATATGCAAATTTCTACCCTTATCAGTTGCTGTAAGAAGTACACTACCAAGCAAAATATCTTTACTTTATTTTCAAATACAGCAACCGATTCGTCATTTCTAGATGTCGGTCGGTATCCATATTTTAGATAAATTTGGTAATACAGGTCTAAATAAATTTTTACATAAAAGGAGCTCGATTTTTAGTTTAATAAGATTAGGTTTTAAAATTTTTTTCATTCCATTAAAACCGCTGCCAGCAATACAGAAAAGAGATACAGATAGGTAAAATTTCCAATATATACATTTTATTTCAACTCTATGTTTGTCAAAAAATATTATTGTCAAGATGCAATTGAAAATTTATTTCAATTTCGTTTTATTGTTTAACTCCAAAAATCTAATAAAATGTTAATTTTCTGTATGTTATTCCGTCATATTACTCAAAACCCTACGAGACAAATAAAAAATTAATATAACCCAAAGGTGTATATTATATATCTAAAAATTGGCTGCCATTTCCCAAGAATTTATGATAAAATGTTAACAGAATTAATAATTCTATTTTTTTTAATAGAAATATGTCATTATTGAGCATTGTAATGCTTCTTTATTCAAATTCCACCTGTAAAATAAAATGTGATATGTATTCTTTAATGAACCTTGTCATTAAAATTTATATTTCTTAATTGGTGTTAAGGAAATCTCCTAAAAGCCCACCTCAAGATCGAGCTGGAAAAAAACCACGAGTCTGGGATCTTGGTGGAAATTCAAGTGATCTGCCCACACTTGACCGGTCTGTAGACAAAGCAGAAGATGCCCGATCTGAGTTCACGCCTGATGCTGATGTGAGCAATGTTTTTCTTTTTTTGTTTTGTAATTATTAGTACTGTAAAATAAATGTTATGAAACTCTCAATGTGCCTGAATATAAAACTATAATTCGAGTATTTTCTTCGAAAAATTATAATTACAATGTGGCTCAAGTAATGTTTGTTAGTATAGATATTGAGGCCTGTTATGATTTCTTTATTAACATTCGACTATGAGAAATGTTATTTATAAAGAATCTATATTTAATTTTTTTCCAGCTCAGAAAAACGAGTTACTGCACAAATGAAAGTAATGTGATCAACCAAAAAATTAATGCTTAATTTTTGTAACAATTTTTTTTATTGGATTCATATAAAATAACTTATAGTTATTATAATAATTATGTTTTAACTGCGTTATAAAGATATTAATTTAAAACCTGTGGAATTATGTAGAGCATGAAATGAAAAATTATTCCGTGAACAAGATTTCCCTGTGCTTAACTAAAGAATAAACTTTTTTTATTATAAGGTAATCCATTCCTTTTCTGTAGAGCATGAAATGAAAAATTATTCCGTGAATAAGACTTGCCATGTCTAACTAAAGGATATATTTTTGTCGCATGTATGTATATAAAGAAAAATATTTTCATACACTACAAGCAGGGCATAACTAAATTTTGAAAAGAGGACAAGCGACCTTGTTTTATACTGGATTTGTTTCGCTCTGTGAAACGCTGTATAAATGAGAATCTGAATTTCATACTACAATTTAAATAAGTTAGACTTCTTTCTATCACTCCTCATTTTTCACGGTTTTCTTAAATTATATAATGCTAGATCAACAAGAAATTTTGATGATATAAGAAATAAGCATATTAAAATTGTAACATTACCTTATTACAATACACAATCAAAATACAAAATCAGATTTTATTTTGTTAGAAGGAAACAACCCTGGAATAGAAAGACAGGCAGACAATTAAACGAAATTAATAAGGTTATACAAGGTAGAATACTACAAGAAAAAGCCATGTAAGTAGAAAGTATAGAATAAACGATGCCTTGATGAATAATTTTAAATAGCATTTAAAACGCATAACTTCTGATACCAACAATTATGAGTATATCAATTATATAAACACGCTAAACCAAAAGTTTTTTCTTTTTACTAAATGGAGTAGGTCTAATTGATATATATATACAGGTGTCCAGTGGCAGATTTCAAAGTTTGAACAAACATAGATTCTGAACGCAACACATAAGAGGGGCGCGGGGGGCGTCGTTAGAAGCGCAAGCGGTGCGGATGTTTTAGTAGCCATGGAACAGTGGAGTGGAGAGCACCGCGCTTTTGCCGTCGATTTAATAATCGTTACAGTATTCGTCGATTACGTGATGGACCATCGATCAACCTCATTCAGTCATGGGTAGCAAGGTTCAGAGCTACAGGATCAACATTAAATAGGTCCAGGCCAGGACCTACACCATTGGTAGCCACGGATGAAAATGTCGAGCGTGTTATGGTTTCTGTCGTTGAAAATCCCCGTTTATCACTGCGTACACTTTCATCGATATTGGGAATTCCGAAATCAACTTTACAGGTAATAATGCGAAAAAAGCTCAAGTTCCATCCATATAAAATTCAAATTGTTCAAGATTTACACGATTCTGACTTTGAATTAAGAAAAACTTACGCGGAGGTGATGTCGTTGAGATTTCGTACAGCTACCCGGATGGGCAACATATTCTTTAGTGACGAAGCTCACTTTCACATTGGAGGATATGTGAATAAGCAGAACTTTCGTTACTGGGATGTCCACAACTCGAGACAAATGCATCAAGAGCCTTTACATAAGCCTAAAGTAACAGTCTGGTGTGCCATGTTTGCATCTGCAATCATAGGGCCTTATTTCTTTGAAAATCAACGTGGCCAAACTGTAACTGAATTCGGAGAGATATGCCCAGATGTTAAATGACTTTTTCAGAGTAGAACTACAGAATAGTCCATCCTTCAACCAAAACACATGGTTCCAGCAGGACGGGGCCACAGCTCACACTGCTAATGTGTCCATGAATGCAAAACATATCCCGAAACTATACCGTACCGTGGCCACCTAGGTCACCCGATTTAAGCCCATGTGACTTTTTCTTATGGGGATACTTAACAACTGTTGTTTACAAAACGAATCCGAGCACTGTGACATAACTTAAAGAAAATATTCGAGCCGAAGTCAGTAGGATACCCCAGTCGCTCTGCAAACACGTTTTTGAAAACATGCGTGCTAGACTCAAAGAGTGTGTCAGACTCGATGGCCGCCATTTGGAAAACGTGGTTTTTAAAAAATTAAATCCGCATTTGTGTTTATAAAGTTAAAATAAACCTACTTTGTATTAGAGGTGTAGTCTTTTTTTTACAATTTTTCAAACATTGAAATCTGCCACTGGACACTCTGTACATACATAAACATACGCACACACACACACATATATATTACCATAATACTCTTTAAAATCGGGTCAAATAGTATTTATTACTCGAGTTGTATACTTCCATTTAGTCATATATAATCGCTGAAATATATATAAAGGACAAAAAATATATTTATGCATAATTACAAGTATTTTAAATATAATTATGTAGAAAAAAAATTTTTTCGGAAGATTTTATATAAAATTGTTTTTTTTTTATTTACGAAACTATTTGATAACCTAACAAATTTATTTTTTCCTTCCCTAAAGAATAGCTTTATTTGTAGAAATCATAATGGTAATAACAAAAAACAAGCAATAAAATTCAAATTAATTTTGAATGCAGTTTATTCATTGATTGTCAATGAATATACAAGATACACACAATGATTGTTATGAACAAATACTTTTCAACAAAATAAAACTTGTAAAAATAACTTCTAACATCTTTGTAAATATTTCTTTTACTTTATATAATAAATCACTTTGGCGCTGTTTGTTTAGAAAGCAAAAAGTAATTTTTGGCATTCGATATTCATCAGTTTTGTGTACGCAACTTACAAACCGAATAAAGGGTATTATACATAAAATTTTAACCAATGAAATTTTGGAGACAAATACTTGTGAAAATATATCTCATTTTTATCAAATTGTCATTTTCCAAGTTATAAAATATGTTCACGACTAAACTTTCTTTGTATCTATGTAGAAATTTTTTTTTAAATTGTTTATTACTTGAACATGTTTCTATGCTATCGTTAATATATTGTCAATACATTTATAATTATTAATACATACAGTAACATCAATTTTATTGCAAAACAAATCAAATAAATTAATTATTGCAAACATGGTAAGTCACTGCAAACTCACAATTCATTAAATAGCTTAAGCTGAAATATCTTCTAATGTTTGATAAGAAACCTATTATTTTATTACTTTATTAAAAAAAAAAATAACATACTGATCCTAGAAACAAATATTTTTAACTGGGAATATTTAATATTGTAATTATAATTAGTTCGGGAATAAATACTACCCTCTTTTCTTGACATATTGAATATGTATGAATTCAACTTCATGAATCGAGCGAAGTGTTGATGTTTCATAAAACAAACGAAACCAGCATAATCTTTAATAAATAAGATTATTTTCATATATAATACAATATATATTGAAATAACTTGGTTCACTTATTGTTCCATTTACTACAAACAGTTTACAAAAAAAAACAATTTTAAAATGGCTGATAAATGATTTCAATAATTTATTTTTACCATTTAGCTGTCGCAACAAAGCAGTAAAGTGATCTAATATGGTACTACATATATCCAACACTGCGCAAAAAACATAGCAAGGTGTCTTCCATTCATAATTTTTTTGTTTTGTATTTAGGCAAGTCCCACCGACTTGCCACCTTGAATTTTGTACCCATCGAAATGTCTTTTTTGCATTCATTAGCTAGGAAGACCCTCGCTATTCAATAGATTCAGAGATGGCGCCACATATTTAGTTTTTTAAATATGAATTTGAATCAATGCTGGTCAACTCTTGTTAGAATTGCTATTGTTCTATTTATTGAAATATGGATTTATTGGTTTCTTTTTCCTATTTCATTCATTTATTAGAGTTTACTCCTTAAGAATCGATTTTCATATAAAGCGCCCGGTATGAAGTTTTATTAGGAGTAAAATCAGAAATTCAAAGCGTTAAAAAAGTGTAACAGTTTGTAAGTTTGGATGTAGGAGGTAATCTTTACTCATCCGATTAAAAAATTCTTTCACCAATATTTAGAAAGGACCTTCAGGATGGACATAGGTTTGTAAATTATCCCGTTAAAAAAAATTTGATATATTAGAAAAAAGTTAAATTTTGTAAGTTTGGCTGTAGGAGGTAATCTTTGAAACTACTCATCCGATTTAAAAAATTCTTTAACCTATATTTAGAAAGGATCTTCAGGATAGACATGTAGGTTGTATATTATCCCGTTAATAAAATATTTATATTTTATAAAAAAGTTAAATTTTGTAAGTTTGGATGTAGGAGGTAATCTCCAAAACTATTCATCCGATTTCAAAAATTCTTTCACCAATATTTAGAAAGGATTTTCAGGATGGTGTATATTATTCCGTTAGAAAAAAATTTCTTGGTGGCCAGTTTTGCAACATAAGTCAACAAAAAAACAGTCGAGCGAATGCATTTCGTATGAACGCTGCTTTAACGGCGAGAGATATATTGATATATATATATATATTTATATATAGTGGTACCTATTTTATACATTTCAAGCAATTGTAATTAAGGAGTAAACTCCAGTGGTGCGTCGGAGCTGACCCCCACAATGTTTTTTTATTTTGGAAGATTCTTTCAAGATATTTGGACTCTTTTGGATGTAATATATTGATTCACTCATTTAGATGTAACATATTGATTCACTCTTTTAGATGTAACATATTGATTATATCTTTGGATCCAACACATTGACATTGTTAAAAAAATGTGGTTTGTTATAATATGGAGTAAGTAGTATTATTTAATTGAATAGGAGTTTTGTTTAGTTTTCGTTACTATTCTTCCATCTATACTACCATAGAGCTGATGTATCCCGACTGACACAGCAGTCTGACTGTCTATTAGAGCATACTTCCCTGGTTAGTTTTAGTCGAATATTAAACATGCATTTTTCTAACTTCTAAAATTACAGATTGTTGGCAGAATGCAGGGCGGGATCCGCGATCTGGAGGTGGAGTCATCTTCTGAAGAAGAGAGCAGTGATGAGGAGAGACCTCAAGTTCAACAAGCAAAGGGTGGCAAGAGTTCCAGTGGAGTATTTAGTATGTTTAAGGGTAGGTATATCAATTAATGACTTAAATTTGTCTTATTTAATTTTATACATCAAAATAAATTACAGGACAGTGATAGTTATTGTTGCCTAAAATTTAAACCGTGGGTTCATCTTATGTCAGTATGGCTAAATTGGATGTAACACTAGTATTAAACAAATATTTATGATAAGTTGGCATATCTAGACAGTAATGAGTCGAAGTAAATGAGTTTTTCATAATCATAAGTATTCATAGAATAATACAAAATCTGACTTAAAATATAACATAACAATTAACATGGTTGTGTTAATAATTTACAAATGATTTTCAAAATAGGTTTAACCCTAATATTGCCTTTCCAATTTATTCATATTTCGTTTATAGTCCAATGGAACAATATAAACAATAACCAATCATCTAAATATCAAGATACGGCCAAAAAACATTGTACCAAATAAAAAAATGACAACACTAATTCATGTCCGCAATTTATTGCATTTAAACCAAACTACTTCTTTAATCCATGGCCAACGGAATGCTACCGTAGAGGTAATCTTGTCGTGATGTTATGTTATTTTATTATTTTTTAACCAAATTAATAAAAAATGGTTGTCAATTGGTATGCAAATATACGGTGTCTGGGAATAAATGTCGGACAAAGAAAGACATTATTCATTTACTGAAAAATTGTTGATTGTCATTAAAATAAAATTTAAAAGATGACTTTTTTGTCCGAAAATTGAAAATAATATTCATAATTATTTTTTATCTTTTTCGTACACGATACTTGCGCACATTGTTCAGTGCCACTTGGAGGAATAACCCGTGAACAGCTGCGAAGATATCTAGCTGCCGCGCAACACGTTGCATATTGTAATAAGTAATTTATACGTAGTAGTCGCGAGTATTTCGTTTAATTGATTGGTTAAATAACATGAAATATAACTATTAAAAACTTAATAAATGTAATTAAATAATTTTATCATATTGTAGTTCTGCGGAAACCACTCAATCTATGACTTTTATCACGTTTGTAAGTACGCAGAAAAATCATTTTAGATTATTATTTCACAAAAATGTTGTCAATTCAATATTCATAAAAAAATTATTTCACTTATTTGTTTAAGAAGTCTTAAAGGAGATGTTCAAAATGATAAAAAAACACCTTTATTCAGTGAAAATGGCATTCAGTGCTTATAGGTATGATACAGATTGCAGATTCAAGTAGTCAAAGTTAGTCAGACATTGGATATGATGAGAGTGAAATTAATGAATATAAGAGTGAGACAGACAGTGTCACCATTTAACTTGAGAAGGAGTGACACAGATAGTGATTCTATAGGAGAGTAAACAAATAGTGATGGTGTGGACAGGGGACAGATAGCGATGCCATTTTCTATCGTTTTTGATTGGTTTGTTATGATAGTGCTGCAAACAGATTTTATTGTGAAAGATATCCGAATGCTGAATGTTATCCAGATCATCAAATGTTTGTGAATGTCCACAAGCATTATCGAGGGTCTTTTACCTGTTCACCGGAGAAATGCAGGAAGACCGAGAGAGGACTATGATAAGGTTTTACAAGAAATCAAAACTGACACGTGGACTTTAGTATGTGCCACAGAAGAAAACACGGGAGTGTCAAAAAGTAGTGTACATTGTATTTTGCGACATCACAGATTCTACCTGTACCACGTGTTACGTGTGCAGGGTCTGTTACATCTAGTCAGACATGTTGAAAAAATATTGAAAATTAGTAATTCTTAGAAAGAATTTTATGATCCGATGAAACAACATGCAAACGAGACGGATACTTAAATCTGCACGATTTATATTGTTGGAGTATCGAGAATCTGCATCTTATATGGGAAAACAAGACTCATTACCAATTTAAAGTGTATCTATGGACTGAAATATTAAACAACCAAGTTATTGGATCATATGAATTGTATGTAAAAATGTAATTCTCAGGGGGTCAATGTATATCAGTTATGTGTATACAACTTACAATCAAGATATAGGGTGTTATATATCAAATTCTAGCTAATGAAATTTTGAAGATGAATCCTTATAAAAATATATGTCATTTTCTAGGTTATAAAATATGCTAGCGACCGAATGTTGTATCTACATGGAAAACATTTTTTTAAATTTTGTTAATTAAGCATTTTTATTTCATTGATTTACATAACCAATTTTCTACATTTTTTAGGGCTAGTGGGATCGAAAGCATTAACATCCGAGGCTATGAAGCCTGTATTGGAGAAGTTAAAGGATCATTTGATAACTAAAAATGTTGCTGCTGATATAGCACAGAAGCTGTGCGATTCCGTTGCTACAAGACTAGAAGGAAAGGTGAGCTTATTTTACATGGTTTTTATAGAGATAGAGGTTTTGTTTGATCATAAAAGCATTTGTTTTAATTCTGCTCGTGTGGATTCTTGGAGTACTTTCCACTAGCTACTCGCAATGCTTGCGCGCATGACCACGATCAAACCCATTTCACTTACTTGTCAACGATGTAACTGTCAGTTCAAATGAAACGAGTTATGAACAATGCGTATTCTAACTATTATTAATATTTTTTTCTTATGTATTAATCGCTAGGTAATAATTTACAATTACATTACTTGTAAAAGTGTAATTTAATTTTAATAAAAATTTGATGATTGTTTGCATGTTTTGCACCTTTTTGTGTAACCTTTACTTTTATTATTTAATTTTAAAAGACAATATAAATTTATTTACATAAATTTCATATATCAGTGTGTCCAAGTCAGCGTTTTGAGCGTTGCGATCGCCTAGTGGAACGTATTCTTGGTAAATCCAGTTATTGTTACAAGTAACATAGGCAGTCAATGATACTGTGAGCATTGGTAGCTTAAAAAGTGAGTAGAAAATAAAAAATAAACATAGTTGCGAGGCAAAGCTATCCGAAAAGACATAAATGGCAACAATAGGTTAAAAGTGGCATAAGCACAGGCATAAGTACATGGCATAAGCACAAAATGTGGCATAAGTACATGGCATAAGCACAAAATTTGGCCTTTATCAAGAACTATAATAACTACAATGATAACAAAAACAAATAATATTGTAAAAAATTAACATCCTAAAGTAAATGACCTTTATAATTTTCATTGGCTTGCATAATGCATTTGTATCTATAAAACTGTTTGTTTTCCAGGTATTGGGAACTTTTGATACGATTGCTGCAACTGTTAAAAGCACTTTGAATGATGCATTGCTACAAATATTGTCACCAAAGAGACGTGTCGACATTTTGAGAGATTGCATTGAAGCAAAACGTCAGAACAGACCATATGTTATGTCATTTTGTGGGGTAAGCTAAAGTATTATTTACAATTAATTTATTATTTATATTAACCCTTAACAGGCCGGGTGCGGTCACCATGACCCCAGTAGGTGCAACACTGTCAATTTTATACTCTTCCAATATTCGATGGTATTTGCCCCTCCTGGTACCTTCACAACTCAGGCGATTAGTACGAGGCCCGGCTTAGTAATAGTCGCACGCGTCTTTTGTTTTGAGTTTTTATTGTTTAAAAGTTTGCAGTGGTCACAGTGACCGCACCCGGCCTATTGTGTGATTTTAGAAAGTCAATTCCTTTCTCGGTGTAGTCTTCATTTTACTAACAAAATGGAACGTTTTGACCAACAAATACAAGAGTGGCTTACACAAGAGGATAATGATGACCCTGCCTCTGATGGCGATGGTGAATGCAGTGATATTGATCAGGATATCGAACCAAATCACGTGATTTATGAGTCACACCACTCAGAATCTGAAGAAGAAGTTACCTCATCTAACGATGAAAATGATCAACCTTTGTCAAGTCTTCAACCGAATCGTAAGCGCAAGGCAAGTAAAAGTATTTCCGATAGCGAGGAAGTTCAACTAAGGGATAAAAACTATTTCGGCAAAAATAAGTTTCGCTGGTCTTCTGTTCCATCTGCCGCCCGAAGTAGAACAAGAAGTCATAACTTAGTAGATGTACAACCAGGAATACGTCAAAGTCTTCGACACAGCCTTGCAGCAGAATCGACAGTAGAAGATGTATGGAATTATTTTTTTCGTGAGGGTACTCTTGAAAAAATTATAACACATACCAACAGTCACTTAGAAAAGATGCGAGACAAGTATGACGACAATAGTTACGTTTATAATTTAGATATGATTGAACTAAAAGCATTATTAGGCATATTGTATTATTCAGCGGTGTTCAAAGAAAATCACGCAGATTTTTCAAGTTGGTATAGCTCGGATGGAACTGGCCGATGTATTTATCAATGTATTATGGCGAAAAATAGACTGAAAATACTTCCACTAGCATTACGCTTTGATGAATCTTCAACTCGGCTAGAACGACGTGAAAATGATCCCGCAGCGCCAATTTCTGAAATGTTTAATGATTTTATTGGCAATTGTCAAGACGTATGCGAAATTGGAACTGAAGCTTGTGTTGATGAGATGCTGGTTGCATTTCGCGGCAGATGCAAATTTAAAATGTATATGCCAAAAAAACCGGCAAAATATGGCTTGAAAATTCAGTGTATCACGGATGCAAAAACGGGTTATTTACACAACGCCTACATTTATGTGGGTAAAGATTCTGATGGAAAAGATTTACCAGAACAGTACAAACACTTAAAAAAACCGACCTAACGACCGGCTCAAATCGTAATATTACAGCCGATAATTGGTTTACTTCAATACAGTTAGTACAAGAGTTGAAGAAAAAAGGTCTAACATTTGTTGGCACAGTGAAGAAAAACCAAAGAGAAATACCCAAAGATTTTTTACCATCAAAAACTCGTAAAGTAGAAAGTTCCTTGTTTGGATTCACAAATGAATTTACATTAGTATCTTATGTCCCAAAAAAAAATAGGTCGGTTATACTCGTATCAAGCATGCATCACGATTTAGCAGTAGATAATGTCAAGAAAAAACCTACAGTAATAATGTATTATAATGAGACTAAATATGGGGTTGACTTATTAGATCAAAGATGTTCAAACTATAGCACTGCCCGACGTACTCGTAGATGGCCGATGACAATTTTTTATCGTTTGCTGGATATTGCGAGCTCTAATGCATTTATAGTTTATAACTCAGTGCGAGAGGATAAGATTAAAAGGCTTCAGTTTATGAAAGATCTCGCATTATGTCTTGTCAAACCGCATTTACATAGGCGAGCAAGTAATCAACATCTGACTCGACAGCTTCGCTTAGCTATAAGAAGAGTACTAAACATAGAAGAACCTATACCCGAGGTAGAAGAAAAGCTGGAAACTAGAAAAACATGCTATACTTGTGATCCCAAAAAAAAACGAAAGACCTATCATGTATGTTTTTGTTGTAGAAAGCCGATATGTATCGAATGTAGCCAAAAGATGTGCCGCGATTGTCGCGAAACAAGACCATGATTGACGGTTGTCAATTTGTCATTAACAATATCTTATAAGTTAATTTTTTATTTTCTCTATATTATATGATCTCTTAAGACAACAAAACCAAATTTTTTTTCCAAAAATTAGTTAAGATTTTTTTTTTAATTAATTTATACAGAAGTTTAGAGATTTTGTTTCGTTTTGGCGTTTGAGTAATGTTTTTTTTTTATTTAGCATTAATAGAAGTTATATTTTGTTAATTTTTCTTTCCTAATTAAAAGTAAACACTATCAGTAACACTGAGTATTTTTATTTATTTATTATTAGGATAATATCATAAAAATATTATACTTTAGGTACATGCGGTCACGGTGACCGCGCCCGGCCCGTTATGTTACAAAAAAACCACCCGGCCAGTTGAGGGTTAATATATATTAAAAAAAAATATGCCATCAAATATACACGGTGTCCTGGAACAAGTGTTGGACAAAGAAAGACATTATTCGTTGACTGAAAAATAGTTGATTGTGATTAAAATAAAATTTAAAAGATGATTTTTTTTTCAGAAAATTGAAAATAATTTTCATAATTATTTGTCATCTTTTTCATACACACGATACTTGCGCACATTATTCAGCGTCGCACAGGGGAATAACCCGCGAAAAGCTGCGCAGACATTTAGCTGCCCGGTTAAGCACCGCATTCCAGGCAGATATTGGTGTCTTAAAAAGAGATTGACAGCAAATTTGTGATATTGCACTCTTTTTTTTAATTTGAGGCATAATAAGACTCACGGCGAGTCTTTTTACTATGCTTGTTCTAGGAGACATAACTAGTCCTTGGCCTTCCTTATTTGATTTTACAATCATGTAGGCATTTATACCGGCTATGTTTAGTAGACTATAAAATAATATCATTAGTCATCTTTTCATTATGCTGGACACTAAGTAGGTTTCAAATAACTCATTGTAATTTCGAAATCTTCTTTTTCGATACAATTTTTTCTTCACTGTTTTCTTCTTACAAATTAATTACTAAATATTTCGATAATATCAAAAATTGTCATCAGAAACGTTATCATCGTAATCGTCATTTAAATTAATAACGAAAGGTTATGGGACGTATGACTTTCTCAAGTCTTCGTCTTGTAGGGCTTCTGCATGTTGAACTCAGTTTTCACAATTTTTCTTTGAGACATCGGCAATGGCCTGATGGTGTCATTTCTCAACATCTGCAATTTTATATGTGCTGTTCCTCATTGCCACTTCTCTCTTTACTTGGCCCCACACCAATTCTATAAGGTTATATTTGCAGTGATAAGGTGGCAAATGAACAACTATTGGTCTAAATAATAAAATTTTTAGGTTTATACCGATATACCTTTTGCAAAAGTTCTGCTTTAAGATCAGCTTTTGAATAAGCACATTATTGGCCTTAAGTCATTTTCATATTTCGTGTACCCTAGATGCTGATGTAGGTGCTTGATTAATTTGCTGCGAGTGGTAACTGGTATTATCCATAATGATTACGAATGGCTCTTCCAAGCTCAATGGCAATCGCAGAAACCACTCTGTCTGGCACAAACTGCATGAGAAACTATAAGTCTGCTTCCTTTTCTAATATTTTTATTTAGACCACCTTCATTGTTTTCATCAAGCCAGATTCGTTTAAGTGAACGATTCTGGTGAAACCAAATTTCGTCTAAATAAATTCTTGGGTGTGTATCTTCATATACTTCAATCCTGAGTCCAGCACGATGTCACATCTCTTCATCAACTGGTTTCTTCCATCCGGAGTTGTTTTGTGCTTTTAATCAAGCTCCTTCAAAATTTTCTTCACTGAGGTTTTATCACACTGAAAATCCTCAATAATATTGACCATTAAAGTAAAACAATGAAACTGTATGTTTAATAAAACATTTTTCAAACTCATTTAGACCATTTAGAATTTTCACTATTTGCACACTCTTTTTTGATGTTATCTACAGTTCTTAAACTTATACCACAAATTTTTGCTGTAAGTTCTCAGGTGTTATTAAAATCAAGTTCTATTAACTTTGGTGAATCTTGTTTAATTTCCCTCAAAAGTGTCAAAATATTGTTGTTAACAATGCACGCCTGTTGATTAATATTGACACCAACAGATTTAATATTGCTCTCAAAAAAAGCTTCCGTTTAATTTACCAAATAATAAAAATATATAAAAATAATAAACAGTTTCAGGTAACAAGCAGAGTCAGAAAATCTTAGAGTCCATTTACTAGCCAGGTCACAAACAATTTCCACAAATAAGTAAACAACACGCCTGCACTAATTACGAGAACCAACTGACTTGAAGAACGTTATTTGTTAACAGAGTATTGTTATTACTCCACATAGAAGACTAGACATCTGGCAAATTATGTTTAACTGCTTAGTGAATTAGTAAATAGTAGATAGCGCGTAGCCGACCTGCAAATCACTATAGGAAACAGGTTTTATTGCTTTGCATGTTAGGAGACTTTATAAGTAATTTATTTATTGCTTTGCAAAATAATCTCCTTGGCATGGCCTTATGCATCGCTTCATTTAATGAAAACCCAAAGAGAAAAATTTCACCCTTTACAAAGACACTGTTTCTTCGGCGTCTAGGAATCATATTCCTCACAGTTTAATCTTTTATTCCTGGAAATAATTAGAAACTGAATAATGCGAGAGCAGTACTGTATGGCAAATGATCTGTAATTTTTTTATCCAAAGTTCAAAAGTTAAATTTCAGTCATTCGTTTGGCTGAGTCTGCGAAGGTGTTATGATGAAGGGGGATGAACAATTGCTTCGGTTAGTGATCTTTAATTTGCAGAACAATTATTGTATAAAAAGCTATTCCCCTGAAGAAAGAAGCGGCTATCTTTTTTTCATCTATCAATCTCTGCCACTTTGTTCTGGGTAGCGTGACCAGATAAGTACATAAACAATGTTTTTCTGGACATCTTCAGCTCATTCAATATTGGTCTGGCGCATTCCATTTTGAATGTGTTAAAGACCCAGGAAGTGTCAGCGGACCTCCGCCGGTTAAATATGGTTTACTTTTGCAATTGAGTTGTCTATTTACGCAAGGCTCGGTCCTCAATCCAATTTTGTGGAACGTGAAGTTCCATGGGATCCTCACAATACCCCTTCAGGGATGCAGGGTCATTATGTATGCAGATGACATGCCACTGGATTGGGCAGTGGACTTCCTTGCCAGTATATTAGTACAGAACAAGCTTAGCTTTGCCTCATATAAGCCCGAAACTATCCTCGTCAAGGGCAACCTGACTTAAGTAAGCTGTGTGCTAGGTTTCTCATGATTACCTCATGATTAGGCCGCTTGTGATGATGGGCGAGTCCAGGATCGGTGTGTGGGACCAGGTTACATACCTGGACATGATTCTCGATTCACAGCGTAGTTTTATACCACAAGCACGGTACAGAGATAAAAAGGCCCGGGTTACCTTCCATCCCATGGCCCAGCTTGCTGGTGCTGCCGGCTGGGGTAAATAGCTCGGCCCTCAAGGTAATGTATACGTCAGTATTTCGGCTTATGTGCGTCTGGGTCCCACAAGTAAGGCAGGTTGCACTTAGGTCACTAATAGCTGTGACTGAAGCTTACAGGACCTGCTCAATGAATGCATTGCTGGTCTTAGCAGGTCTTTTGTCTGACGCAATCTCGCAATCATAGAACAGTCGGCTAATTTTATTTTAATCCGCGGTAGGAGTTTTGATGTAAGCTCATTAAGCTTTGAATTTCTTGAGAATAAACCTCTTTTAGTTAGGAAGAGGATTTATTTTGGAAATCGTCACCTCACTTGCAATCCAGGTGGACCTCCCCAAATTCCATGGGGGAAAGTAATACATTATTTTTCTCTAATGTTTCTGAGTTAATGAATAAGAATAGGCTTACTTTTAAGATTTATCAAATCATGGGGTAATCATGGGAAACCTAGCACAAAGTTTACTTGACTGGTATCATACATAAACTTACCTGAATCTACTGATACGTTACTCTCTTGTCAATCTTTCTTATGCTGCAGCATTGATGTAATCTTCAGCTGTCACTTTTGAGGGATGTCTGTCACGCAGATCATCATTTTATATTGTAACAACCACATTTGAACTTGGTAAACCAATTGTAAACAGTAGCACAGGATGGGCTTCATTGTAAAGTGCAAATTGATGTCAATCATAATTGTGTTGTCCATAGAGACACTTACTTATTATTTATATTAAAAAGAAAATTTAATTATTAATGACCTCTCGACGAGTGTAGGTTATAGGTCAGTTTTTCTGTCGTTTGCCATTGTTATCCAATTCTTTCCAGCAATGTTATTAATTTCGTCTAACTATCTTTCCAGCGACCTATGTCTTTTCCTTTTTCCAGGGGAGGCCAGACCAAGTAGTAACTGATTAGTCCATTTTGCGTTGTTCATTCGTGCGATATGGCCGGCCCATTTCCCCTTTCACTTTTTGCAATGTGTAATAGCTTCAATGACCTCTTTTTTTGACCTTACTTCAGTAGATTGTTTTCTGTCTTTAAGATTAAGTGTGCTCGTCTCCATGGCTCTTTGGCATGTTTCCATTTTTATTTTTTGTATGTGTTGTAAATTCATGTTTGACATCCGTATGGGAGAAAAGGCAGGCGGCATATGTCTAGAATTTACTTTTTAATTCTTAAAGGGAAGTGAGATTTTAGTACTTCTTTACAGCTTTAGAATTTATTCCACATCATATTCACACGTCTGTTAAGTTCGTTGTAATGACTAGATTTTTTAAAAGTATATCTGTTTACCTAGATATATACATTCTTGTATATACTTTAATGTCTGGTTGTCAATTTCTAAGTTGTTAGCCATTATTTAGTAGATATTTGGTGTTAATTTTGTTATATTATTTATAAATTGCAATAATCTGTACAAATTGCCCACCTGAGGATGTTGTCATACAACGAAACCTAGATCGTGGTTAAGAATTTAAATAAAGTAGAAAAAATACTATATCACATGTTTCATTTAGTTGTGAATAAAAATTAAGTCATTATTTTTTTTTATCTGTGTTTAGTTTCGAACTTACGAAGCGTGATTGGAAAGTTTTAAGAATGGATCCGCTGCGACTTACTTTTTTGAAGGGCAGGTGCACGAAGGGTGGAGAGTGAGTCATTGCCTTGTCCTTAAACACCCTTTAACAGAAAAATGTATTTGCTTTATTCAGTTCGCTGTGGCAGCGGGTTGAGTGCGGGTCTGTTAGTGCTTGTTGCCAGATTCTGTCTGCGTTAAAATAGTCGTAAAAACGGAGCAACGAGTTTGTGTGAAATTTTGTTTCAAAACCGGGAAATTAGCTTCTGAGATTTATGAACTATTAAAAACAGCTTTTGGAGATAATTGTATGACCCAGTCAAATGTTTTTGTCTGGTTCAACAGATTTAAAAATGGCCGCGAATCATTTGAAGATGAACCACAGTCCGGACGGCCTTCCATCTCAAAAAAGAATGAAAATGTTTTGAAAGTTCGCGACTTAGTGCGCTCTGATTGTAGACTTACAATTAGGGAGATGGCTGATGTGTTCTTGAGCGTTTGCGCGAAAAGGTGCGGATGAAAAGGCATACATTGTGGAAAGACAAGAGTTGGGTGCTACACCATGACAATGCTCCGGCTCATCGTGCCTTCTCCATCTTTGACTTTTTGACCAAATTCAAAATTCCTGTGCTTCCACAACCGTCATTTTCCTCTGATTTGGCCCCTGCGGACTTCCACCTGTTTCCTAAACTTAAATTTTCACTGAAAGGGAAGCTAAGTAATTTCTTAGGTTGCTTAAGTAGTTTCCTTTAATATTAAAAGGTATTATATGGCTATATATTACTTTTTTGGACAAATTAAGTTCCATCATGACACTTTGGACAATGATGCAATGACACAATGTGGGACCTTTGGCAAATTTTTAGGTTGGGAGTTCTTAAAGAATTAAGCTCATCTTTATTTTTATTATAGGTACCTTTAGTATATTGTTTAAACCTGTTGAACGGTTTCAAAAAATGTTTGCATCTCTATTTTTTGCAGCATCATTAACTACTAGATTTAAATTATGAGCAGTAAAATGCACATTCACTGCATTTGTTTCAACATTTTTCATAAGTTTTTGAACTCCACAATAAATATATTTTATGGCATCAGCACCGTCATATCCTTGTCCATCACATTTGCTGAGGGGAATGTTTTTTTAATTTATAGATTTTATAATCTGATTCGACATAACTAAGACAGTTTGATCCATTACTGCATGGAAATCTAAAATGACTTTGACACTGAGAGGTTTTGGTGCTTCATTGGTTATCATTTTTAATTACACAGTAATGATAACATAGTAACTATTTTTTATATATCTTGACATGTATCAAATATAATTGAATAAAATGGAGCATCCACTACTTCTTTTATCAATACGGATCCAACTTATTGTGAAAGAAGAGCAATAAGCTCATTTTGTGTTTTTGGACTTAAATATTTTATTTAAACTTTTGATTTGTTTAATAACTCTTTTAAAACAGGATCATATTTCGGTAATAACTCAATAATATTTAGATAATTGTCACTTGGCTCATTGCTATCTATTTTTTCTGTTACTATATTTTGTAACTGTTTTGATGATGTGAATAAACAGCATGGCCCACAATACGCCTATTGAAGCAATACTGAATAACACAACCATTTGCATTCTAATTTAACACCATATTTAGAAGTAATATTTCTCCAAAAACGATCTGTCGCCTCAGTCTTTTTAAAAGGGTCCTTTTGGTTTACAGTGTCTATTTTCAATTATAAGGCATCTAACTTGATCATTTACTTCTTTAATATTACTCTTATCAGTATAATTTTTAATTTGTTCCGGTTGTAAAAAGGTCCGGTTGCAACTTCACTTTGATTTAGTGCATTCTGACAATAAAACTAATTTTGAATTATTCATTGCTTTCAATTAACATGCCTCTAATAGATTTTTCATATTTTTGCTAATAATACGAAAAAGAAAGAGCGCGGGCAATCCCCTTGCTCTGTAACCGAATATTGTCAAATTCTAACTGCTAACCAGTGATGATACTTTTTATGAATGTGTTCATGTATTTGATAATGTAGTTTAACTTTTGGTAAGTTATGGTTTCATGCGTCACAAAAAATGAAGTATATGAAAACCCGAATTGAGCTTAGTTAACTTATCTTAAAACAGTTTTTGTAAATATCAAACAAAAGGTTGGGGCCCTCTCAGACCCGGTACCCCCTGGCATTTTGCCAGCCTTGCCACCCTATTGTTAAACCACTGCTTTGGAGTGATGTTATAAATATCGCTAGAGATAAAGGATCACATTGCCTCACACATAGACGTTTCTCTATTTCTAGGCTTTTCCTATCTAATTTAACTGTACTAACGCTTTTTGTTATATGTCTTGTATGAGGGTAATTCTTTCTAGTGGTATTTGGCATTCCTCTAGAGCCTTCCGCATATTACTGTGAGATATTGTGTCGAAAGCTTTGGCGTAGTCTATAAATGCCAAATAGAGAGGACGTCTTTGCTCTTCATATTTCTTCATGACGTATTCGAGTATGTGTATGTGGTTTGTAGTCGAAATTTTTCTGAATCCCGCATGGTTTACTGGCTGGTATTTTTCTATGAAAGCAGAGATGCATTCTTCCAGAGATGATACAAATAGCTTATATAAATTAGATTGTAAACTGATAGGTGGATAATTAAAACTAAAAGAGATATTTATCATGGAATAATGAATATGAACAGAAATTTAAATGTGGTACAGTAATGGAAACTGGAAAATCATACTGTTTTGATGCAAGATGTTATTACAAAGATACTCGTCATAAATTGCCTAGTATATGTAATTCCAATAAATATATGAAAGTATTTAATGTCAACAAATTTTCAGGTGAATGGAGTAGGAAAATCTACAAACTTGGCAAAAATATGTTTCTGGCTGATAGAGAATGACATGTCAGTGCTAATAGCCGCCTGCGACACGTTTAGGGCTGGAGCTGTCGAACAGTTGAGAACACATACGAGACATCTGAATGCCTTGCATCCTGAAGAGAGACATGGAGGACGTTGCATGGTCAGGCTTTATGAGAAGGGATATGGTAATGTGCCATAATTTTTTCTAAAATTAAAAAAAATTAAAAAGAAACATTTTCAATCCACTCTTTGTTTCATTTTCTGAACACCTCAGTTTCATTTTCTGTGCATTCATAGGAACTATGAATTATTTACATCTACGAATTATTTCATATTTTGGTCAAGCAATTATACAATTAGAACTCTTAGGCATTATTTTATTTAACATAATTACACAATTATATTAAATAAAATAATGCCTAGCATTACTTAGAGTGCTTGTAAGTTATTTATTATAGCAACTGTGGTAGATTTAAAAAATTATAATTTATTTATTTTTTTAATTGTATTTTAATTTCTTTTTTCTTAGTAAAATTATAAAAGGAGTGAAAAATATAAAGAAAAGATATGAAAAAGTTAAGATGGAATGTGAGGTTTCAATTTTAAGAATAAGGGATAAGATTTGTATGTGTTTGGAGGGGCCAGAGTGCCATATGACACCCATTCTATAAAATTATAGATTTTGTCTGAAGCCGACCAACAACCTAGAAAACTTAGAAAGGAAAAAATAAAAGTTATCATCACATAATTATTTAATAAAGTGGATGGAAAATGTTGACAAAAATTTAACTAATTACAATAATGGGTGGGTTAGGACTTTCCATTTCTGTGTTTAGTAGATATGCTTTCACTGGTTTTGCGATGTGCAGTCAAGCATTGTCGTGCAGCAAAATAATTTTATTGTACTTTTCACTTCATTCCAGACGTTTTTCCTCCAATGCACGACTCAAGGGCATCAGTTGTAATTGGTAACGATCCCCAGTAATGGTTCATAATAAACGACTTGCTGTTGATCCCACCAAATACAAAAGAGGAGCTTAGACCCATAAATGTTATGTTTTGCCACTGATAATGTTGGTTGCCCGGGCTTAACCCATGATTTTCTACGCTTAGGATTATTATAATGTATCCACTTTTCATCACGTTGTAAAAAACGCCTTTCAAAGTCCCTCGGTTTTAATTCATATGGGATCCAATTTCCTTCCTTTTGGATCATTCCCAAAGTTTTAAAGCATTTTACTACAGTTGATAAATCAACCCCCAATGATGTAGACAACTCTTTGATTGTTTGAGATGAGTTTTCTTCACGTAATTTCTCCAATTATCTATCTGCAAACTTTTTTGGCTATCCGGGTCGTACCTTATCTTCCAAGTCAAAATCACCATTCTAAAAACGTGCAAACCATTTCCGACACGTTGGCTCAGCTAAAGCATGTTCACCATAAACTTCCTTCAAAATCTGATGACTAACACTTTTATTCATATTAAAATAATGTAGTAAAACTCCCAGCAAAAACACTTTATTTGGCACAAATTTCAACATATTTAAATAATTGCAACTTGTTGTTATTAACAATTGGAAAATAAGATGTTTCGTAAAAATAACACCTGATAACAGCTGATTTACAATAAATTTGTTTCTTAAGGTAAAAGAATACTGTAATACCCATGCCACCTCTCGTAAGACACTACGAATTAATTCCAACACTTAATATTAGCGCTGCGTGTTCGTGATGAAGTGTACCCTAAATTGATGAGTATAGAAAGTCTTCAAGTTATGTCGTGTCGAGTTGCTTCAAACAATATTTTGATACCATTCCACAAATAGCAGTAATTGTTTCAATTTATATCATGCTGTTGTTGTCAGGTTTGGGCAATATAAACTCCTTTGGCTCGGGTGTCAGGTCTCGATCTGCAGGGGATCCCCTGTGTCAAAGGATGCACGCACCATATCACTGTAGTATGCGACAGATGATTAAGTGTGTTATAGTTTTCTTCATTACTTTGAGAGTTTTTGCTTGTTACTTGTTTAAAATTTGTTTAAAATCATTGAAATTGACCTAAACGAAACAGTAATATTGAAGTGCAGAAAAAAGTGAGAAAGACAATGACAATGAAGATTAAATCTAAGATATTAAATCTTAAAGATTGTGGTTTATCTACTTCATTAATTGAACATGGACATAATTTATCGTGTACAACTGTACAGACGACATTGAAAGACAAAGATAAACTTATAGTTTTACATTACATTTCTCTAAATGTATGCAAAAGAAATGTTTTAATTCTAAGACGAAAAAACTGTTACACACTTGCATTCAAGACACTCCGCAATGGGTTCTTCTTAGTCTTGCTATCATTCAAATCAAAGCTCTAAATATTATCAGTACACTGCAAAATAATTGTAGCAAAAATAGTAAAGAAAATACAAAAAACCTTTTCTGCCAACCACGGATGGTTCATACACTTTAAAACTAGATTAAAATGCCCACGCGTACTTCTATATTGCAAGAAGAGAAATCTATGCTTGGCTTTAAAGTGGCTAAAGATCGCTTAACGGCTCTTAGGGTGATCAAATGCTGAAGGCGATCTCAATTTAAAACCACTTTTGGTTTATAGGTCTGAAAATCCACAAGCTCTTAAAAATTACATCAAGGATACTCGGCCAGTTATTTGGAGAGCTAACCCAAAGGCATGGGTAACATCAGTACTGTTTAAAAAATAATTTGGCTTATAAAGCTTAACTTCTTCTGAACAATATTCCCAGTCATCCTCTGTATTTTGCTAATATTGATCACAAATCAAGTTGTATTTTTGCCTCGAAATACTACGTCTTTGTGCAACCAATGTATCAAGGAGTCATTGTATCTTTTAAGGCCTATTGTCTTGTAAGAACATTTTCATAGGCAGTAAAGGCAAATGTAGATGATGGAATAGAATTGAGAGATTTTTGGAAATGTTACATCTTTTAGGGTGTAAAAAATGTAGCTGCATCACGGGAAGAGGTAAAACCCAGCTATTTGAAATGAGTTTGAAGAAAATTATGTCCAGACTTCTTTAAGCCATCTGAATGTTCTTCAAGTATAGATCAACCAAATATGAAAGAGATCACAATTAACATTGTTGATTTGGCCAACCACTTGCCCAATATTGAAGTCATTGCTGATGATATTGAAGATACATTATACTCACACTTGCAAGAACTGAATACTGAGCATCTCATAGAATTCAAGGCACAGAAAAAACAACAGAAACAAAAAAAAATAATAGCTAGCAGTAAAAAAGAGCGTTCATTAAAAAAAAACTTTCTCAAGACTTTGCAAGTTTGGAGAATACAATGAAGATTTTTAAGGAAAATGATCCAACTTTTACAAAAGTCTTAATGGTAACAACAAAATTAGTGATGCCTGTAAGCGTTATAAAGACTTATGATAACAAGAAAAAAGAAGCAAAATACTAGAATTGATTTGTTCTTCAAATTGTGCTCCTTACTCATTTATATTTTTTCAAATATGATAAAATTACTTATTCAAAAGCAGTAATCTAACATTATGTACCAAAAATAATTATTATTTGAATATATATATATATATATATATATATATATATATATATATATATATATATATTTTACATACTTATTTTCAGTAATATAGCATTTTGCTTTGTTATAAAATGTAGATTTATTTTTAATAAAAGCCCTTTTAGAACCTACCTGAATATTATACGGAAATGTATGAAAAAATATGTTGTAAAATATTTGGTAAGATGATTTTGTTATACGAGTCATCTTGAAAGGATGTGGTTATTGAAAGTTTTTTGTTTTATCAAAGAAATAAAAATACAATTAGAAGGGATTTTAGAAATAGGACAGAGACAAAATATATATCTGCCACTGATAATTTTTTTAGCGGCAATGATTTGGTGTTGTAGATTTTGTAAAATTATGTGTTTGCAAAAATGAAATAAGAAGTTAAATATTGTATATCTACATAATTTCAATGATTACAGGCAAAGACGCGGCTGGAATAGCTATGGAAGCAATTCGTTATGCAACAGAATCAAAGATCGATGTTGTCCTCATTGACACAGCAGGCAGAATGCAAGACAATGAACCTCTGATGAGAGCACTTGCCAAGCTCATTAAAGTAAATGAACCTGATCTTGTGCTCTTTGTGGGTGAAGCTCTTGTTGGAAATGAAGCCGTTGATCAGCTGGTGAAATTCAATCAAGCATTGGCGGATTACAGTTCCAGTACCAATCCGCATATGATTGACGGCATAGTTCTCACTAAGTTTGATACAATTGATGATAAAGTCGGAGCAGCCATATCAATGACTTATATTACAGGTCAGCCGATTGTGTTTGTGGGCACGGGTCAAACCTACACTGATTTGAAGGCATTAAATGCCAAAGCGGTTGTTCACGCATTAATGAAATAAAAGGTCATTTCGGCGAAAGGGTATTTTGTATGTATGACTTGAATTAAATGCATTCTTAAGATTTAATTTTTATGTTTTTGTACTAGATTTTTCTTATGCAAACAGTTTTATTTTTCATGGTTTAGACAACCCATATCAACTCGGTAGTTTAACCCACATTTAAATTTTAGATTTGATTAATTCCAGTACTATGTTCTAATAAAATTTTATAAACCTGTAAAATAACATTTATACCAAGTCAGGATTAATATTATGTAAATGAATAATCTGAATAGGAGACTTTTATGATACCAAACTCCTGTACAAAAGTATTTTAAATGTTCATCTCTTTCAATATTATTGGCACTCATGTAAATGATTTATTAAAAACAAATTATGACCATTCTAATGATCTTATGCATGTGTATATATGTATATGTATACATATATATATATATATATATATATATATATATATATATATATATATATATATATATATATATACATATGTGTGTGTCTATGTATATGTGTATATGTATATGTATATATGTATATATATGTATATGTATATATATGTATATATATATATATATATATATATATATATGTATATATATATATATATGTATATATATATGTATATATATATATATGTATATATATATATATATGTATATATATATATATATATATATATATATATGCATATGTATGTAATTTTGCCTTGTATATTATTGCTAAAGTCAAAAAATATTTTGAATTTATGATGCTTGCAACTTCTTACAGACTTGTCATTACGTTACCGGAAATAATACTATATTTATGTAACACTAATTTGGGTATTATAGTTCATTTGATTACACTTATCATTATTTTTTAGAAAAATGTCACAATGCCATGAAATTTTTATATATCTTTGCTAATCAATTTATAAATATTTAATAATGTTCCATGACTAATTTTGTCATATATAGTAAATATAACTGTATGAATAGTAATATCAGTATTTGATATTCTACTAATATTCTTATATATACTTTCTAAATATCATTCCGTATATATTTTATGTTGTTACAAAATCCTTAAGAATGTTTTTTTATTATGTACTATTTTTTAAATAAAACATTAAAATACACTTTCAATTTTGTTTTATTTTGTTTAATTCATAAACAATATCAAAAGTGTATGCATTCATATGAACAGTGTTTTTATTATAATTAATTTATGGCCAAGTAATTTGTATATATCTTAAATAATAAAAGCATATGACTTGAAATGAAGTCTTAAAAGAACATACTTAACAAGACCTGATTACACTGTGCATACATTGGTAAAAAAAAGTATGAAGGGAAAAAATAATGTGTAAATGAATTGTATTGCCGACAATTATGATGGCAATGAAGAAAAAAAATATTGAAATTAATAGGAACTCTAAACGTGGCTAAAAACTTCTTTTCACTCATCTTGTCCAATTTTTTTGATGAGAAAAAATTTACGAATTTGCCTCATGTTATGAGAGCATCACGTCATGAGAGTAATGCGTTTCGGGTATACTCAGTGGTAAGCTGGGTATAACCAAACAAGAGACATGCAAAACTTTTGTAAATTATTTAAGTGTATTTGTATGCATTAATTTATCATTTTTATTATGATATTATCTTGCGTCAAAGTGGATAGACATGATAATAGAAATTTTCATAATTCGAGAACTAATGATGCGAATAGAGGAAATAATGATTTAAATCACATGATAAAGATATTCAAAATTGTGATAATGATTTAATATGTAATTGTCATTTCAACTACAATATTTATTCGGTGTATAATGATAAGATATAAAAGAAAAAAAATAACAGTTTTTTTTAACTCGAAATTTTAACCAAGCCCAAAACAGGTTGTAATATTTTTAGCATTTGAATTATTAAGTTTTCCCGATTATTTTTTATAAATGTAATCGCCTATTGTAATTTAACTTCCAAGATTAATTGCAAATTAGTAAGTGGCGGCAAATTTGATTATGTGAATATACAAATATCAGTACGACTGGATGAGCATTTTTTATTAAGGTGATATAGCCATATCTACTCAAACGTTCTGTGCGTATTTTTACATAAAAATTATAAATTAAATGTGATTCCATCTCACTGTATGAAACATGGTCGTTTATCACCATAGATCATATACCTCCTCACTATCGGCTTATGTTAGAGAGAAAGTGTATCCAAGCAAAACAACAAATCAAAATGAGTATTAGGTCCTGACTCCTATGTGTCTGGTGCCGGAATAGCTAAGCACAGTTAGAAAAAAAACTAAACAAGTAACTAACGCTAATAACAACTAATTTTTACTTGAGTGGTTATCTTAGATGCTTATATCTCATAAGATGGCCAATGGCAAGGATTTACTATTTATATTTAATAAATAATTCTTTTTAGAATTAGGAAAGATGTCAGTAATTAAAAAAGATTAAATGTAAGTTAAAAAAATAAAGCATAATATACTTTTCCATTTTAAGCTCTGAAATATCTTTCTAAAAAAACTGCCATATATTTGAATCTTTTCTTTTCTAATTGCTTATTAGTACAAAATGGCATATATTGATTGAATAACATTTTACAATTTATAATTTTTCTTCTTATAAAAATGTGGATTTTTACTTATAAAAATATAAGCATTATATTTTGTTTCTGGGCTCTTATTTCTGAGCACTTTATTTCTACATAATCGATTCTGATCGAATAAAATTATACTGGCCGGTAACGTATGAGTCGCCACTTATAACACTCGCTCATATCACATGACCTGTTTATTTGTCCCCGTGATCTTGTGGTGAAAATTCAAAAATAATTTTGACGGAATGTCGAAAGTTGAGTCGGATTTACTTGATAACTCTTTAGACAACAGGTAATAGTGACATAGTGTAAAAACAAAAGTCAGATATATATGGATAGATTTAAATAAAATTATGTTTTGACAAGCCTGAAGGTCAACTTTAAAATTGTTTTTATGCAATTTGGCAAACGTAATCATTGCTGGCATTAATAAATAACTTATTTTTGTGAATTGTTCCTCTTCTTTGTCCTGTTTCGAATAATACTTATATGGCAGACAACTATTTTGTTATAATATTGTTTTAACCAAAATGATGTTAACCAAAATCATAACTTTTGAATTTCAGTGGCGATGGCGATAACATATTAGGAATGGTAGATGAAGGCTCATTTGGTTAGTATTCACATAATTCGTTCTTTTTATATTCTATTTATTGTGTTTTATTCATACGAATTTGTTATACATATTGCTATTGTAACAAGAATCATGTTAACATAACCTAAAAGTTGAGAAACAATTAACTTGTACAGATTTGTTTACTTATATTGTTAATTATTTTTTTACGTTTACGTGTTTCTTTTAAGATAAATAAACGTCATAATCTAACTCTTTTAATATAGATATTTGTATAATTTTATTTCTGTGAATATACTAGTTATGTCAATGATCAAGCTGACTGCTGTTCCCTAGTGCTAAAAAAGCAAATTTCGGAGAAATTTTTTTTAAAACTAGATTTCGGAAAATAAATTACGATTTTACATATAAAAATAAATATGATTTTTTACATAGTTAATAGTTTTGTTGACTAAAGTTAAAATTATATCTATTGTAAGGCTGCTTTAGAGTATGAAGGCAGGCTGAAAAGTTTTTAGCTTAAGGTACAAAAAATTAACTTAAGCTTAAGGTAAAAAAAACTGTAAAAAATTCCTCTTTCAATATAGTCTATTAACTCAGCTTCAATGTATTTTTCACCTCTTGATATATTTTTTTCACTTCTTAGCTGGTCAGAAAATTGTCTGTATCTTTATCCTCAAAATGCCTCCTTCGTCTCATTGCTTTCAAATCTCCTCCTTAAAGCTTTCTTCATATTATAATTAGATAATTATCATTTGGGGTTAAATCCAGGTTGTAAAGTGGGTGATTAATGTCGAAATGTATCGTCTTCGAGGCTTACCTTGCACATTGCGACATTGCTCAGTTCTTTATGATAGGAGAATCTGTAAAAATGTATGGAAGCTGGTCTAGGAACCAAAAAGAAAAACATTAGAAAGCTATGGCAAAGTTACGGCAATGCTACAGTGCCGGCAATGCTAAAGTTACGGCAATGCTACACTACTTACGGCAATGCTACAGTGCCACATTCCTCCTATCATTGGTTTTTGGAGAGTAGAGGGCTTTTGGGCTTGGGCGGGAGCGGAGGCAGAAAATTGGTTGCTCTTTGCCAGCCAAGGTCAACATCATTGACGTTTTAGGACCTTTTGCTGCTACCATGTCAGACTCAACTATTATATAATGTATCGTTAATAAAGAAGACAGCATCTTTAATTGCTTTTTCGAAGAAAATGATATAGTGATTCTTAACAGAGATTTCCCTGGCATTGTACTAAACCTTGTATGGTGTGGATTTTAGAGGCAAATCCCATCCACAAAATTAAGGCACAAAACACAGTAACTAGGCACACTAGACATAGTTAATGTCCACAAAACTAAGGCGCGAAACACTTTTAGCAAGCCAGTAAGTCCATATGTCGTTGGGTAGTGGAAGCTAATATGTCATTGGGTAGTGGAAGCAGGTAATAGGCGAGTTAAGCATGGTTATAAATTGTTATGTCAAGATTATTTTAATACCACATTAGGAACCTTATTCCTAGATTTTAGAATAGCTTGTGCTTTGATAAACGTTTTCTACATTCCCATTGTTGATAATGAAAATGCAATCGTAATATTGGATTCTATAAACCATAGAATTCACATACTAAATCATCTATATGAATGACCGGCATCTAAATAGACAAATGGTGGTTTTGAATAGATTAGACGTGATTGATCCTCAAGTATAGCAATTTCTTCACCTTATAGAGAGTGATGTCATAATGCTTGCATTTGGATCACATTATTCAAAACCTGCAAAGTTATTCTGTGGTGGACATATAAATGATGGGCTGCGCATAATAGAAATATTTCGAGATAACGCATTAGCTGATTTACATCTTTATAATATGTTGCAAAATGTATGATTATTAGGAATATGTATGCAGTTGAGACATGTAAGAGCAAGAACTTACTACAGCCATATTTTAGTCGACAGAAATTGATAACGTTCAGATGTAATCTCAATATTACTGCAGTTGTTTGACTGGACAATGCACAGTAGGCAGCTGTGCCCATATAGTAACCTTATTGTGGTACTTGGGATTTGGGAGACATTGGCCTTTCTGTGTTCCTGCAGACAATTTAATGAACATGAATTGTGGATGACGATAAGTAAAATAAATAATAATAATTGTAATGCTATGTTTTTACTCAGTCACCTTCTTTCTTATTTGCTAATAACATGCTACAAAAAAATAACCTAACCTTTGAATCTTCGCCGTAACTTTTTTCTCCTGGTGAGTGGAAATGAGTCACCATAATAGTGTTGTAGTATATTAAAATAGCTTTCCTATTACATATGTGTGGTGCTTATTGATCTCATAGACCATTTCGTCCGGTCTTCCTTTGGGATGCAAAAAAATTAATCCATAACATAATATCGTACAATAAAAAAATGATATAGGATTGTAAATTAGATAAATTTATGTTTTGCTTTCTTATTTGCTAATAACATGCTACAAAAAAAATAACCTAACCTTTGAAACATCGCCGTAACTTTTTTCTCACAGCGATTGGAAATGAGCCACCATAATAGTGTTGTAGTATATTGAAATAGCTTTCTAATGACATATGTGTGGTGGTCATTGATCTCATAGACCATTTCGTCCGGTCTTCCTTTGGGATGCAAAAAAATTAATCCGTAACATAACATCGTAGAATAAAAAAATGATATAGCATTGTAAATTAGATAAATTGATGTTTTGTAAAAATATCTGTTATTATAAAACTATTGGATACAAAAAATTATTAAAGTAACACATCTGAAACATTTTTAGCCATGTCTAAATGAAACCTAAAAAATATCAAGAATTACTTACCAAATATATTAGGTTGGCAACTTGTAAACCTGTCAATTTTTCCAACAATTTCTGGAATGTTATAAAAGTTTCTAGAATATTTCTTGTTAGAATATTTCTTTAGGTTATATAAAGAGTGCGGCATTCGAACTTCTGTTCAGTTTGCAATTGAGTAATCGGTGAGTGAAGAGTAAATTAAAAATGGAAGTATTTTAAAGTGAACTTAGAGGACCCTTTCTTCAAAAAAGGGAATTTTGACATGTCCGATAAACCTCATCCAAAGCGTTCAATCATTTAAAACAATTAAATCAATTGTAGATTTAGAAAAACTTAATAGTCTTTATTGAAACTGATCCCAGATTAAGTTTGTGTTGTTTGGCTGAGTTATTTTCATGCTCTTACACTGCAATGGGAAAACAACTAACCTAAGGAACTTAAAGGAGTGGAAATATAGTTACCACATGAGCGAACACCCATTCAACTTCAGAGGAGAGCTAATGTGTGGTTGGAGTTACTGTGTTCCCATCGTACCAATGCGAGGCTAAAGTATCTGGTTACAGGAGATGAAAAGTGGGTGGCTTATGTTAATTTTTAATGTAAACACTAGTGGCTAGGAGAAAAAGATGGTGGTGGGAGAAAAAGGTGTACCTAGATCAAAGTATAATATAGGACTAAAAACACTTTTTGAGTGCATGGTGGGGTAGAAATAGAGTTATTCATTGGAAATTCTATCGATCTAACAGTACAATTATAGCTAAGATTTATTATGAACAATTGAGCAAAGTCACGTCTAAACTTCCTTCAAATTAAAACAAAGTTTATTTTATTACATGATAATGCTCAACCTCACGTAGCAAAAGTAATGCGTACTTCACCCACAGTACTCTTCAGATCTTTCACCATCTAAATACCATCTGTTACGTTCTCTGTCTAATAGCTTACGTGATAGAAAATTTAAAGACAAAAGTCGTATTGAATTTCGCCGGTTTTTTAGTCAAAGGTCCAAAGATTTCTAAAAGGCTGGAACTTTAGTTCTGCCTACATGTTGGCAACAAGTGTTAGACACGGACGCTGTTTATATAATTAACGATTGATTTTATTGACTACATATAAAAAGTTGAAAAGTTTGTGTACAGAGATGGCGGGTTTTTAAGTTTACAACCTAATAAAATGGACATTACAACAATCATAAATAACATATATACACGTTAAATTTTTCTATAATCGTAAAGGCTAAACTTGCGAACAGGACATAACCCGTCCCTTATTATTGGAATAAGGTGGATTTTTAGGTCATTTGCTAAAGACCTCATTTAACTGAAATTAACTTAAATCGTTAGAAGAGGGTTAAGGTTTAGGGTAGATTAATAGATTTTTATATAAATAGCAACATCATTGTTTTTACTAAATCAGTACTTCCATGCAATTCGTAATACTCGCTTAAAAGATGTCACCGCGAAAGTGTTTCAACTCACCGGACAATTTTTATTATATTTGTGACCAAGATAAAGAATGGGTTCCACATAAAGTTTGTGCGACATGTGTTCATGAAATTCGAAAGTGGTCAAAAGGACAGAACAATTCCTTTGATTTACAATTGCGTATGTTATGGAGAGAATTTCAGAATCAGACCAAGGACTGTTATTTTTGCAGTTGCAAGACCAGGCTACAATTCTAAAGCAAAAAAGCACTTTGTACATCTAACTATGCAATCTAAAACATACTCGGTGTATTGCCACTCGAACATTGCACCTCCATATTTGGAATCAATGCAAGCTGAATATACGAGCAGTAATGTTGAAGAGCCAAGTGCAAGTGGAACACAGTTACGTCACAGACAGTACTGAACAACTTAATGAGAGATCTAAGCCTGCCAAAAGATGCAGCTGAACTCCTCGCATCGAGACTATTGGAAAAGAATATGCTAGCTCCTGGGCACCTCATTTGCTTGGTATCGCAACAGAAAAAAGACTTTGTACCACATTTTGCTGAAGATCGTGATCTAGTATATTGCAGACATTCCTGGCTTAGTGAAAATATTTAACATCAAAGCGAAGTGTGAAAAGAAGTCCTTTTGCATAATGGCAGTAAGTACGCTTCACTGCCAGTCGCCCATTCTGCACCTTTGAAAGAATGCAACGACAATATGAAATATGTATTGGGTAAAATGAAGTACGTACAACTAGGTTGGATGGTCTGTTGAGAATAAAATACCTTTGCTTTCTCTCCGAGTGGGATAGTTAAGACAAAGGACTACATAGGACGAAGAAAGAGTGGCTACCGAGAACTGAACTAGTTCCGGGAACCAAAAATGTTGTGAGATAAAATTTAGTCCCTCGGGAAAAAGTTTTGCTACCCTCTTTATACATAAAACTGGGAATGATGAAACAATTTGCGAAGGCACTGAATAAAGAAGGAGAAGGTTTTAAATATCTACACCAAATTTTCTATCTCTATCTGAAGCTAAAGTGAAAGAAGGTATTTTCGTTGGTCCAGGACATAAGAAAATTGATGAAAGACACTACTTTCGATGAAAAATTAAGTGAAATTGAATTAGAAGCCTGGAAATCTTTTAAGGAAGTAGTGAACAATTTCCTAGGAAACCATAAAAGTCTAAATTATTTTTATTTCTGTACTTTAATGTATCTAATTGATACATATGGCGGGCTTATCGCTACGAGAGCAATCTCTTACAGCCAACCAGAACACCAGTCCAGTCCCGCTCGACGAGCGGTCGAGAATCGAACCCGGGTCCTCGCGGTGCGCCTCGCAGTCAAAGGCCGTATACCTTGTGATCAACCCAATACAACACGGTGACGACATTATGTGGAAATTGTGAAGAAAATTATTGAAAATTTCGGTAAAATGGGATGTTCGATTAGCATTAAACTTCACTTCCTTAATTCGCAGTTGGCTGTAAGTGAAGAACAAAGTGAAAGATTTCATCAGGACTTGAAAGAGATAGAACGTTTGCTATCAGGGAAGGTAGAATAAAAGTATGATGGCAGACTATTGTTGATTGCTAAAGCGAGATGATCCAAGTCAGACTTTTAACCGAAAATCTCACAATTGAAACTTTGGTGGAAAAGAAACAAAATACCACAAAAGTATTAAATATTTCTAATTTATTTATTAACATCATTTAAATGTATTTATAATATATTAAAGTCATTTAATTGTTTTTAATTGCAATATAAATTTTTTACTTAATAAAGTTGTTTTTTTTTTGCGATTTCATACATAGGGCTTTTCTAAAAAAAACTGAGGGTGACAGGGAAAGTCTAAGTACATATTCTAATCAGCACACCAGAATACTCTAAGACCAGCTATCAAATCCAAAAAGGGAAAATAAAAGTTAAAATTTGCAGACCTGCAGCCATTCCATTACATATTTTATTTTCTTAAAATATATACATGTTCTCGTTTTAAACGAAATATTTACATTCACGCGTCATTTCATTTCACTAACCTCTAGACAGCCCGGGGGTTATTTCGCAACAGGTGCGCTGCAAAACTATAATTACCAACTAATTGTGGAAATTACTTTAAAAGCAGTTTATACATTGATTGTCAATAAATATAACACGGATTATTCATAAATATGAATATATAAGATGATGATGATAATATAAGATAATGATTCAAATAAATACTATTTAATGAAATCTCACGTCGTAAGGTAGTTTTTATGCTTATAAGCAAATGTCTTGTTATATAGATTTTACAACAGGGTTTTTTAAATACATTTTTTTTAGAATAATATATAGTTTCAAATAATAACAGCTAAAAATAAACCCAAAAATTGATCATTGCATGCTTGCTACATGACTACTTTCATACCAAATTTAACGTGATTTAGTGCAACAGTTTTCGAACAAAAATGATTTTTATGACCAGAGTAAAGGTTTTTCAGAAAAGTATAAAGAAAATCATAACTTCTAAACTAATTGATTGTTACAGTGTTAATGTTTCTTTTTAAATTACTTGTCACAATGTTCTTTATCTAAAAAATTTTTGAACTTCTGTTAATGGGCACATCTGTATATCAAATCTTAGCTACAATTAAATGAAACTACGTGATGTAGTATTATTTCTATTTTCTTTAAGTTCTTTACCACGACCTAGGTTTCGTTGTATTACAACATCTTCAGGTGGGTTATTAGCAAAGAATTTACCAATAGCCCTAATAGCCCACCTGAAGATGTCGTAATACAACGAAACCTAGGTTGTGGTAAAGAACTTAAAGAAAGTAGAAATAATACTACATCATGTAGTTTCATTTAATTGTGAATAATGAATTTCAACAAAATTAACGCCAAATATATTCAAAATCTTAGCTAATGAAATTTTGAAGACGAATACTTATTTTTATCAAATTATGTCATTTTCCAAGATATAAAATATGCTCAGCTATGAACTTTCTTTGTGTCTGCGTAGACATTTTTTTAAAATTTTTTTATGGCTTAATATGTTTTTACTATCGTGAAAATATTGACAATATATCATTTATTGCGAAACAAATCAAATAAACTAATTATTGCAAACATGATAAGCTGCCACAAAGTCACAATTTATTGAATAGTGAAAGCATAAAATATGTTCCAATTTTTAGTTGGAAACATATTTTTTTATTACTTTATCACAAAATATACAATAAAAAATTATTTCCTTCGGAGAATATGTAATGTTATAATTATAATTACTTGGGAAATTAATACTACCCTCTTAGAATGTAGAGTAATCCAGAAGGCGCATACGTACAAATCTCTGCGTGGCCGCCTGAAGCCAAAAATCGTCTCCCCCTCCACCGCGCTCCTTCTACTAGCGCACCGCCCTACGCACACAGTGTTACCAGCAAAATAATTTTACCCACCAACTCCGGGAAATCGACGCATACAAATATACCTACTTGCGGTAGTACAATACACATTTATGTTGTGCATTGTTTCGCTTATATGAAGTATTATTATATCATTCCAACTACAACAAATAGCCGAAGAATTTAAATTTCTAATTAAAGATTAAAATTACTAAGAAATTTAAGTCACACCTTACCATTTTAATAATTAAAATGAGTATTAAAATGCATAATCATTAAATATGTGTGTGTGTGTGTGCGTGTGCGTGTGCATGTGCGTGTGCGTGTGTGTGTGCGCATGCGCGCGCATCCTCACGTGCGTTTGTGTGTACGTGTGTGTGCGTGTGCCTGCATGCGTATGAGTGTGGCGTGTGTACACATTAATCTACAAAATTATATAGTTACTTTTGTCAATAATTTTTTTATTAATTAGTGATTAACATCGTGGTACAATTTCTACTTATTTTAAACAATATCTGTCCGCATTTTCAGGAAGTAAAAGATGGCGAAAATGTATGAATGTAACATTTGTTTCTTTTGCACGTCTCCGTTATCTTATATACATTGATTATATATGCGATAGGTAAAATATTCTAAAATTGAATATAACAACGGAAATTTCAAATGTTACACCAAATTCTCCATCTCCCAAGTCCTGTTTTTTAACAAATTGAATTTTACATTTTTCAGTATCAAGCAATTAAGACGTTTTAACTTGGGTAAACAGTTTTTTAAGAGGTGACAACACCAAAGAAAACGGTGCGCTTTTGTTAATAATAATCTACTTCGATATTTTAAAATTGCATTGTTAATTGAAAATTAAATTAAGTAATAAGAGTATTTACATATGAAAAGTAATGCTCATTTGTTTTTGTTGCGATCCAGTGATATTTTTGTAGATCAGAATAGCATAAGCCGGCAATTTAAGCGATGTTGTTGCCTACAAACCACACGACCGTTCAGAGCTGTGTCTTAGATTACACTGACAGCCGCGTTTTGATACCATCCATTTTATGCATAGTTTTTATGGACACACCATATTCTCGCCTTCTGGAGTACTCATTATTCTAAGACTACCTTTTTTACTTCTTTTTTAGGTGATGTATCTAAATTGAGTGAATTATTTCATAAAACAAAAACTTAGCATGCTTATTATTTCATTTGCATGCAATTTAACAAAAATTAATATGGTAAACAAACTAATATGGTACTATATATATCTAAGACTGCCCAAAAACACATTAAGTTGTGTACCATAAAAATTGTTTTGTGATTTCGTTCCAGAAATTGGTAGGTACAACCTTGAATTTCGGGCCCGATATCGGGCCCTTTGGCCATCAGTATAGATTTGTATATAGGCCCAATTTTAGGCTCTCGGGCCGTCTGCAGGGCTAAAAAGATCTTGCACAGATTGCAAGGCTTCTGTCAGAAAGCTAGAAATGTTATGCTTCGTTCCATCACTGGATCGTAGTATATAGTGTATTACCTTAATGTTCAGATCGTTCAATATTTCACATGCTTTAACTGAACTGCAGATGCTAAATGCGTGGATATGACTGCTTTACTGTATTTGTGTTTTCCTACTTCCTATAGCAACTTTGATGTGTTGACAAGTCAAATTTTAAATTATTGATTTTTAAAGGGAGCGTGGAAGAAAAACCTCAGTTAGCGGGCCACGTGCTATTTGACACATCTGAAGAGGAAGGTGGTTATAATTTCAGGGAGCAATGTAAGTTTTATTTTAGTCTTTAATTGAGACAGGATTGAGAGATGATAGAAATATTGAATGTAAAGTTAATCCCATACGTCCAACTATTATTGAAGATGGATCTATATGTTGATAAATACTGGTATATACATGTAGAACAAAGGGTGAACAGTATTTTCACTATTTGTTTTTAAAGCATGGCATAAACATTACATATATTCTAAGTCAGTGCGAGTATGTAAAATAACTGTAGTTTTAAAGATGGACAGTATTATAATTTTGATGTTAAAATGTCTGTGCACTTATACAACAAAAAGACTATATATATTTATATATTAAAGAAAACAATTTATCTTTTTGTATGAAACAGTGCCTGCATAGAATCATATATAATATGTGACTTGGTGTTTTATGTTACTATATATTTAATACTATTTTATTACTATTGTTATCTGCTATAAAAGGATACAAATGTCCCAGTAAAGTCTTAAAAACCTTTATATTTTACATATGAATCTTAGTTTGTAGACTTCACAGTCTGAATTGATGTGTTTTACTGCTGTATTTTTAAGTTGTTTAAATGATCCATTTTCACTTCATCCAATGTATTCCAAATGACAAAATAGAGTGACAAATTGGAACAAATTGCTAAACTTTAGAAGTTAATAAACTTGTTTATTACAAGTCCACTTACCAAAGTGACCTTATGAAATATATCTCTTGGTTAACCAAGTCAAGAAATAAAGAAAATATTTGATTTAACCTATACTTTGGTTTTTGCTAAGTGCTTTCTCTCAAGTGTCTTCAAAATTTTCTATTTAATGAAACAAAACTCAACCTGTTACATTATGGTACTAAAAATCCATGTACTACATTTACCATGTTTGAAAACAGTGTACATTCTTTCATCCTATTTTTTACTGACTCTTATTGTGTTAATATTTTTTAATTTGTAATGAAATGAATAGCTTTTGTGTAAATAAATTTTTCCAAAAATAAAAATATATTACCTTCTTCTTCAATGAGTTTGTTTATTACAGCTGGGATAACACAATATCGGCTTGTGCATATGGCTCCAAGCGAAGATGATCCCAGCATCTCTGCTATCCTTCAGTCCAACTCAGATAGCGGTAGTATATCGCCTACTGTCCAGACTGTGCTAACTGGTGCAGGTGAGTAATATTTCCTTTTTGTAGTATATGTTTTACCAAATTTAATTGTTTCATTGTAGAAGCCTAGAATTTGTTATTGAATCTTTGCAAGGTCACTATACTGATGATACTTACTGTGAAATGAATTAGAAGATACTTAAAACTCTATACATCAGTACATTATAAACTGCTAAATAAAGATTGACTTGATCGTCTATTAAATATTTTTTAAAACATTTGAAGTATATTTACTTAAAACAGAATAGGCCGTTTCGGAGTACGTCGAGCATAGAAATTGTTGTGTATCTTAGGATATGAAAACTATAAGTCTTGCACCCGAGATTCGGAAGTTGGGTCCGAATACAGATCTACGTTATCTGCCCGATATCAGGCTTGACTGATCTTGGTACTTGTCGGCTCTTCAAACAACAGAACAAAAGAATTCTTATTGGTAGATGCCTTGCAGTATTTTTTGTGCAGTGTTGAACATATGTAATGTCGTTTTAGTTCATATTACTATGCTGTTGCAACGGCTAAATGGTAAAAATATGTTATTGAAATCATTTGTTGCCCATTTTGAAATTGTGCATTTTTTTTTCTGTAAATTGCCCATAACAAATGGAACAGTAAATGAGTTAAGTTCTTGCAATATATATTGTATTATATATGAAAATAATCTGTGTTTATTGAGAATTAGGTGTATCTCATTTGTTTTATAAAACATCCATTCGTTCACTCAATTTATATATGTTGAATTCACACATATTCAAGTACACTAAGGAAAGATGGTATTCTTTTAGACGTTATTATAATTATAATATTACATATTTGCAACTCAAAATAAATTTTTTCTAGAGTCAGTTTGTTATATAATTTATGACAAAACAATAAGAAAATATATTTCTAACCAAAAATTGAACAATATTTGATTTTTTTGTATTTGTATAATTAGTTTATTTGATACTATCATATTTGTTTTGCAATAAATGTGATGTTAGGGTATATATATGTATATATATATATGTATATATATATATGTATATATATATGTATGTATATATATATATATATATACATATATATATATAGAATTTGAACTTGGAAGGGAGAAACTGCAGCGTCTGCCTTATATCCCTTGAAAAGTGAGGTAACCATAAGTGGTTTGTTGTAAATCGGTATGCTTTTAGCGCAGTCATAGATAGATAGTTATAGATAGATTTCATTGATGTAATGTTTACAAAAACGTATTATCAAAATTAATAATAATCTTGTAATGCAACATTTCAAGTTGATTGGTTCAATGTAATTATATTCACTAGTGAAACTAGGAGCAATTTATATAAGATCATAAATACTTTGAAGATGATAAGCATTAAAATTCTGCAGGTAAATTTAATTTATATTTGAAAAGTTTGAAGAGTTTTCAAATATATCACAAATATTTCTGTTGTATTTATGTCATTGTAGGTATATTTTGTTCGGAACAGGTTTGGAAAATTAGGAGTTGAAAAGCTGTAAAAGTATAAAATGACTTTTTTTAAAAAGTATTCAATTTTTTTCACACACACACACATATATATATATATATATATATATATATATATATATATATATATATAATGTATATATGTATATATGCATATATGCATATATGCATATATGCATATATGCATATGTGTATATATGTACATATGTATATATGTACATATGTACATGAAAGCTCACCTAGGAAATTATTAGTTTTTTCCAAATTCCACGAAAATCTTTTACTTTGTAAATGGTAGGAAGAATCAGTCTCATTTTGAAAATACGTCGTAATATATACATACATATATATATATATATATATATATATATATATATATATATATATATATATATGCATATATGCATATATGTATATATATATATATATATATATATATATATATATACATATATATATATATATATATATATATATATGTATATATATATATATATATATATATATATAATATATATATATATATATATATATATATATATATATATATGGTTTGACAACTCTTAATATCAAAATTTTGGATGTAGAAGAAAAAACTGATGTTTATATCATTGGTGGAGAAGAATATAATTACGATTTTCTCATTGGACTGGATATCTTAAAACAATTTAAACTGGTTCAAGATGATAATTTAAAAATCACTCAATAAAGAGAAGAAATAAAATAGAAGAAGAAATAGATCCTATGAAATAAGCATGATGATAAAAACAACACTTCTAGTGAAGTGAAAAATAAAACAAATCCATATTCAATAAATTTTAATGTACACGTAAAGGGAGAAGATTTCAAAATAAATATTTGTAACTTAAATAGTCAACAAAAGTCAGAAATATAAAATCAGTCATTGCAAAAGACAAATATGACATTGGCATGGTCAACGAATATGAAGCACGCATTAATTTACTTATGGACAAATATTGTAGTAAAAAGCCTTATAGACGTTCGGTTGAAGACAAAAAAGAAATAGATGACCAAATAGCAAAGTTAATTGACAAAAATCCTATAGAGGAATCTTATAGTCCATTTACGGCACCGATAACTTTGGCATTCATAAAAGAAGACAACAAAAGGTCCAGATTATGTGTAGATTTCCGAGATCTAAATAAAATAGTGGTACTTCAAGCTCAACCATTCCCATTGATCGACGACCTAATGATTAAGACAAGAAACTCAACATATTTTACAACACTGGATATCAATTCAGCATTCTAGCTACGAATTGAAGATAGGAAGAAAACACAGGAATGACATCATCAATGGACATGTTTACCTTTTGGTTTGAAGACACCGCCAGCTATTTTTCAAAGGATACTAGGTAACATTTTAAGAAAGTACGAGCCTGCAGATTTTGCAGTAAACTACATAGATGATATACTTATATTCTCTAAGACTTTTTCTGAGCATATTAACCATTTAACACAATTATTAGGAGCTATAAAAAGGGAGGCTTTTAGACTAAAGTTTACAAAATGTACATTTGTATAAAATAATACGGTAATGAATAATACTGGCCGTACCAGTACGAGATACGTAAGTTTCAATTGAAGATTTTCCAATACCAAAAATGCAGAAAAATGTAAGACAATTTTTGGGGAAAATTAACATCAATCATAAGTATAGACCAAATAGTGCGGTAGTTTTAGAACCTCTTCATAATTTACTTAGAAAAAAAAAATTGATTGTCTCCAGATTGTCAAAAATAATCTCTTGAAGACAACAAAATTATTGTGGTCACAGCCAATCTTAGAAACATTTGATCAGAATTTGCCAATAAATATTCATACAGATGCATCTTTGGAAGGTATTGGGGCAGCATTGAAGCAAATACAGCCAAATGGAATAGAAAAGCCAGTGGCGGCATACATTACAAAAAAATGAAATCAAATCCAAAAGAAAAAAAAGGCTAAATTTAGAATGTTTTGTTATTAAAGAAGCAATAAGATACTGGCAATACTGGCTTATAGGTAAGTAGTTTACAGTATATTCAGACCATAAACCTTTAGAAAATTTAAATATTAAGTCTAGGATAGGTGATGTATTAGATTTAACATATTACTTACCACAGTATGATTTTAAAATACGCTCCGGGAAGAGAAAATATAGAAGGAGATTGTTTAAGCAGGAACCGAGTATTGGAAGCAGATGACGACACAGATGAACAATTAAAAATTGTTAACATGATAAGATTGGACGACATTATTACAAATCAAGTAAACAATGCAGATATACAAAATAATAAATCAAAATTAATATCAAGACACAATGTTTTTTATAAAAAGGTTAGAAAACGTGAAACAATTAGTTTATCAAAAAACTTATTAAAGATATATACAAAATTATGTGCCATGTAGGTGTAAAACAAATGCAAAACAAAATTAGTCCGTTGTATACGGCAAGAAATTTCATGATAAATATTATAAGACATTGTAAAAGGGTCATTCTACTTTTTACTGCAGGTTTTTGGGACTAGTTGTAACAGGTTTCAAAAAATTATTGGTTAAAGATAAATTAAGTTATTTCGTTGTATGTACGTGTAATTATACCTAAACTATTGCAATCCACTGTCAGCAGCATTTAGATGTAACAAAGAAAGCAAGTGATAGCAATCATAGTCAACAAACTACCACAGTTGAACAAATACTTATCAAGGAATCAGAGGAGATAGACATACTTCTACAGCAAATCAACACACTGCTTGGCCTCCTCACAGCTTTAATTCCTAAACTTACCAAATGATGGCGTCACTTCGGGTTGCAGCGTGGAATATAAATGGACTATCCTCTAAAATAAACAAACTCGAAGCTATGATTACTTCCAACAAGCTGGATGCAGTTCTTATTTCCGAGTCGCACTCTACCAGCAGAAGTTCCTACCGTCTAAAAGGGTTTCAAATATACTGTACCCCTCATCCTGATGGTGGCACCCACGCTGGATCTGCCTTAGCGATAAGATCAAGTCTAAAACATTGCCTTCTTGACGCTTACTCAACTGAACATCTACAAGCCACGAGTGTACGACTGGAGGACCGTGTGGGACCAATTACCATCTCGGCGATCTATTGCCCACCAAAGCATAAAATAACAGACAGTAAGTTCTCATTGTACTTCAAAACTTTGGGCAATAAATTCATATCCGGCGGGGATTGGAACGCAAAACACGTGTTCTGGGGCTCCAGATTGACTCTCACAAGAGGAATTCAGCTCAAAAACTGCATTGATCAGCATCAGTACCACCCACTGTCTACTGGAGAACCCACTTTTTGGCCAACGGATCCAAACAAGGTGCCAGACTTACTAGACTTCTTTGTGACCAATTGAATTGAGTCAAGCCTAGATGGATCATCCGACCATAATCCATTAATATTAACAGTGAGCTCATCAGTAGTGGTACGAGAAGAACCAGTGACACTACATAACGGGAAAACCGACTGGGAGGGCCTTCGTTCATATCTTAATGAACACATAAACCTGAGGATCCCACTAAAATCAACTGACTACGTTGATGAGGCCTGCAAACATATTACGAACATTATCCAGGTGGCCGCATGGAGAAACACCCCGTCAGTAAACAAAACCTTTGATCCTATAATAACCCAACCGATAGAAATAAAAAATAAAATAGCTGAGAAAAGGCGCCTGAGACGAATCTGGCAGCTGTCACGACATCAAGTAGATAAGAGCAATCTTAACAGAGCAAAAAAAATAACTGTCTGCGGAAAACCCTTGAGCTAATGTCACCATTTGCCCGTGGAGAACATTCTTTGTGGAAGGCTACCAAACACCTCAATAAACCCCAGCAATCATTCCCTCCAATAAGATGCCAGTCATCTTGGGTACGGACTGACATAGACAAATGCGAGACTTTTGCAGCGCATCTGGCCCAAGTATTTAAACGAAATGAGGGCGACCAGGAGGAGGCTGATCTGGATGCTATATTTAACCAAGACATTCAACTGTGCCAACCCACCAAGTCAACATCACCGAGAGAAATAGCGTTTGAAATCAAATGTCTTAACCCCAAAAAGGCACCGGGTTTTGACCTAATCACTCCGCGAATCCTCAAAGAATTACCGAAAAAATGTGTAACGTACCTAGCCTGTTTATTCAACGCCATCTTCAGACTCGCTTACTTCCCAAATATGTGGAAAGTCTCAGAGATTGTCATGATCCATAAAGACGGAAAACCGCCCCACGAGTGTTCCTCATACCGACCCATAAGCCTCATTCCTGTTCTATCGAAGCTGTGGGAACGGCTTTTTCTGAAAAGACTTAGTGAGGCTATGTATGTTAATGATATTGTCCCCCAGCACCAGTTTGGCTTCCGTAAAGCACACTCAACCGTCGAGCAGGTTTATCGTGTATATCATTGTGTTCGACAAAGCTTCGAGAACAAAAAATATTGCTCTGCTGCTTTCCTGGATGTACAGCAAGCATTCGATCGAGTCTGGCATAAAGGCCTGCTGTGTAAAATCAAAGAGAAATTGCCACACTCAGTATTCCACATCTTAGAGTCCTATTTAACTGGCAGACTATTTCAAGTCAAACATGGTGAGGCTAGATCTACCCTGTACCCCATCGAAGCTGGTGTGCCTCAAGGCTCAGTTCTTGGGCCGGTGCTATATAATATATACACATCGGATCTGCCAACTTCAGATGACGTCACAGTTGCTACCTATGCTGATGATATTGCCTTTCTGGCGGTAGACGATGACCCTATGACAGCAAGTGAAAAGCTACAGCAATTACTTGACTCTACCTCAGATTGGCTCCAAAAATGGCGAATACGAGCCAGTACTCAGAAATCCAGCCACATAACGTTCACCTTGAGACTGTCCCCCCGTTCACCTGGGAAATAATATCTTGCCCGCAACTGACTGTGTGAAATACCTTGGTTTTCACCTAGATAGACGCTTGACCTGGAAACATCATATAAAAATGAAAAGAGACCAAATAAACCACAAATTTAAAAGCCTGTATTGGTTGATGGGTAGAAATTCTGTGCTCTCCCTCGACAACAAACTGCTACTGTATAACGCCATTCTGAAACCTAAATGGATTTACGGAATCCAGTTATGGGGAGTTGGAAGCAAAAGTAATGTTATGTGCTTACAAAGGGTGCAAAACAATATACTCCGAACAATCGTAAATGCCCCATGGTTCACAAAGAACACTGAAATCCATGAATATCTCAACATTGCAACTGTGGACTCTGAGATAGAGCGCTTCAAGAGGACACATTTAATACGTCTCAGCCATCATCCCAATCCACTCGCTTCTGGATTACATGATGACGCCAAGGTGGTTAAGCGACTAAAAAGAAACCACATATTTTGAATAGGCTGAGACGCTGGTCTCCTGCTCTATAAACGTCACTGTATCACTTAACAAATCTGATTAAAGTCTGACGACTGATTGCAGATTTAAAAAAAAAAAAAACTGTCAGCAGCGAGCTTTGTACGTATATTTTTCTAAAAATAAAGATTTTGTCAACCAAGGTAGAAAAATCATACCTATACTATGTTCAAATATTTTTATTGGGCACTTTAGTCACTCATTACAACAACAAAAATTAACAAAACGTATTTTAAAAACATAAATCTTTCTTTCTCCTATCTTTAAGTAAAAGTTATCATTTATTAAGTCTTTAAATCACATTTAAAAGACAACTGTGTTATTCTTGTGCAGTTTTGTTTAAAAATATTTGACATAACATATATACGTGTAAAAATATCTTAGCAAAATATTTAACATTTATAAAAATATATATTGTATTGCATATGATATACCTGTAATGTATTTTATAAACCAATTATACAACTGAAAGCGAAAACCATCTAAGTAGAAATAGGGACATAATGGTAACACAGTTGTTCAAAAGTAACAAAGTTGTTGCAATGGAACATTCTCTTTCACAAAAAGCTGCTAATCATTATTATAATCAGTCTCTCAGTTTTAATAAAGATTGTAGATAATACTTTAATTATTAATACTATATACTTTTTACTAAATCACAGTACCTACACGGGCTGGGTTACTTAAAAATTAAATAAAAATTGCAAATATTGCTCGAACACTTCCAAAGTATTAGGAAATTTGTAGTATTAAGGAAATACCAGATTTTGTGGTGCCTTTAGTCCTAACTAAAGGCTCCACAAAACCTGGTATTTCCTTTTCCATAAGAGCAACTTCTTCATTAGTTATCAGGAACATTTGGATCTTACTTATATCATGCAAAGCAAGAAAGAAGTCTTTGGCATTTATTATGTCTCGTCCAGTAGCGACTAATTGATGCTCTTCATTAATCTTGTGGAGCACGGGATGTAGATGTGCCCAAATGGCAGCCGGATTATGCGATCTGTTTTCAGATACAGAGCAGAAGGAATGAACATCAATATTAGAATCACGTCCCTTGACGTAGTACACTCCTGTATGCAGTCACTTGATTCCGTGAACTACCAAAGTGGTGGCCTTGAATTTCTTCATACATCTTACAATTGTAATTTTCACTAAAATCTATATGCATAACTATTTCATCTTCGCCAAGTCCATCGATGTACTTTCTGTAATTTTTGTGCTGCGTTTTGATGAAGTACACATGGCGGGCGAAGTCTTTGAGAGATGCTTCAAACGAATCGGTCAGGTCTTTTACTGTACTTTCGATAAAGTCGAAAACATTTTTTGATATCTTTATCTTCTTTCCTTCCTTTTCTATAATTTCAGTCTTCCTTATCCACTGTGGCCATTTAATTTTTAAATTTGTATCAACAGCGTTATTATAATTAATAGTTTTTGCTGTACAATCATCACATTTTCCAGTCATACATGGTATAGAATCTGTCGAACAAACACGATCTGCTAAAATCTGGTTAAGATCAGAGCTTGCGATGCGTTTGTGTTTGTGCAGACAATTGGCTATGTGTTGAATATTAGCATGCACTTTACACAGGCGTGTTTCTCTGGCGCTGACTGATGGGGTTAGCACAAAAAATGGTTTGAGTCTGGCAAAGTAACTGTAGGAGCATTTCAGGTTGGGATTTTCAATTTCAAAAGACTTATAGAGGTTTTTCATGGATTCTAGTAAGTATCTTCTTTGTACTTTTTCTTGTTTGACTGTAATCGTTTCTTTTTTGCCTGCAGTGGCTCTAGGTACGTTGATTTTGCAACGCGCTATTTTCTTTTAATTTGGCGATGTTCACGTTTCGTTAAGTCTTTGACAAGTCGTTTTGTTTTGTGGTACCTTGCCAAAGCCTTTTTTCTTGCTTCCTCTTCTCTATCAGGGTCTAATTTTCGTTTGTTTCTGTACCGACGTTGTTTTTCAGCTGGAGTTAGGGGCATGATGTTCTGTAAAATATAAAAATAGTTTTATACAAGTTTTATCTTCAATAATTATAGTAAGCCAGTAAATTAATTGATAAACTTTAAAAACTTAGGTCTATACAAACAAATCAAGTTACATAAGATTGGATTTAAATCAACGACAGGTTATATGTACAACTGTGTTACCATCTCAACAAAAACCTGCAGTAAAAAGTAGAATGACCCAAAAGTTGTTAGATATGTATAAAAAATAAAACGAGAGGACAAGATAAGTATGGTATAATGTCACATTTAGGTCCTGCCACAAAACCTTTTGAAATAGTCTCAGTAGACACAATTGGAGGCTTTGGAGACTCACGATCAACAAAGAGATATTTGCACCTTTTAGTAGACCACTTTATACGATATTGGTACTGACATTCTTACCTCAAAAACACAAAGTACTAATGATTTTATTAAACTAACCAATAACATAGCGGATTCTAATAAAGAATTCAAAACATTTTTATACAAAAAATCAAGACCTATGGTATTTACTGCATTTACCTGTTTTCTAACGGCTTAAATGAAAGACTGAATCAAACGCTTGTAAACAAAATTAGATGTAAAATAAAGGAAAAAAGTAATAAAATGGCATTGACAACAATTGGTCATAACTGCGTAGATAAATATAATAATACAGAACATAAAGTTATTGGCTTTGCACCAAAATCCTGTTAGGTGGTACAGATGTTTCTTTTTTGATGGTACAGATGTTTTTTTTTGCCAACTGAATTAAAAAAAGATAAATCAGAATTTGAATGGACCCGAGATAGGAAAATAGCATTTGAAAATTCAATAAAATCAGATGACTGCAATAAACAAATATTTGATAAAAATAGAACGGAATTAAGTTTAAATACAGGGGAAATGGTATATTAAGAGAATGGGAACACACAGAATTAAACAGAAGTAAATTAGATGACATGAATATTGGTCCATTTAAAATTGTTAAAAAAATATCAAATTCAATTTATTAGATGTGATACAGGTAATAAGAAGTTGGAATCGAATCTCTTTCACATCACAAAACTTATACCGAAACCTAAATAAAAAAAAAATAGTAATAAGACTTAGCGAATATTTAGTGTAGTTTAATAAATTTAGGTTTTATTTTAATTATCTTTGTGTAAAGGTGAAAATTTTGCTGAAAATTTTCTTTCCTGGGAAGGGAGATGCAAAGAAACTATATTTTTTTAATTGGTCCAACACTGTGCTGTTGGTAAACAGTGACTGTACTTATGTACTTCATAGATGGCGCTATGAGTAATGTCGACCAACACGGTCAGCAAAGCGGATTAGTTTTAGTTGACCGAACTCACGATTGTTATTCAGATTGTTTGGTTATATTCTATATTCAATAAACTTGTAAAAATACGTGATTTTCATGTTTCACAATCTGTACCAAACCTGAAGAAGTCAAATATATTTGATTAAATGAGATTTTAACAGATTCCTATCGACATGCGACCAGGTATAGAAATATAATAAAAGAGTCATTATAGAAAGTTAAAATGGCGTACATTAATAGGACAAGTGGTTGAATTGGCGAATTTTCCTTCATATGCATACTGTACATGTATACAAGGTGGAAATTACAGGAAAATAGTTTTAGAAGACTGTCCATTAATTTTAATGACACGAGGGTAGTCCCAGAAGTACCCGACTACAAACAAATAAAACACTAAGCATTTGGGAAAACGTATCTTTATTTCTCAACATCCTTTTAATTCGATACACTTCCCAGCGACGTTCAATAGCTTCGATACCCTGTTCATAGTGGGAAACGTCAAGCTCTTCAAAATAGCCATCAACCGCAGACTCCACCACTTTTAGCAAATCTTTTACCGCTGAGTCATTTTTTCAAATTTGGAAAGTGAAAATAATATAAGGGGGCTAAATCTGGCGAATAGGGTTTAAGGAATGATTGGGGTTTGAGGAAGCAATTCAAACTTTAACTCATTGATTTTGGCCACCGCAATAACGGATGTGTGAACTGGTACTTTGTGTTGATAAAATGAGACTTTTTTCCCCAGATGCAGCTGTTTTTTCTTGATTTCATTATTCAAACGCTGCAATAATGACGCATAATACTTGTCGTTAATTATTTTTCCTTTTTGAAGACAAAAAACTTATGTCATGACTTTGCCAGCAGATGGAATTGTCTTCGCCTTCTTCGGAGCCAATTCTCTCATTATGGCCCATTGTTTCGACTGTTCTTTCGTCTCAGGTGTGAAATGCCAAACAAGCAAAGCATTGCCAAACACTTGATTGAAACATCCTCATGATGCTGTTTTTGTTTCATTGTGAGCAAACCCATCTTGCGCACAGACATCTTATGTCTAAATTTTCAGTTAATATGTGATGTGTATCACCTTTTGAAATGCCTATCATGTCTTATAGCTCCCGCACTTTTAGTCGACAGTCATTCAAAACGATTTTGTGGATTTTCTTCTTCACCATTCCTGGTGTGGTAACCTTATTTGATCGACCACTGCGATGTTCGTCTTGACAACTTCTACGGTCTTGTTTAAATTCTGCCACCCAATATTTCATTGTTGTAAACGTAGGAGCAGACTCCCCTAGAGTAAAAACTAGTTCTAACTTTAATATCGCTTGTGGTGAGACCTTCAAAAGAAAGTATTGCATCACATAACAATGACCATTTTTTCCATGTTTACAAATTTACTGAGAGCGTTTGATATTGCTGGCTGTCAAAAAATTACTAAAAAGCATAGCATCTTCAAATTTAAACTTTATAAAGTTTTGAGTGCAGTCATTTTTTTTAAACAATAACTGCCATCTATAACTGTCATATACATTAGGTCGCATACTTCTGGGACGACCCTCGTATTTTGATTAGCCTTCAGATTTTGAAAAAATGGTTCAGTTAGCAGGATTAAAGACAATTTTTACAAAACTTTTTTTTATGCCGTTTGATTTTAATCACCAACTGAGGTAAGAGTACTAGAAATGATGGAAACTGGCCGCTACAAATTATATTATTAGCCAGTCTAATTATTTTGAAATCATATTTTTTTAAATTTCAATCATTTTGCTTGTTGTGCAGAGTACTCGGTGGAATTGTTGCTTTTAATACAATTTTATATCAAATTGTTCACAAATCTAGGATGCTTAGTCTCGTTAATTATTTTTTAAATGATAAAAACTGTTCAGCTGCTTTGGTGTTGTATAGGGTCAAATATCCTTTGCGAATAGTAAAACGTTAATATAATTATTTTAAAGAACATGAACCTCCCTCTTAAAACGGATGAGGACATAGCGAATGCTGTAGAGCATTTTAACCACAGTGTTCAACAATCGGCCTGGTCTGCTACATCTGAAACTGAGGGTATTGCTTCCAGTAAATATAAATGTCCGCTGGAAATCAGAAGACTACTAGCTCTGAAATGTAGTACTCGAAAACGTTGGCAGCAGACCCGTTACCCAGCAGATAAAACGCTTTTAAATTCTTTGACATGTCGACTTAAACGTTTGTTGGTTGAAAACCGAAACAAGCGTGTCCAATCATATTTGAAGGGTCTTGACGTCACGGCTGCGTCGGAATACTCTCTGTGGAAGGCGACTAAATACTTGATGTGCCCAATTGCAGCTCAACCTCCTATACGGAAAGCAGATAACAGCTGGCCTGTTAATGCTGCTGAGAAAGCACAGACATTTGCCGAACACTGGAAAACGGTATTCATCCCGAACCCTGACCTTGGATCAACTAAGATTGAACAAGTGACTGATTTCTTGCAACAAGTACATCAATTAGATTTTCCAATAAAGAGCTTTACTAAAAATGAAGCGATAAGGAAACTAGATTTAAATAAAGCTCCTGGCTATGACATGATAACGGCGAAGATTCTCAAAGAATTACCAAATGAAGACTTATTATATTTTACTTTTATCTATAATGCCATCTTAAGAAGAACGACTGTGCCTGAGCAGTGGAAAGTTTCACAGATCATAATGGTCCGTAAACCTGGCAAAAGCCCCGAAGAGGTAAAATCTTACAGGCCTATCAGTCTACTGCCTATTCCATCGAAGGTTATGGAGACTCTATTCCTGAGCAGACTAATGCCGATTATAAAAGAGAGGTGCTTAGTTCCCAACCATCAGTTTGGATTCTGTCAAAAACACGGCACAATTGAGCAAGTCCATCGACTCGTTGCTAATATAAATTCAGCCTTCGAAAAAAAACAATACTGCACAGCCACTTTCTTAGATATCTCTCAGGCTTTCGACCGTGTTTGGCATGATGGGCTCCTCTTCAAGATCAAGCAGTCCATTCCGGTTAATTATTATAAATTCATAAAATCATATTTAGAAAACAGACATTTTTTTGTAAAACAAGATGAAGACGTAACCTCCCTACATGCCATTCAAGCGGGTGTACCACAGGGCAGTGTAATGGGTCCAACCCTTTATCTTCTATACACTGCAGATCTACCTTGTACAGAAGGAGTTGTCACTGGCACATTTGCCGATGATACAGCTATACTATCCATGCATGATTCTCCAGACGTGGCGTCTCAAAAACTGCAAAAGAGTTTAGATGCAATTTCTAGCAGGTTGAAAGATTGGCGAATTAAAGCCAATGAAACCAAGTCTGTGCAAGTCACGTTTACCAATCGTAAATTTTCATGTCCTCCGGTAACATTGAACAGAGTACAAGTTCCACAAGCTGATGAAGCTAAATACTTGGGAATGTACCTCGACAGGCGGTTAACTTGTAGAAAACATATTTTCACTAAGCGCTTAGCAATGGGACAACAATTACGCAAAATATACTGGATGATCAGAAGAGTCACAACTATCTCTTGAAAATAAATTGTTACTATACAAGTGTATCAGTAAACCAGTCTGGAGCTACGGCCTGCAATTGTGGGGAACGTCAGCAAATTCAAACATCGAGATACTACAAAGATTCCAGTCAAAGATTTTACGCATAATAGCTGACGCACCATGGTACTTAACCAATGATAGGCTGCATAGTGACCTGAACATAAAAACTGTTAAGGAACAAATTTTTGAAAGCACTGAACCGTATAAATGTCGGATACTGCAACATCCGAACGATCTTGCGAAACACCTGATGGATGAGTCGAATCTGCCGAGGAGACTAAAAAAAAAAGTACCTCAAGATCTACTACTGTAGATAGCTGCAAATAAAGCGGACGTGCCACTGGGCACGCACCGTACATAGCCATCTAATAAGAGTATAGACGATACCAATTGCTAAATGTCTGTCTGACAGATCGCAAGGAAAAAAAATTTTAAAAAAATAAAAAATTATTGGCCTTTAAGAAAAAAATTATATTCCTTTAAGAAAAAAATGTTGCAACAACCACGTGTTTTTGACAGAAATATGAAGATTGCGGTTTTGACACTAGCAGAAACTTTTTCTGACATATCTTTAATAGAAGTAGCCAATGAAATGGGTATTTTGCACACACAAGTATTGAAAATATGAAAGAAATATGGATATAAATGTTATTGTTAGGGTCGAATAGTTTAAGGGTCGGATGTATGCTATGAAGTATTTCGTTTTCCACTAATACACACGCGCGTGCGCCGGCCCTGGCGGTGCTGTGTGACTCTTAGTAGTGTATGTTACACGGACACGTTCGGCACAATGGAATCAATTGAGACGCTTTTTAGACTAATTATTAAAGTAAATCCGAGCATGATTTCTCTGTTATAATGTCTCTGTAAATCTCTTGATACGGAATACAATTTAACCTTGGATATGGTTTAGGTTGATTTTTGACTGAATTTGAGGAATTCCAAAATGAAAAAATGTTGCACATATTTTGTGTAACTATTATACTATTTTTTATGTATAATCTTTTTGTAAATTAGTATGGCAAGCATAGGCTAAGATAAGAATAAAATCCCTAAAAATATTTGTGTAAATTATGATAAAAAAATTTAAAATTCTTTTTTTCTTTCCAAATGACAATATTTAGGAATTAAACATGAAAAAACTAAAATTTACCAATTTTTTCGTGTACTTATTGATGAATTCCTGCTGTATATTGTAGACATAAAGCAGCATAAAAGTTATTGATATAAGTAATAAAATTATAACAGAGCTAATTTTATACATTGAAAATATTTTAAAGGATTGATTAATTTAGAGTATAGAATGATAATAGAAGCCAGAAAAACTTTTTTTAGAATTGTTGTCCTAATATTTTATATCCATGAGCAACATATAAAAGAAAAAAAATTCCTAATTACACGCAATTCTTAGGGACATCTAATATAAATTAATGTTATACAATACGAAGTAATGTTAAAATAATAAAACTGCGTATGCAAGAAAACTTAAAAATTTATTTATAAATAAGAACAAAACTAAAACCAGTAAAGTTTTATATTAAAAATACTCTAAAAAATTATTAAAAATGAAAAAGTATATATAATGTCTCTATTACGATGTTTAGTGAACCAGTCGGATAACAAGCGTCTTAATATGTAATAATTTATTAAAAGATTATTTCAGTAATTTTTTAATTTACCCAATATAATGTGAAAAAGCTATAATATTTTATAATTACATGCCACATGTATATCAAATCTATGTTTCAACATTTTCTCTTTCATCCGATTCTCTCATTGCGATTTTGTTGTACTTATAGTTTAAGTTGTTAAAAGTATTACATTGTTGGTACATTAATGAACCATTAGTAAATTGATTTCAGGGCAATTTTACGTAATTGGCAATCCAAGCGAAGTATTTGGTACATCTGGTAATGCTAAAGTTCTTCCAAGGGAAACGCAAAGTACTACAAAAGCTGTAACCAAGAAGGTAAAAGAGAACTATATTGTTTATGGATTTTAAAATCTATGTTGCTGTTTAATCTCTGTTTGTATTCTTTACCTAATAATAATTGTTATACCGAATCTGGCCTTGTCATAATAATTCCCTGGGCTGTTAAATTTTGATTATTATTTTCACTTATCAAATGTTGGTCAAACTTTTAGTAAATATAGTTAAAACCCTCATCTCTAGATTGCAAACCAACAACATTTAAAATTGGTATCAAGTTGCTTTGAACTGAAATACTATTATTGTTTTCAGTGACTGTGCCCATAAAATGGGGAAAATAATTTTTGTTTTTATAAAATTTTCACCTGACATTAATTTTTGTTTGTTTTGTTTTCTGTACAAAGTTTTTTTTGTGTTCTTTGTGCTTTTTTAAAATTACAACATATATATTTTGGTATCGAAAAATAATACTTTATTGCTAATTTCTCCCGCTAGGAGCTACCTGTACTATAACGTAAACATCAAAAATAAACACAATGTGACGTTGTGTTGTAATTTATACTCATCTTCAAAAAAGTATAGAGTTTCATTGGTTTTTCGAAGATTAAATCTCGATTTATAATAAATATGCATCAATGTGTACGACAGTTGGGTGTAGTTGCAGTTGAAGAAATTGAAAATATAGGTTTCTATTTATTCTCTAAGGACAAACAACATCAGAAGCTGCGGAAAGTAGCTGTGCGTTGCTAAAACTTTAAGGCAGTAAAACAAAAGCTTCAGCTTTGTTCAAAGCATTCATTCTTATTTTTTTTCTGATATTACTGTTTCGTCATATATACTTTTCATATAAAAGTTTTCAATTTTTAATGCCACGAAAACCAACTGCTTTTTTGACAGTTAGTTTTCTTTACGTGTTATTTCGATGGCGCCATCTCTACGCTTAGCTTTGCGTGAGATTCCCTATTAATACTATAAGTTAATAAGTTCTGTGTAAAAGTTCAGCTGATAAAAAAATATAAAATAGGTGAAATGACTATGTATTCATTTTAAAAATTTACTGGCCACTACTAATTTTCTGAAATGAACCGCAATCTAATCTGAAGTAAACAATTATATTTCATCAGGTTCTTTTTTCTGTAACTAGTGATCAAACCACAAGGACAGAGTTCAAGTAAATATTTTAATGGTTTACTTTTTCTTTTATATTGTTCATGATTGTCGTGAACTGAAATGAAAATGTGGGCTTAAAATATTTTATTTACAACAAGTGTTTAAGTATGCAAGTATTGTTGCAGGAATTTTGCTTGGCACTGTTGATTTAGGATTATCCCAAATAAGTATTATTTTTACTTACTTCGGTAACTGGTCTGAGTTAATCTTGAAGTAAGATGCTGATCACAGTAGCATAGAACAAGAGTGTGCAAGGTAGATAGTATGCTGACATCAGTGCAGCGTAACCTGTACTGTTAGTGCTGGTCAGTTATTTAAGTTTATTTCTTTACTGCTGGTTTTGTTACTTCATTTTTTTAGTTTGATTATTTTTGCTTTGCCTGCTTGGTTCCAATATGTGCCTAATAACTTGGACTAAAGCTATGCTTGTTGTTGACTTTGCTTTGTATCGTGATTTATACTCGAGTTATTTGGAAGAACAATGAATAATTCGCTAAGTAAATATGCAGAAATGAATTTTTATTCATCAGTGAAGAGGACTACAACTTGATCTATACTCAGGTCACTGGGTTATCTTTTATACTTGTATGGCTATCTGCAGCTGCAATCACTTTCGTGGTGGTGTTCTAAGAAGGGATTAAGACTGAAGAGAACTAGTAATTGTTGAAGAAGTATAAAGAGATCCCCGAGATGTGATTGCAATCCATATTTAGATTTTCTCAAATATTTGTGCAGCACATGATAAAGGATATCGTATGCAAATGGTATGCATAATGTCCCTTATTTAGCATGTTGGGTCATTTTACCTAGGGAGTTTAAATAAAATTTTGTTGATCAATGAATGAAAATTCAAAAGAACAATAATTTTTAAGATCCACATCCCATAGCCGGGTAAGTGATAAATCCACAATTGAATAGGACATTCTCATTTCACTATCGCATTAGTGTAAATTTATTATTTATTTTATGCAACAGAGAATTCATTAGATCTTTCAAATTGAAAATGATCAATAGATTTTATAGTTTGATGTGAATTTGTTTCGAGAAATGATTCTCCAAAATGATGGTGCCCCCATACCATTATGCATGCCAAGTATGTATACATCCAAGTAGAATTTACCTAAATAGATGAATTGGGCATTATGGACCAATCAAGTGGCCATCACGGTCACCAGATCTAATTTCTGTTAAATTTTTATGTTTGGGGATTACAATTATTATGCTAGGGAAACTAGCAGTAAAAAGGAATTCCAGGGAAAAAGACAACAAGGAAGACGGAAGAGATGACAAAAAACCATTCAGATGATTTTGAAGGCTTAAGACAAAATTGTTTGCGTTGGTGCAACTAGTGTATTCATGTAGGTGGTAACAATTTGAAAATTTATTATATATAAATAATTTTAAGTCACTGGACTGTGTTTTCATATCAATTCTTTATATCATTTTAATAGAAAAACAAATTTCTTAAAATGAATCTGTAATTGAACTTTTCACAACTGAACTTTTTCAAGCATTCTTCTTGTGTAATTTTTCAACTTTAGATAAAAAATTTTTAACTTATGTTAGTGTGTAAGTGACAAAGTATTTTTCCATGACTAAACACTAATAACAAGTAACGAGACACAAAACTAATTTTAGAAAACCAAAAAAACACTAAGAAATCTTGTATAATAAATAAAAACCAGAGATAGCTGAAAATTTGCTAAAACAATTAACTTTGTTAAGTGACAAAGTATTTTTCCATGACTAAACACTAATAACAAGTAACGAGACACAAAACTAATTTTAGAAAACCAAAAAAACACTAAGAAATCTTGTATAAAAAATAAAAACCAGAGATAGCTGAAAATTTGCTAAAACAATTAATTTCACCTAAACTAAAAAAGTAGCTATTAAAGCTACCTATACGTATATTTAAATCTTCAGAAGCTGCGGAAAATAGCTGTGCGTTGCTAAAACTTTAAGGCAGTAAAACAAAAGCTTCGGCTTCATTCAGTCGTATGTTCAAAAAATACCCAATAAACTACCATACCATTAATTTTATGGGCAATAATGACTCACCGCAATATCAGTGTAATAATGATATGATGACGTGGGGTAAACAGATACTTCTTTATAAAGATTGATTTTGTCATATTTTTGCTATGTTTATAGCAATATTATTTCAATATTGGACATATTCTGTAATATTAATTTTACTTAATGATTTCTTCTAGCGTGATGATAGGAGACGTGCAACACACAATGAGGTAGAGAGGCGAAGGCGGGACAAGATCAATGGTTGGATCACACGGTTGGCCAAACTCGTTCCCGCAACGGTTAATTCAGGAGCTGCAAGTGGTGCCGATGGTCAGAGTAAGGGTGGCATATTGGCTAAGGCCTGCGACTATATTACAGAGCTAACAGAGAATCAGCAAAGGTGAGCTTTTTTGAAGGAAATGTTCTTAAGTGGAATGTGACAATGTGAAATATAGTTGATAATCATGCTTGAATCTAGGCAAGTATTTAGTGTTTAAAGTTAGTTGGCAATGTTTAGAATAAATAGTTTATTTAGGATATTTATTGCGGGGAAATGGAAAGGGAGAAGGTGGATAATAATGTGTAAATTTGTATATTACCTTTCTCTATATTCACATACACTTTTTACAGAATAGATCATGATGTTATTTCTAGTGTTAGGTTCTTTATTCTAGAAAGTTCTAGCGTATATAACATACTTGTGAGGCCAGTCAAAGAAAGACCTACAGACTGAGGCTTATTATGTTTTATGCTGCCTAAATCATTGGAGGATTTTGAAATAATATACAATAAAGTTATAGCTCTTACATAATTTTATAAAAAAAAACCTACAATATCTATCTTTCATCTTTTGTAATAAGACACCATGAACATTTTCTAAATTTGACATTCAATAAGGAAAGTTGAAGACATTTTCACAAATATATTGTATTATAAACAGTAGAATATCGTTAATATTCCATATTTAAGGAGGGGGAGGTCAAATAGTTTCTGGAATAGGGTGGCAAGGAGGTCAAAAAAAAGTTGTGCTATTTATTACCTTCTCATATCTCACGATTCATTTATTTATAACCTCAAAAAAGAAAACGTTTTCTCTTTATCTTGAAAATAAGTTGGAATTGCCTACTTGACCTTTTCATCATCACTAAATTTTTTTCCACGAAACTCGTTTTTATTTTTGGGAACAAGTAATAGTCACAGGGGGCCAAGTGTGTGTTGTAAGATGGATATTGCAATATTTGAAAGTCGCACTTTTGAAGTGCACCCATTGCAACGTGGCTCTCGTGTACAGCTGCATTGCCATGCAAAAGCAGCACACCTTTCGCTAATTTCCTTCGCCTTTTCTCCTTCAGTGCTTCTTTAAGCTGCTCCACTAGACCAGTGTAATATTCTTGCATTATAGAAACACCCTTATTTTTGAAGCAGGATGCCTGTGTGTCCCAAATAACCTTTGCCATGACTTTTCCGGCTGATTGCAACATCTTGAACTTCTTACAGGGTGGGGTACCCTTTTTAGGTCACTGCATGGACACCTGTTTGGATTTAGGTTCGTAATGGTGAGCACAAGTTTTGTAACCCTTATCAGTTCAGCTCATAATTTCATTCTTATCCTCGATATCAGTTATTGCCAAAGTGAATTATTGCCAAAAAATGGGGGTTCACAAGTTTTAAGTGGGGGTCCATGAAAATTGATTTGGTTTCGATAGTAAAGAACAAAAATATTGGCTGGGCTTTACCTATCAATGTACGCAGATAATATTTTAAGAAGGTCAGCGACTGTTGTAGGAACTTGCATATTCGATATTCAGTATAACACGTGGTGAGACTCGCAAAGCATTGCCCGCCTGCCCGCAACGCTTGTTCAGACGTACAAAGGGACTGAATACAACTTGTGCTGTGCTTGCAATCTTGCATGAACTTGTTTGATTCTCCGCCAATATACATACGAATGCCAAGGACAAATGTTACTATTTGTTTTTTGAAAAGAAAAGTGTGAGTGAATGAATCTCAGTGTTTGCCAGAGCCGGAAAAAGTAAGTACTGCCTATTTGTTATACATACTTTTATTTTATATTGTAATAATATTATATTTGTTATGTTTGCATACAGTAGATACATAATAAAAATTAAATACTGAATAGGGCCATTATTCAATACTTATATAAAAAAACAGAAAGATTGAACTTTTAGTACTTTTTATTATAAAATTATTTATTTACCCAACTGTAGTGATTCAGTAAAGGAGAGACATATGATTGACCTGCATATTTGTACATATTTCAGTGCCCTCGTATTCGCTAATGCTAAATGACTAAAAATATTTTCATAAATTGTATGTGTCTTTGTGTACCACTCGTAACGTACATCAAAGTAATAAATAAATCATTAAAATCGTGGAGTTTTGATGTCAAAATATTTTTTAAAGTATTTTCTCTCGAAGTTACAGAAATGTATCAAAATATAATTAATTAAAAAATATTTTATATTACATTAAAATAGATTCAGCTGTTTTGTGAAAATCTCTATATGGGTCTTAGTGGTTTATTGCTTTTAATAATTAAAATCAGTTTTGCCGCTGGTATTTCAATTTTTTCATTGCAATAATTAATTAATCCTATTCTGTTTTGTTAAAATAGCCATATACTGTTAAAAAAGCCTTATGATTACTAATACAAAATTTTTTTTCTTTACAGGTAGGTAACTGATATGAAACATGGCTGAATCTAAGAAGAAATGTCGACAGTACAGTGTTGACTATTTGAAATTTGGCATCATCAAAGGCAGACAAACAATTGCCCATATGCCTTTTATGCAACAAAGTTTTGAGCAATGACTATGAAACCATCGAAGCTCGTAAATCATCTAAGAAGGTGTCATTTTGGTAAAATAGGTAAAGATTTAAAATATTTTCATACATTGAAGGAAAAATATGAAAAGAGACACACCCACCGTACACATTAAGTTCGCTTCAACATCTCAAAGTAACGATGATGGCTTGCGGTTGCGGGCATCTTACAATATCTCATTGTTTATAGCACACCATCAGAGAACAGTTAATTTTACTCTCTGTTGAAGAGGTTTTAAAAACTGTTCTGCACAAACCTTCATTTGACGTACTTAAAAAATTCCTTAGAGTAACAACACTGTATAAAGACGTATTGATGAAATGAGCTCTGATATTGAAAGCTTGTGTAATTATCTGCAAATAACTCATTTTTCTATTCAACTGGGCGAGTCAACTTTACCTGGTAATATGTTCGATGGCATATGTTCGATTTGTTATGGACGAAGAAATCCATGAAGAGCTGCTATTCACGAAAACTTTAAGAGCCGGACACTAAAGGCGAATTAATATTTAATGTCCAGAATGATTTTTTTAAGGAAAAATCTATTCCACTTACAAACATTATTTCGGTGGCAACAGATAGAGCTCCTGCCATGATTGGGCGATATCGTGGGTTTATAAGTCATCTTAAAAGAATTATACCAAAAGTAACTGCAATTCACTGTGTCATCCACCGACAACACCTGGTAGCGAAAAGTTTTAGTAATTCAATTTGTGATTAAAACAGTTACCAAAATAAGAAGTAATATGTTAAATACCTGTTTATTTGCACAATTGTTTGACGAAAATGATGAAGACTTCCAATGATTGCTCTTATATACTGAAGTACGCTGGTTGTCGTAAGGTGCATGTTTAACAAGATTTTACTCACTTTTTGAATCAGTTTTAGAGTTTCTGGAAAGTAAGTCCAGATTTAAAAGAAAACCTGATCAAATTGAAAGCAGACATCGCGTATTTGACAGATTTGTTAAACAATTTAATGACCTTAATTTGCAGTTACAAGGGACAGCCTAAATTTAGTAAATACAAAGAGTGTAATTTCGGCTTTCCTTGGAAAATTGAAATTTATGAAGCAAAATATTAGTCGGCACGAATTCTCCCAGTTCCAAAACTTGTTACAGGCAGAATGTCTTGATGAGGATACTCAGACATACGTTCAACATTTAAATGCCCTGCACGATGACTTCAAAAACAGATTTGAGATATTCTGACGATGGATAGACCACCATGGATCATAAATCTATTTTATGAAATGGAAGTGGCGAATGTGGTATTACAAAAGAAGCTACTCGAGTTTAGAACCAATGAGGAGCTGAAGGTGAAATTTAAAAAAGGCTATCAAACAATTTTGCTGCAGGCAGAAATACCTGAAAAATATTCTGGGCTGTGAGAAATTGCATGAAAACTTTTGATAGCATTTCCCTCATTATCCTTGTCAAAAAAAGTTTTAGTGTTGTTACAAACCTATTAACAAAAAAAATTAACAGATTGAATATCACAGAATGGGGAGATTTGCGGTTATTCCTTGCAAAACTGAAGCCAAATATTGATAATTTGCTATCAATCCATCAAGTGGGATGTACTTTAAACAGGACTCACTTGATGACGACCCACGCCCCGGTCGGCCGATCAAAATGACTACTCCGGAAATTATTGAAAAATTGAAAAATTAGTATTGGAAGATGCCAGATTAAAGAAGAAACAGCTTGCAGAGATGGTTGGAGTATCGGATACAACAATTTTTAACATTTTCCATGATCATCTTGGCATGACAAAGGTCAGCGCAAGATGGGTGCCGAGAATGCTCACACCGCCTCAAAAACAATGCCGCGTGAAGTGTTCTCGTGGATGTTCTCAAGGATGGACTATTGAGTCGAATTTTCTCGTGGATATGTTAAGAGTGTTCTCATGGATATTTGGGTTCATCATTATGAACCTGAGTCCAAACAAAACTCAATGCAGTGGCACAAAAAAGGCACAACCACCAGCCAAGAAGTTTAAGGTGTCACAGTCGGCTAGAAAAATCATGGCGACAGTCTTTTGGGATTCAAAAGGGATCCTGTTGATGGATTATAAAGATAAAGGTGTTTCCATAACTGGAGAATACTATGCGTCAATTCTAGAGAGGTTGAAAGAAGCAATCAAAGAAAAAAGAAGGGGAAAATTGACCAAAGGTGTCCTGCTTTTGCACGACAACGCGCCCGTTCATATGAGCTGCATTGCGCTGGCCATCCTGCACAAGGTGGGCTTCGATATTTTGGAACACCCACCCTAAAGTCCTAACCTGGCTCCCAGTGATTATTATTTAAGTTTTCAAGCGATGAAGAAGTGAAAGACGCAGTTTCAGCTTATTTTTCGGGCAAAGATGAAACATTTTTTTATGAAGGTATACATAAGCTAATTGAAAAATCTGAAAAATGTATTAGGGTAGCAGGTGAATATATTGAAAAAGAAAAATAATTTTGTATTTTTATTCTCACTCCTTATCCTCCATTCAGCGAACTTAAAAACGCCCCCTCGTATCTTGCACATTACCAATTTTGCACTAAAGTAATAAACAAATATTTTAAACTAAAATAATATAAAATACGAGAACAGGGTAAATGATTATTGAAAACATGCTGTAGATATGTACCTGTATGTAGATGGAGAGTATTACATTATAATTTCTTTAAGATAAGTTTTACTTTTTTAAATCTTAACCTTTTCATCGCTGTTGAAGTATCTGTGTTTGTCAACTATAAGTACGCAATCTCCCGATACAGGAGTAAATTAAAACTGATTGTCACAACATGAAATGGAAATCATTAATCTACCTTAATTTCGAATAATTCCTGACATATCTATGTAGTATAATGCCGTTTTATCTCCATATTATAATTGCCCTTTGTTATATAAAACTAATTTTTTTCATTACTTTATGTAAATTCCAAGCTATTTAAGCATTATCATATGAATATACACGCCTACAAATTGAAAATCATTTTTTTTTAAATTTAGTTAATAATAAAACATGATAACACCACGACAACATCTACGGTCGCTAACAGTCGGCCATGTGACTGACGAAGGAGTTTCGTTTAATTGCAATAAATGGCGTACATGAATTGGTGTTGTCATTCTCAATTTGGTTTATGTTCCTTTGGCCATATCTTGTTATTTAGATCAATGTTCCATTTATTACGGACAGTTTTACAGAAACATTTGTGCAATTTCAAAATAGCTAACAAGTAGTTTCAATAATTTATTTTTACCGGTTAAAATTAACCTTGATGCAGGAGCTATTGTTCTAATATAGGTGTCATATTGTACTTGTAAATTGTATCCAATAGTAAATAGTGCCAATCATTTGATGTAAGTTTAAGGAAAACATTATTTTGTTTCAGACTAACACAATGCTTGCGAGACAATGAGAGGTTAGTCCTTGAAGTGATAAGGTTGAATCAGGAGCTGACATCAGTGATGAAGGAGAATGCCAGCCTAAAGAACCAACTCGTTGAAAACTGTATTATACCAAAGACGGAGACCAAGAGTAATGACTCGGACAACAATTCTTAGCGACTGCAGTGGCTTAGTGGCACCAATGAGGCAATAATAATCAATTGTTAAATAAAGTCCAATGTAAATATATTATATCTAATATAAATGTTAAATTACTATTTAAACATAGTTATTATATTTAAAGCTACAGATAAGGTATATACATATTGTATCGATTATTATTCATAATATTCTTGAAATTATATTTATATTATTTTTTTGTAGAATTCTTTTCTTATGTTTGTATGTTCTGTATATTTTATTTGCAAATTATTTAGGTATTGATTGAAGAACGCTTTGTATTAGGAAATTTATTTGGAAAGCGCAATTTGTACTATATTGTGACCGCATATTTTCTTTTTAATTTTATTCTTTACAACACTAAAATTTCAAGTGAAAACTTAAATTTTTGTCTTCGGAAAGGCAATCATGATTTTTTCATTAAAATTGACGGATGACATGTAAAAAAAAATTGTTTTGTATTGTTGTTAAACTTGTATGTCATACAAAGATACACCCCCTTTTAAAACAAAAAGTCAGAGATTATTGCTACAGAAAAGCATGTCATTTATATAAATGTTATTCATATATGGCTCAAATTAAAAAAATTGTGGGAATATGATTTAGTAAACAGTAGAACCCATCCTGATCTTTTGTCTGTGGACTGGGAATATCGTTAGAACTCAAAAGACACAAAATATTTATCATTTCCTTGAATAAGGCAGTATAAAATAATATAAAACTAGTACACTACATGATTGGTTATGTATAGTAAATGTTAACTTATTATATATATATATATATATATATATATATATATAAAAGCAAGAAACACATTTTATAGGTGAAAAAAATTGGTAATGTTTTTTGTTTGGCAGATGACAGTCTAGACTGCAATGCTTGTCCATTTTTGATCACCAAGATACAATTTTATGTATTCAAGAGCAGCATCAAAAGTTTTCTTAGCTTCCCTATGTTACATAAAGGCAGATGGGTTCATCATTATCATCATCAAGGTCTTCCGTTATGGTTTCTCCATCAACTTGCAAAACAGGGGCAATGATCATTTAGTACTTCATTTGCTTGTATATCACGTAGGTTGTTGACAGTTTCTGACACTTCTAGTACCTTTGCTCACTCTCTATTGCAGTGTTCCAGCTATTGCATAAATTGCATCTTTGATACTAAAGGATTTCATAGCTTTAAAAAGGTTACACCCTTTTTCTGTGTTTTTTAAAAATTCGAGCTGGTATACTTTTGGTGATAACACCTTTTCAGCCACTCAATCACCCCTTGATCCATTGGGTGGGAGTTACATTGGATGGAAGAAATGTAGCTTTTATTTCCCTTTTTATCAATTATTTTTCAGGTGTGATGGTATATTATCTGATAACCGATTGCGATCAGGAAGTTTGGGGCCTTTACAATTCCTTGAACAGCAAGCACAAAATTCATCACGGACTTAAAGATTACAGTTCATCCAAACTGATTTTTAGTTACAGTAATAGACTGGTAGCGATTAATATTCTTGAATGCCCTTGGTTTTGTGGAATTGCAAAGGACAAGAACGGAAGCTTGTTTGTATTGTTATCATTGATGCAAGTAGCAAGAATTAGCTTGTCTGGTAAGTTTGATCCAATCATGGTCTCATTTGATGCTGCAAGTATTTTTGTAGGTAATATTTTATAGTTTAGGCCAGTTTCATCTATATTGTAATTGTGGTCAGTTGCCAATTTCTGCTTGACATTTTTTTTTGCCTATAGTTTTACCCCTGATATTACTATACATCTAATGTCATGACGAGTTTTCCACCGATCAATCAAACCTTTATTAACCCTAAACTCACCTTCAACTTCAAGTATTTTGTACCATTTTTTTTTCATAATAAGTCTAGATGGCAAGTGGTTCCTTTCCACCTTTTTTGTGAAAACCATGTCCATAATACACTGTTTAGCAGTTCCAGTTTAGCTTTATTAGTGTTTCATGACTTTTTAGTGCCTTTTTTTCACCTTCTATTGTCACCGTAAAAGATTCAATATTTCCTAGTATTCCTCATATCCTTTATTGCAGTAACTCTCACATTGAGCTCCATAACAATTTCTTGGGGTTAGTCCACTCTCTGTATAAATTTGTATCACTTAATTTTTCACTTAAAACAAGAGTAATATGTTATATTAAAATTGTAAACACTAAAACTGTCGCCAACCAATTCACAAAGGATGAGTAATTAGCATGCACTATACACTAGTTGCTAGCTCACTGAGGCAACAAAACAACTGACAAGTAAAGAAAGGAGTGTCACTGCCCAGTGAGCTATTAGTAAGTTGATGCCTGTGTCTATTCAATTGTTAATAAAAAAATTAAAATTAATAATGTCATTCCTTTATTTGCTTGGACAGAATCTCTTGTCATCTACTATATTATATATTATGAGGCCTTAGAGATTTTAGTTATTCTTTAGGATTTTAAAGCATTTTGAGCTGGAGGGTACATATCTGGAATACTTTATAGTGTCTCAGAATTTTTACCAAATTTCTTTTTCCATTTGTTTTATGAGGCTGCTAAAATTAATATGTCAATTAATATATTGTTAATTGATGAAATCATACAAGTAACTATAAATTGTTTACGGTTTTATGTAGGCAGTTCATAAAATTAAACGAGTTCAAGAGATGAAATACGTAATGTGATGTTAACATGGGATACATTTTACATCAATTATTGTGCCCTAGTTATCAAATAAGTTCACCGTTAAAAGCAAGGCCCTCACAAAATCCTAGGGTTTAGAATCTACCCAACTAAGTATTATTCTGCCTCGCTGGGTGAAAAATAAATACAAAAAAAATTACGTTATTAATTGGTTGGTAACATGAAACTGGTAGTTACTTTGATGCTTGTAATTTTTTAATGTAAATATAACTAAATATATATTAATTGTTGAAAATGCTATTGTTACAGTACCAGGGTGTATGTATTTTAAGTATAGAGATGTCTACTGTAAAATTTAAATCACAGGACACTTTCAAATGTTGGTTTTGATTGTTTTTATAGTTTTATTAATTAATGCAGTAGAAATTGCTTATAACGATATTGAAGGGAGCAGTCATATTGAGTAATTAAATCAGATTGTCGTAAAAACCGATATTCCTTTTATTTTCTTAATTATTCTTATATTATGTACGTACTAGTCCATATTAACAATAAGTGCATTTAGTATAGCAATTATTAATAAACTGACTAATACCATCCTTTTGACTGTGTGGTGCGTGTGCCGACATCACACAAAAAAGCATTATTATGTTTCTTAGAATGGGCTTTAAACATGCTTTTCTTTGTAAATTAGCCATAGCCGAAAATATTGTCAAGGGACAGCTGTGTGACGTTAGTATTATTTCCATTAAATGAAAATAAAAATATTACACTGAGTCGTTATGACCGACATTATTCTCTGAAAAAATATTCCAAAAAGATATAGCTGAATGCAGTATGTCGTTATAAGCAGTGTTGTAATAAGTGGTGTTTCAGATAAGGCTACTATATGGGTTCCCACAGGGACAAATTTTCACCATTGCGGCCAGTGTCTTATTATAACCGATGTTGTTACAACTTTTATTGTATAATGTTAAAGACAATGAATGAGTACAAAAGTTAAAATACAAATTCAATATTTTAAAAACAAAGTGGTTATTTTGAATCCCATGGTGAGTCAATTGCTGACAAAGATAAAGGCAGATGTGTCTTATTAGTCATAGATAAAGATATAATGTCTCTACAGTGAATTTATCCATAGTTTAATGTTCTTCAAATACAGTGTATGTATTAAATATTCAGACATAGAGAAATAGAAAAAAATAGTTTCTTAACGTTGCATCGGAAATTTATTGGCTTCCAGAATGTTTTATAATACATAAAATAAATATTTTTTTATGGAATTAAATTTCTTGTATAAAAAACTAAAATGTTCATAAAAAGTCTTTATGATTTTTGATAGTTCAATGTTCAAGGTTTTTTAAGGTTTTGGAAGGAATAAAAAGGAACAATTTATTTTATAATTTGCCACAATGAACTTTACTAAATTCTAATGAAGACCCAATCTATGTAAATTAACATACAGTCTGTTAAAATCTTACTACTTCTTTCTGCATAAACTTTATTGTTGCAAAAACGTATTTGCAGAAAAGAATGTTTTTCAAAAGTGATTTTGAAATTGTCAACATTTTTTATCCAAAGCTATATCCGAAAACCATATTTTAAATATTAAGGTTAAATTTTTTACTATTTTATACAAATTGATCGAAATCTTTTAAAAATGTATTGACTTTTTTAATATTTCGCTATGTACTTTCAAATAGTAAATGCAGTTAGCAATTTCAGCAACAACATTTCCCAAGCATTTTCAATTGAAAACTCTGTATTGAAGCATTTCTCGCCTATTAACTTTTTATTTTTGTGCCTTAAGCAACAACTTTACAAACAAACTAACAAAGCTTAACAACTTTTTTAAATATATACATTACATTGCTTAAAGTGAAACTTAAGTATACTGAAGCCTGTGATTGTGACCAGTGGTGTGCCATCAATTTTATACTGTTCATGGAGGAGAGAAATTATACACAATAAATGAATTACAGGTTCATGTGTCTGTTAATTAACAGCAACACTGTCAAAGCTATATATTTAAAATCTTAAATGTGTAGTAGACACTTGGCAAAATTAGGTTGTGGTCTATAAGCAATTTGTCTTAATATGTTTGGGAGACAGTTGATTAACTCATTTATTTTTAACCTCTTGATAATCATTTTCACCTATCCTCAATTTTTTGGTGTACATATTTATTCAAAAACGATTTTTTTGACTATCGAGAAAGATTGTTTATAGCTAAGTCACCAGGCACAAGTTAGACACCACAGTGTGTATTTTTTGAACCACTGGTCTATTGAATAAAATGTATTGATTGTGAACAGGCACGCCATTGACTGAAACCATAGGTTATATGGAGAGTTGTGATGATTATGTAAAACAAGTTTTAATACTTGTAAATAGTATGTTGATTGAAATTTTTTATGTGTTTTACTTTAAATAAATAAAATATGCTGTCTTGTGACAAATGTTCACATGTTGTTAGTAGATCTGGTGTTTCATTTTTTTTGTCACTTTGTGATTTTATTTACTCATTAAATAAAACTCTTTAATTAGAAAAAAAAAAACAAAATATGATGACTTCAGCTTTCTAGGGTCCGGGTGCTAATTAGCAAATTTAGGCAGAACAGGTGAAATTTTGTGGCATGTGTGCCACCAAAATTTAATTAATTGGGGAAATTACTTCAATTAAACCTATCTACAATTATATATTTTCAAAAAGGTTATGAAATTTTGTAAACGATGTAATAATTTTTTTATTTACAAATGTATAGAGATATCAAACAGTTTTATCAAATTTTTAAATGACCTATGAAAAAGTGATTTCATTAAAATAAAATTACAAATTATTCAAGAAAATTTTTTTTATATTACCACAGTACTCTGATAAATACTATTTCACTAAAATGATAAATACTATTTCACTAAAATTGGGTGAAATAGTATTTATCATTCGAATTGTATATATATTACAAACATAATCTCGAAAAAATATATACAAATAATAAAAAATATTATGTTTACTGATAAGTGTAAGAATTCTAAAAAAATAATTGTAAACTGTTGTTTACTCTCGGCCCATTTATGCGAGTTACGTTGGAAGAAAAATTTTTTTTCTGAAGGAAATTTTTTTTATGAGACTTATTAATTAATAAATTTGTTTAGTCGAAATTTTTCATACTTACGAAAATATATATATATATATATATATATATATATATATATTTATATACATATATATATATATTTTATCTAATTATGTCATTTTACAAGTTATACAATATGTTCGCAACTGAACTTTTTTCATATGTAAGCAACACGCATTTTTAAAATGTTTATAATTGAAACATGTTTTCACATTATAGTAAAAATATTGACAATACGTCTAAATTATTACTACATAGAATAACATCACATTTATTGTAAAACAAACTAAATAAATTAATTATTGCAAGCATGATAAGTCGCCACAAATGTGCAATTTATGAACATTTTCAAATTTATGGTTTGAAACATTTTTTTATTACTTTATCACAAAATATGTAATAAAATGACTAGAAAAAATATTTCATGCTGTAAATATATAAAATTACAATTATAATTACTTCACAAATTAATACTTCCATATTTTCTTCGTAATGTGTGAATTCAACATATATAAATCGAGTGAATTTTTGGCTTTTTCATAGAACAAATAACGTAAGGATAAACTTCATTAAATGCATATTATTTTCATATAAATATATATTATTTTTATATATATTGTAAAAACCTAGTTCGTATATTGTTCCATTTACGACGGCAGTTCACAGAAATAAAGTGCCATTCAAAATGACTAACAAATGATTTCAATAATTTGTTTTCACCATTTAGAAATCGCAAGAACATAATAAAATGAGCCAATATGTTATTACATATATCCAACACTGCACAAAAATCACTTAAGGTGTCTCAAACACTTTAAGGTGATAACTGTTTTAGTTTTGTTGTTCGCGAAGTCAACGGCTATGATCTTGAATTTCAGGCCCAATATCAGTGTAGAATATTATTCAGACCCTTGGGCCACCTACAGGTGAAAAAGGTTTAAACCGGATTAGAGACGGAGATGAAATCACTCTATGTTGTTTTTCTATAAATGTTTTATCTTGCTCAGTGCCTATTCAGTACAGAACTCCATGAGTCCGATTTGGCACACTTCATTATAGTACAGTGTATACCTCTATTTAAATCATTGACAGTTTTACTGCCAGATTGCCAGACCGATCCCAGACCGAATGCAGTGGGTTGTGGGTGTTTGGCCACCTGAGCAGTGGACTACCAGCATAGTTCTGTGAGAACAAAGACTAGTTTTTTATTAGTAATAAGATTTTGCCAGTTTTATTATTTTGTTTAGATTTTTCATCACTGCATATAATTTTTTTAATATTCATGAGCTTTGTAAGGAAACGCCAACTCAAATTGTTTGAATTTACTTGTAATACATTCATAGGATAATAAATATATACATAGGTACGGTACAGCCATAAATATGCACTACTTTAGGTTAGTGGTTTTTATTGGGCTCTAATGTTCAATAACAATTTCATTACAATTTAATTTAATTCGTATTACTTAGTTTACTTTTACTCTGTTTTGCATATTTATCACTTGTAACAATTTCTCAAAAAAAATTGTGCATGTCAGCTCCGATGCACAACCGTAGTTTACTTCTTAAGTAAGATTGTTTTGGAATGTATAAAATGTAAATAGAAAAATACTGAGAATATAATTATTTCCAAGTAAAACACAAAAAGAACAAGATCAAATTTATATAACAAAATTAAAAACATTTAGTAACGTCAGACTAAGAAGTTAAAATTAAAAGGGACTTTAATTTTGTAGGAAAGAAGACAACATATATTCACTCATAATGAAATTTATGATTACGTCTTGATAGAAGCGAACAACAGTAAACTAGTGTGCCAGACTCTGTTATTGCGATTACGCCATAAGTAAATGCCAAATAAACATTGATATCTCACTCTAAAGAGGCGTAGAAATGTTACACGGGGAGGCCACCTAACGTTTACACTTTTTTAACCCTCTGAAGTTCGTACGATTCGAACTTCTGATTTTACTCCTCATTAAACTTTATACCGGGCCTGAATATAGATGCTTAAGGACTAAACTCCAAAAATTTGCTGGACTGCTTTGATCGAATATATGCCTTTTAATAAAATTGTGAACATTGGGCGACTTCTAATTTTGACAAATGATATTAGGTTGTTGAATTTATTACTTCTTCAATACCAATGTCATATCGATCATACTATACACAATGAAGATCTACAGTTGGCCTAGGGTTACCTTCTGACCGGATTTTTTCAAATAAAAAATATCTTTTTTTCACTTGATAACTTATTGTTTATTAAAAAAAACAAGTATTTTTTATTTGAGAAAAGTTTGGAGACAAGTTTTCTGGACGAATCACAAAATTTCGTGTATTCGCTCAAGTACATGCGTAGTGATCGCAGAGAGTAACAGTTATATCATTCCCTTTCTGTTGCTCCTCCCATTGCCAGGTCGGTTATTAATAAAACTTAAATTTTTAAAATTGTTTTTTTTTATATTAAAAAATTAATTAAGTTTTTTTGTCCTTGACTTGACGTATTATTAAATGTAGTATTTATTTCTGTTAAAATAATTTGAAATTAAAAAAAAACATTTTTTAAGGCCAAGAAACGAAAATTCTGTATTTCTTCATCTTCAATTAAACAAAAATTAAACTTTGTTAATTTTTCGTCGAGTTCAGCTATTTGTTTACGTCGTCGAACGTTTTACTTCGAACTTTTTCATTAACAAATTAATTCCTCGTAAACTATAAGTCGAAAAGACGTTATTAAGAGCTCATTTTATTCGAAATTTTATACTCTAAATTTCATACGCAGCACATCCCGACTTAGTTTACGAGATATTCTAATCTAAAGTTGCTGGCAAAATGGCTATTTTTTAAATAATTGAATTTCCGGGCCTAATTTTTGTTAACATTTGATCTACATAATTTTTTGAGTATTAAAAAAATCATTAAAATCGGAGAAGACGTTTTTCTAGTCCCTACAAAGCCTCAATTAATTCCCAGCCGACTGGACTATAAGAGCATGCGACGGTCATTCGCCCGGCCCGACTGCGGCGTATGTGCAGTGCACGAGCACGATTCAAGTTATAACTCGTTCGCCAATTGTCTATAATGTTGTTGCGTAATGCGTTTATTACTTTGCTGTGTAATAATTGTATTTTACATTACAATATAAAGGCATCTTCGAGTAAAAAGCGCTATAAATTCACTGATATACTAAGAGCAAGACAACCAAAAAATGAAACAGTAAGTTGGACAGTTTTGTTTCTAAGCAACGTAATTACAAAAGTAGCGCAGTTGATGGCACTCTTACGTTTCATGTGATAAAACACCATCAATCATATAAAAGCATGGCATGCACTTCGTCGTTATTGAAAAAAACTATTTTCTGATTCCGAAGTGAGCTTGTGCGAGGACGAAATCTGAGGCAATTATTAATAATGTCATCGCACCTTTACTGTTGTCCACTGATGTCAGCAATCACAATGCAAAATTATTCAATATTTTGATTGGAAACCGGGATGCAGAGCAACTTGCTGTAGGTTGTCAGCTTCGGAAAACGAAACTTCAAAAACCATTGCCGATCATTTACTTAACAATCTTGAAAAGTATAATTTAAAAGAAAAATGCGTCTCTTTTACCGGTGATAATGCAAATGTGAATTTCGGAGGTATTATAGGACGAAATGTGGGTAACAATATTATCTCACATCTGAATCAAAGCTTGGATCAAGAGATTATGGGAGTCAGTTGTCCAGCTCATATTCTTCGTAATGCAATACGTCATGACTGTTACTTCTTGTTACTTTTTCCAGCTATTGAAAGAATTCTAAAATTATATATCGCTTTAAAATAATTATTTTTAAAAACAGGTTAATCTCCAGTTCTTCCAAAACATTTTTGCGAGGGATATCAGCGAAATATATTTGTTCTTTCTTCATTCATTGATGGTTATATTTCATTCAAGAATAGCTTCAAAAGGAGAAAAGCTCAATGGCCGAAGTGCTTTGTCCTTCGAAAGGAACTATAGAGTCATTAAGTCAAAGAATCGAACATAACTTCTTTCCTTTAAAAGTAAGAGATCTGTATGAAAAATATAAAATTGTTGAAGATGAACGCAACAAGATAAATACTGAAATAGAACACATGTATCAAGAATGCATAGACTACATTAATATTTAAATAAAGCCTTTAGGCTCGTTTAAGTGCTTTGAATGGTTGGTATTAAAGCAAAATTTGGAGCTAGAATTCGACAATATCACAGATTGTATTGTATTTCTGAGACAAAAAGGAATCAACATTGAAGATGTTAAACTATTTGAAGAATTTTGCTTATTAAAAAATTTTCTTAAAACAAAGCAAAGTAATTTTTATGACGAGCTAGCTGAAAAGAAGTGGGTAATTTTGTTCAAAACATGCAATGATAGCACTCACTTCACCGAGTTACTGTAGATTTGTCAGTATTATTTTTGTATTATGCCACACAATGCGAATGTGGAACGAAATTCACTTATGAATTCACAGAGGACAAAGGAAAGAAATAGATTGATAGTTGAGTCAATAAAAGCAATATTACTCACACAATATAATTTCAAGCATGTGCCGAATATTACAGTGAAATTTCTTCAAAAACAAACTTTTTGAAAGTTGTTGCCATGGGACAAAAGTATAAAGTACAGAAAATGTAATTAAAATTAGTAAAGTCTAATTATAATAAATAAAACTCAGTAGTTTTATTTTCGGCAAAAGACCGGATTTTTTTTACAGAAATCAGGATTTTTGATTGCTTGCAACCTGCTTTTCGATTTCAAGCCCTGGTAACCCTAAGTGAGCCGAACTTGATTGCGGTCAAAACCACAGAATAGGTACGGTATACGGTAGTCAAAACGATAGTGAGTGTTTTTCATAAATAGGAAGATGGGACATGGGTAATGAGCGATTTGGTTAAATATTAGCTGATGGTAAATGATAGGACCTTATTTAATTTAGTACTATAATTGAAATATTATAATCAAAACACTACCCGCACTTAGTTTTTTTTGTCTCGCGGTCCATATTAGCTTTCAAGAAAAATATTCGGTTTTTGGAACGTATAAATTTTCAGGAGAAAATATTCATAGCCCATTTTGGTACGGCTAGCGTCACAGTAAGTCCTACATAATCTATTCACAAGAACAAATTGAGGGGAACTCAAGGAAAGGGAAAGATTTGAATATAATAATTTTACTGCATATTTGATCTCTTTGAAAATGAATTGCGATTTCGTTTTGAAGCGATTTTATTGTGATACTAACTTTAGCTCGAGGTTTCACTCGCATGAATTTCCATTCACGTGAAGATTTTGACCCCCAATATCTTGAGAAAAAATATATAGAAAATTTGAGAAATTAATGTAATACAGTGTAGTCCGTTTAGTACGACTTTGCATATAACAACCAACCGTTTTTAGCGACGTAATTATAGGCATATTATTTAAAACGAGCCACTGAAAGTACATCAATTTATTACAACTCCGCTTACAAAGATCGACCGCTTTTAACGACGGAATTTCACACATAATTGTCCGGTTACAACGACGAGGGTTGACGTGTTTACAAATAAATCGTAGATAAGAAGCTATATCCGTCCCGCCCACCCCCCATTTCTGCACATCGCTAATTGGAATGCGACTGCTTATTTTACGGCTGTACATACATAATTTGCGGGAAACAAGTGCAAAAACAACAAAAATGTACAAAAATGTCTTCTACAAAACGAAAAAGTTTCTCCATTGAAAAAAAAGTGTTATAATACAACGTTTAGAAGCTGGCGAATGGTCGAATGTAACGATTGCGAAGGAATTAGGTGTAAATCATTCGACAATATCCACAATTAAGAAAAATAAACACAAGATAGAACCTTTTTTATGCGAATGTTTTAAAACCTAAACGCACAAGGGTGTCGTCTCAAGAACAAGTTGACGTGGCACTTTTACAATGGTTTAAGCTGCAACGTAATCGGGGAATACCCATAAATGAACCTATGCTTCAACAAAAGGCAATTGTTTTTGCTAAAGAGCTAAATATTCTTAATTTTGATTGACCGGCGAGTTGGATTAACCGTTTCAAGAGTAGATGCAATAATGTCGCAGGAAAAAATGCTGGAGGGTCTTTGTCGATTGAACAGAGCGATGTGACCGAGTGGCAAACAAAAGTTTGGCCTAATTTATGAGCAAAATTTAGTGACGACGCAATATATAATGGAGACGAAACGGATTATTTTAAAAACTAACGCCAGATAAAACATTAAAATTTAGAGATGACAAATGCTCGGGAGGAAATCTTTCGAAAGACAGAATAACTGTGATGGTTGCAGCTAAAATTAGTGGCACGATAAAAAAGAAGTTGTTAATTATCGGCAAGTCCCAGATATTTCAAAAATGTACGATCTCTGGCGATAGATTATGAGAGTTATCGCAAGGCCTGTATGACATCAGATATTTTTATCAAGTGGGTACGCCACTGGGATCGTGAACCTACTAAAAAGAAGAAATAGATCCTGGTTCTGGTTGACAATTTTCCAGCTCATCCCTCAATCAGCGACTCTAATTTTCCTTTTTTGAGAACCATAACTCTAATTTTCCTGCCTCCTAATACAAAATCTGTATTACAACCTATGGACCAAGGAATAATTCGAGCGTTAAAATCAAATTTTCGTAAAAACCTGGTTCTAAAAATTGTCGCCAGTCTAGATGCAAATGAAGACACCAGCAGTGCCAAACATCCGAAGATCACAATACTGGATGCCATCCTGATGATTTACGATGCCTGTAACAAGCTACGTCAGCGACGATTTTCAACTGTTATAAACATGCTGGATTTGTCCGAGACAGTCCCAATGTTGCTGCCGACAACGATAATATCTGTCTGGGTGAGAGCTCTGAATAAAGGACTGCCTGTAGGAAATGAAGAACTTGAACAATATTCTGATATTGAATTCTGATCTTGCAACGTGTGAGGAGGCGACTGACGAAAATATTCTACAAAATTTTTATCGTCAACAGCCAAGATATCGATGATATTAATGACGACGGAAGAAAATTGTACCACTCTGAGTGTATCTGAAGCTCTAAAAGCTACGGAAGTGTTAAATGTGTTTGTGCATTCTAATTTTGAAGATGACACCATGAAAAGTATTATGTCTCGTTTGCATAATGCAGTCCGTACTTCTTACTATAGAAATAAAAACCAAAACATTAAAAAATTACAGACTTTGTGTACTAGACGTTTCGTTGTTATATAGATTATATAGACTGGTACATTATGTACCAGTCTATATAATCTATATTGATTATTTAAATTAAATTGATGTCCATTTCTTTTCAGTTTTAGTTATGTACATATGTATGTGAAATAAATAAATATTTTCATTTAAATGTTTTTTTATCTGCCGGTCACCTAAATATTAATAAATACATTATGTACGTGATTAATAAAATATAAAAATTGTCTGTCCGTTTAGTACGACTTCCGGTTAGTACGTCGTAATATCACCGGTTCCTTAGCCGTCGTTGCAACCGGATTCTACTATTCTACTGTGTATAGGTTATAGGTTCTAGTTACAGGTAGTATTAAATTCATATTTTTGTGTAAAAATAGTAAAAATAATCTTGCAAGTGTTCCTCTATGGTATTGCTCTAGATGAAAGCATGTATATTAAATTAAATTATGATCTCTCGACAATGAGGTTTGAAAGAATCCAAATAGCAATCCTATAGTATACCATTATTTTCACTCTGTCGTATACTATTCTTGGTAGTTGCTATCCGACTGATAGCCCTTTAAATACGCATACCATTCATTGCAAGAACATAAACTTAAGATGGCTGTGTGTAATAACATTTTTATTACAATATTATGTTGAATGGGCATAAATTGATATAACTCACTTTTTTATTTTACCGAGATCTATTCAATCGATTCAATTTTTAATCGCAGTTGAAGTGATATAAGAGTATACGGCATAGTTGAAATTGCATACCAATAGGCTGTACATTCTAGTGATATTCTAGTAAGCTGGAAAGCCTGCGATTGTCGTTTTACACTTTCATTTCGATAGATCAAGTTTTCCTTATGTATAAGCAAATGCAGTCCTATGTCTCCATGGAGAAGATGAATGTGAATTAAATACAGATAGAGCGAGAGACTTTTTAGCAAGCCACTCGATATATATATGTGGTTGATGTTGATGTTTTTTTGCCTCCATGGCAGTAGATTTATATGTCTCTGAAAATGTACAATATCATTGTTCGTAGTGATGGTTATGCAAAGTATATGGTTATACAGTAAATAATGTCAATATACTAGTCTCAAATAAACGACGTCGATTGTTTTTCAATTATTATCATTTGTTGATATTTCAAACAGTCGCTCGTAGTGAATGACGCTATAGTTTGCAGAAAATCCACGGCAAAATTCACGGTGTTATTGTTACGTGATTTCTAGGTTTACGAAATTTAAATCGGTTTGGTATTGATTCTGCTAAACTTGTATATCAAATATTCGTTTATACGTATTATGTTTTATATATTTAACTGCAATATCGCTGAACTTGCAAAATCTCATAGGTAATAAGTCTACCTTAAAATTAATTGGAAATTTAACATAACATTAATATCGTTTTAATAATAAATAATTTTATTTACACCATTTATTTAATTATCATCTCCATCCATTCATTTCCTGCATTAGTTATTATGTTGCTTGCCCACCTTCCCCGCGGTCTATCTAGTCGCTGTGTACTAAAGAAATTTTGCCACTTTTCTAGTTTATCTATGGCCTTCGAATCTAACTATCTGTCCTGTTCATTTCTACTTTAAGGTTGCAGACTATTTTAACACATCTGTAATTTCAGTTCTTTTCTTTAAGGCGTGGTTTTTTCCCTGTATGGTGTTTTAAATGCCCCACTGTACTGTTCTGAAATACTTGCAAGTTGTTTTTCACTTCACTGCTATAAGTGCATATGTTGTATTTGGCTTCTATATGTGGAATTGGATAGGATATGAATATAGTACCATGCCCTTTAGTTTCTTCGACAAATTGAATATAGTTGAAAACAGTTTATACAAGTTAGGCCAAATACCTACTATTTGGACGGTGATTGCCTATATCGTTAGGGTCTCCTTTTAATATAGCAGTACGATACTATATATGTATATATATATATATATATATATATATATATATATATATATATATATATATATATATATATATATATATATATATATAGATACGTTCTGTCCAAGTTTTGGGTACTCTCTTTTCTTCTATAATCTTAAAAAGCTTTTGTCATTCAAATATAAGTAAATTTGGTAGGGTCCGCAGTTGACCTGCTGCATTTTTATAGAATTTTTTCACTTGGAAAATTTTCAGTATATACTTTTCTATTAAAGTATAATGACGTAAAATCTATTAGACCAATTTGCATGAAATTTTTACTGAGATAATACTTAAAGTGCGGATAGAATTCCATATTACTTTTTTGTGTTTAGCACCCAGGTGGTAAGACCAAACGCGCCGGCTTAAATACATGATTAAAAATAAACGGGATTATATAACAGCTATTCAGCTTAAAGCTTAATCTAAGATATAAGTTATTTTGTTGTTGTTGAAAATTTTATTATATTCCTTATATGTATATATATATACATACCTATATATATATATAAATATAAGGTATAATACTTGAATAAAATAATGTATATATACAAATAAATGATATTACTATTTTTATTATTATTATGTGAATCATATGATATCAGTCGTATGTCAGTTCTTGTCTTAATAAAAATGACTTCTGCTCGCATTGCTTCGATTGGCAGAAATTCCTTCACTTCACCATTGCTCCGTAACAAATTTCATCCCGGAAAGTGTTATTCTTCAAATAGCCCATAGATTAGAGTTAAAGATACGTAATCAAAAGCCAAGACAAAACAATAATGAAAAATATGTATTCATGAGCTTTTAGTAATCTTGAAAATAGATTAACTGATATCGGAAAACAGAGACACAGTAGGTACAACGGATGATAAAATACATCCAAAAGATTTTTCGCGAATTTCAAAACAATGGCTTCCACATTGGCGTATATGGAAACTTGATCAACAGATGTTCTATTATTTTAGAAGTGCTTCCTTCAGGACAATCGGTAGATGCTCAAAAAATTATAGAATTTGCTGAAAGTACCGTAAAATTGTATTCAAATTTATATGAGTGGTAGCGTACGCTCCCAAGTGTAAGCAGGTTCTCGTACATGAATACCAGTCTCAACGTTGTACGAGGAAACTGCGGAGTCTGGAAAATTACCATCTTAGGCGATATTGAGAAGATTAGTCTATAAAAACGAACAAAAAAGCCACGGATGAAGACATTTTGCATGATTTGTTACTTAGTTCAGATCCCTATGTTTCAATAAAATAAAACAAATTACCTCGAGTAAATAAACCGTTGTCAGATGAGGCTAAATCTTTATCGATTTTGACCGAAAGAGCAAAAAATATTGATTTAAAGATGTAGACTTAGAACAAATTTCTGAAATCTAATCCGAACCTGAGGAGTAAGTATTAAGTTTAAGACTGATTTGAGTCGTTGAGCGCAAGCAGTTACCGTTAATACGGCGCCACCCATTTCGAGTAACGTCGATTACACCGGAAAATCCAATGAATGCACTCCACTGCAGAACAGGCGCGAAGTGAAGTCATACAAAGAGTATTGCGTCACCGCAGAACGGTACGCGGTACGGGTGAAGAAAACAGTGAATTGATGGCTGTCGAGCGCATGAAATACATTCATTTTTCATCTTACGTCCGTTCGCGCAATATATTGATAAGTCGTTCTCAAAAGAGGAGCATACTTCTTTTGAACTTAGCGTATCTTAGAACTTAGAGTGCTCCAACAGGAACGGGCTATGCACGGAAGAGGTTTACTGCAATCCTCGTTTGGAGCGCCTTCCCCAGTACTAGATCGATTATAATTATGCAGTATATACTTATTTGTTAAAATATAATGATTGTTATGATTTATTCCCATGCACATTGGCAGTGTCAGCGAATGTCTCAATCCTAACATGTTTTTAATTGGTAATTTCAATAAGTATTGGTGCCCTCATTTTAATTATTGTATCTTTATAAACCCACGTTACCATACTATTCACATCTTAACTGTGATAAATATATATATATATATATATATATATATATAAATATAGATATATATATATGTATATGTATATATATATATATATATATATATATATACATATATTTATATAGCTTTCTATTGATTAGTTATCTATGCACCACGATATCTTGCAAAATTGGCGCGATTCTCCTTGAGGTTAGAAAACAATATATACGAGTGGGAAACTTGATTGCATACAAATAATAACTAATTCTAGTCCATTATAGCGAGAAAAAATTAATAGGAAAGGGTTTGCAAGTGTTAAGTAATTATGATTCATTTGCGAGTAAAGAAACCTAGCACAACTTAAACAGATTAGGTTTTGCGGACAAGCTTACAAGACACAGTCGAATATTGCTCCATTATTCGTCTTTCGCGTTTGTCGCTGTCGTGACTCGTACCTTACTATATCATATGGCTCTGTATCTATAACGGTACATTAATTCCAACATACTATTAGAATTAATATACCATAAAACTCATTTATTGTACTAGAATTTGCTATGACAATGTGACTTCTATTTCATCAATAAAGTCTATGGGATTTCTCAGTTAATTTCTTTAATATACTAGATATTTTAATACATGGCACAGACTTTCTTGATATTTCCATTTAATATTTTCGACATTTATTTAATATTAACTGGCTTCTATCTTTACAAAGAGTAACTTAGGTTATACCTATACGTGGGAGATTTCAGCTGATCACGTTCGCGCGCGCTAAATTATTTGATGAATCTCACGAAAAACATTAATGTAAAAAAGGGGCCAAGTTTTTTACTGTAACAGTTTCTTTCGGCGATAGAAGAATTAATATCGAAAAATTCTAGTTATATGGAACATTTCAATATTTTAATTCTGAGTCAGTATTTCATAAACGGTTAGTTCGGATAGAATACATCTTATGTTTTACATAGCCCACAAAGTGACTACAATTACATTAATTAAAAAAAAATGATTTGCTAGCCACTTTTTAATTTTATCTAGCAACCTTTAATTTTCGTTCATATTTAAATACTTTAAAAACTTGCCACGTATAAATACCATTAATCTCTCTAAATTTGTATTTTCTCTGAAACTTTGTAATCTGATAGGACTGTGTCACTTTATTCAATTCTTTTTGAGTCGACTATTGACCCTTAAGTCTTTAGAATTTTTATCTTTCAGGAAGGTTTTAATTTGGTATTAAAATACTAGAAATGTATTTGCAATATATAAATCGCACTCCACTCTGTACAATCCTTATTGTCTATGACTGAGGTTATATAATAGTGACTAAGTTAGTGCACATCCTTTCTTCTACTCAGTAACATTATGAGTCGCGGTGGCTATTTGTCAGGATTAATAAATACATAAATAAATCAACGGTCATTCGTATGAAGTATAGATTTATTTACAAGAATCTTTAATACTAGTATACCGAAGCTACTATGTTTAACACAAAGTTACTCGTTTTAATATTAGTAATGCCACTTTGTTATTTACTAATAACAAATGCGAGTCGCGCGTGATATTGAATCGATAAGCAATCTTTAGTAACTCAGGTTCCGGCATAAAACTGCATTTTTCAGATGTTCTTCTTAATTTTCTTCCAAATTAGTTTATGTTTGATGGGAAGTATTCCACAAGTTTTGATAGACAAGGCAATCAGAAAATCTCCAAAATAAGATATATGCTAAGACCATAATATCTCTTTAATGATTGAAGGAAAGTGTGAAATTTTTACAGGATGGTTTTATCATAAACATTAATAAAAACCTGATTACAGAGTGAAGGTTAAGTGTGTGAGAAATATGGTTTAAAATGGTCCGGTGGAATATACATGCGACGTGTGCTTGCATAAATTTGGTTGGTGACATACAATCATATTTTGAATATCAACTCGTATAAAGTTTAACCAATCATGGAATTAACTAAATTTTCTTATTTGGGATATTTTTAATTTTCTTGGATTCTAATCTTTTACGATAGATTAATGTTATAATTTTGTTTTACTCGCTGACACCGAGCGCGGTCTCTAATCCCTTTATGAATAAGCCAAAAAAGAAAGAGCTTGCACCAGCACTTAAAATTAGACTTAATGGTTGTAGAATATTTTTGAAAATGGAAAATTTTCTTTCAAACCGTATTTAAATTAGCTTATTCGAAATATAATATTATTAAAACGTATGTACGTATTTAAAAGCTTTTCAATTTTTTCAATAATAATATTTGAACTAAAGAATACATTTTTTGAAATACCTTATGAATCGTACTTGAAGTTAAAGTTGAATATAATCGTAATTGAAGTTGATAATTAAGTAAGTTTATCACACAACAATCTATTTGCAATTATATCAATATACTTCTCCCTCATGCACTAAATTGATTTTGACGATATCGTTGGTACAATTAAACTTTACCTAAAAAATTTAATAGTTTTTGATATAACTCGTACATTTGTGAATAGTTTTCGAGTATTGACAAAAATAGCTAAGTTTTTCTGCTTTTCTTGATAATTTAATTTACAACAACGCGATGACAATTAATACTGATTGTAACAAGTAGACGTCGTATTAATCGCACACTTAAGACCTCCTATTTATGAGCTTTTATACTTCGATCTAATAAAATTTAATATTAAACGAATAAATAGATTTTCGAAATATGCATTACAATATATGAAAACAAATATAACCATCCAATTTATAGCGACAGCCTTTTAAATAAAAAAAAATATTGATGGTACCGAAGACTCACGAAGGCTTCACGTTTTCCCTTTTGTAAAATTTCGCAAGTGTTATTTACCTTTCCGATTAGCGAATGCCATCGGCCTTATTTGGGTGCGGCATCTCCTTCGCGAGATATGAGCCTCTAAAACATTATGTGCTGCCCTCCCCAGCTTAAATTTTGAACAACGTGCGTGGAAATCTGAAAAAATATTAGAATAAAGTCATTTGGTAAGTATTTCAGTGCAATTTTTTTCGATTGACGTTCTTTGATACATTAAGTATGTAAACATATTATATTCCTTTCCCTGAAAGATATGCCTGGCAATATATTGTATTTACGTATTGAAATTAAAATAAATATTTCTAATAGTTTAATAAAAATACTATGTTCTTAGGACAGGATTATTTTGTCTTATAACAGTACATTATTTTAACATATTTAGACCATATTTTATGCTTTTCCTTCGTGTTATTTAAAACTACATTAAAATACATATTGATGTAAAAATCATCACATTTTTGGATAGAAATATGTTTGATTTTGTTTAATTTAACTAATTTTATCGAGATATTTACTTTTTCGAGTATGTTTGACATCTTGACGGGTCAGCCGTCGTCAGTATAACGTCAGAGGTTGCAATGTAGGCTATTACATATTCCTAATATTCACTTCCTTAAATTTTAAAAGACCTTAATTAATTTTTATATAAAATAAAAAAAATACATTCCAAGTTTCAAACGACATTAATTTTTTAATTATTTTCTTTACAACAGTAAATATTTTTTAACCTCTTTTTGTATTTTCTCGTATGCATTTTAAAATGGAGTTATACTGACTTGTCTGAGTATAATGACTCGACTGGCTCCAATGAACTTACTATTTTTGTTGTTTATTTAGAATTATATTTTTAAGTCATTCTTACAAATGGTAATTATTACATACTACATTTGATTTTTTCTACCACTTTAGTCAAGTATTCACATAGTTGTCGCCGTGGTGTGTTTGGTTGATTACAAGGCACACGGCCTTTAACGGTGCGGCGCACCGCGGGGACCCGGGTTCGATTACCGGCCGTTCGTCGAGCAGGGCTGGACTGGTGTTGTGGTTGACTGTAAGATTGCTATCTCAGAAATAAGCCCACCATATGATCAATTAGATACATTAAAGTATATAAATAAATAAATATCTGAAATGTTAAAAAAATTGCAGAACCATATGATGGAAATCTTTAATTAAGTACTTCCAAATTGAGGACGTAACATTTAATTCACAAATTTAAACATTTTGCGAAAGACGTTATAGCAATATTTGCTCCCGAGTCCAATATGCATTCAATATATCTACTATTTACTTTCACACTTAAATAAAGTGAATTCTTTGAATTTGTTAATATTAACAAATTTTAATTAATGGTTGATCCTTGTAGATAAGATTTCACCCCTTGTTCAAACTCTACAAACACGGTCGTAATTAACACTCTTGGTGAATATATTCAATGTTTAAGTTATTTATTATAACTTTCACTATAGAAATTGCGTCGCCATATTAGCACGGGCATTTCAATACAAAGTACTAGATATCTTTAACAAAAAAACGACTGATGATGAAGATGAGAAGTTGATCGGCTTGAATGGTTATATGGTATAACGGCTCAGCGTTACTAATCATTTCACATAATTTTTTTTGTTTAAATAAAAATTTCGGCAACGACGAATTAAAATTTGCCCCCCTTTTGACATTGTATTTTAACTCCCAACTCCACGATTTTAGAAACTAAAAACTGTGTTTCAAAAGACATTAATTTCGAATACTGCTTCCAGCGTGTTACGTTTTTGGGTTAAAAGATGTTGTTTATATTTACTAATTTATTTGATCGAGACTATATATTTGACATTTTGACTGGTTTGAGCTACTTTCTGAGGCCTCTTCAGAAGCATTAGTTCGAATTGCACAGCTGCTCTACCAGTTACGCTTTTACATTGAAATATCTGTTTAATTCAATCGATATATATTGTAAATTGGTATTATCACAGAGGTAATTACATATTTTTCATAAAAATATCGACTCTTTCGTTGTATTTAATAAACAATAAATTGAGAAAAATCGACTAGAGTTATTTGTAATCAAATTCCTGAAAAAAATATCTTTATCTATGCAACATTTAACATTCGTATTACCATTCTTTAACTATTTAACGTACTTTTTCTCCGCTACGTCCAATAGCACAATACGATTTCAAGTTACGTCGGCAATAATCGGTAGAAATAAACACTCACTTGCGCACTCTCCCAACAAATTCATTTGTTGCCCGTGTCCGAATATTTATTTTACGACAATATCATTAAGATAAAATGTTAATGATCGTAAAGAGGGTCCGAGTATTTTAAAATAAAGTCATGCTATCATAATTAGCGCTTTCTTTAGCCAAATTGGAGCCTAAAACACTTTAAATATGGGACCCTCCAGTAGAAGTTATTCCTTAAAATACTTTGAACCATCAAGAAGAAAAAGTTATAATATAAGTATAATAGTTGTAATATAGGTATAGTTGGTATAAAAGTATTACAATAATACTCATTTTTTTATATTTTGTAAAATTGTAAACGTTTTATAAACTTATATCACTGAGATACTTTTTTAGACTTTTGGTTTGCGAAATTATCTGTAAGTTTTTCAAAATCATTTCCTTTCACCACGTCACTTTCTATGCATATCAGCGAAAAACTACTCAAACTTTCATTGTATCCTTGTTCACATCTCGGCATTGTATTTTATGGTTTAATTTTTATTTTTTAAATTTTAAGAAGGGACGTTCGCTATTACAATTGTTTACCATATTCCTCGATTTGCATTGCAATTGGTGTCTTCTATTTTTATTTAGTTTAGAAATGCTTCTAGTAATTTAAAACTGAACCAAAATTTATTTTTTCATTTCCATTTAACTGAACATCTTTTAAATATTAAATTCGGATATTATATATCAAATTATGTTGTAATAATAACATACTTGTGAATTGTTTTAGCGAATATTTTGCTGTTAGAAGTCAGCTGAATCCGAATTAATAGGTTTCAAGTGAGACGAACCAAACCATCGGCATATTACTTTGTAGGAATCTGATCTTTGTATTAGACACACGATTAAGATACAAATTTTTGTTTGTTAGATAGTTGTACATATTCCGCTGATCGATCGAAAAATACTACTTTTTTGGTATAGGTCCTCGTAACCTACTTATGCATTTTTTTCTTTGGCATATGCTTCGAAATTATCAACATCATTTACGATATTATTAATGAAATCTTAATAACTTATTTTATTTGTTCATACTGACAAGGTATTCTACATTTATTACAGAATAAGTGATTCCCGTTCCTCATTTTTCTGGACGAGCTAACAGTTTCGCTTCTAGTTTTTTAAGCTGCTCGGTATATTTAGCGATAGATGTCAGGGCTTCAAGAAGTTATTCGTGACTCTAAGGTAAGACTGTTATGCATAGTTTGGGCACACTAACTACTTTGAGAAACACATTTAACAACTTTATTGTACAGTCGTCGTCTTTTTACTCAACTAAGAGTATGGAATCCTGCCGAGTTACCAGAATATCCCGCGCATGGTACAAAGGTACCAAATGTACACTTTCCGGATATGTCATATAAAGTAGCTTTGTTTTCTATAATATTTCATGGGAATTTAGCGATTTTTATGAAAAAGCGACTGTCTTTACTTAATATTCGAATTTAGGCCTTTTAATAAGTATTAAATTCACAGACCTTCTGATCAGCACATTTCCTTTCACGTTTTGATTATAAAATTTAATTGCTTAATGTGAATTTTGCTGGTTTGATGTCGCTTTAATTTTCATTAAAATCTTTTTACTTTACTTTATTAAATTAGTAAAGTCGTTATAAATATTTGGTAATAAATTTGAAGTATGTTCGTGTCCGAAATTTTTAAGTAATTTGCAAATTTCTCATTAAATCCACTTATGTTCGGAATAATGTTGTTTGCCCATCTATATCCCAGGGTTTCGTCGTCTTCACGATAGGAAAAGTCTCTCAATATCAAAAAATTACAAATGCGACAAACATTTTTAATACATTTTTCCAATAACTTGTTTTTATTTTATATCGAGACAGCAAGACAGTATCTACTACATTAAACGTACTTCACGTGAGTCAGTTCACTTTGCGTAAATCATCACAGATAGCACGTGCGTGGACTATCTCGCCAAAGACTTTTTTAATTAAATACCTCGTTTTTGATTTACCAGCTTTTTCTACGTATTTAGCTGCTGGATGCTTAAATAGAAAGAATTTACAAATTTATTTAATATTATGTATTTATTTATTTGTACAAAACGAGAAAATGATAACATTTGTGCGCTTTTACCTTTTAGCACGGAATACGTGACTAATTACGTAACAACATTTACAAATTCTGATTCAAGATTATTATTACATGGCCACAGTGTAAGTCACACCCCTATGTAAACACGATTAGGAAATTTAGACTCGAATAATGTTGAAAAGTGAATAATACTAAAAATAATTTTATCCAAAATGTTTGCATTGAAAAAATATTCGTGAGAATGCGAGTGCAAACAATTATTAAATAGAAAGAGTAAGGGTCTCCGCAGTAGTAATGGACGCAATATTTTCTGTTAACAATCAAAAAATATATTCGTGAGAATGCGAGTGCAAACAATTATTAAATAGAAAGCGTAAGGGTCTCCGCAATAGTAGTGGACGCAATATTTCCTGTTAACAATCAAAAAATATATTCGTGAGAATGCTAGTGCAAACAATTATTAAATAGAAAGAGTAAGGGTCTCCGCAATAGTAGTGGACGCAATATTTCCTATTAACAATCTAAAAATAAATTTCATAAGTAAACTATTTGTTCCGAGTTAGAGAGGATGGGTACTCATGCTAGCTTTCCATTCTTTGATCAAATCAGAAAGAACGCTTTTTGTGCAAGTTCAATTATCATATTATACTTCGTTACATGTAGGCATTGTGCCGTTGTGTTATTGTTCGTTACATCTGCCAAAGTATCGTGAAATGTTACTGATTGATAAGGACTTAAAACACAGAATAAAAAAAACTTATGTATATACTATCTGTATATAAACTGTCGTGTAACAAGATACATTCCATTCTGCTTATGTGATTCAGGTGTGAAAAAGAGTTCAATATTATTTTTAAATACTAACTATACATTAGCTTGTAAAACTTACTTTCTTTTTTAAGATTCCTTGCCTCAAAAGGGAAAAAATGGACAGATAACACCATTCACGTGTCCTCGTAATTTTAAATTTGCCATATTGATAAAGGCCATTAACCCAAATGTAGTTTCGTAGTTATTACTCAAAAATATTGATATAAATATTTTAATGGTTCATTAATTTCGTATGTCGTGCGGCGTACCAATTTGCTAGAAAAAATCATAAGTATAAAGTTATGTAAATACGTTTAAATTCAATATTACAATATATCAATTACAATATATCAAACACTTAAAAAGTGGGCGTGACAAAAATCATCTAATCATTTGACAGTTCACTTCTCCTATGTAAAGTTTACTACTGAATTTATTTAGCTAGTGTCGGCTATAACACAACAAGGATTACATATTTTTTTTTCAAAATTTGTAAGGTAGTCAAAGACATATTGTCGACAAATGTCCACTAAAATATATTCTTTCTCTCTAAAGCTAAATAAACTGCTAAAAAATAACCTAGAAAAAACCTAACCTGCTACTCAAAAAACAACATGGAAAGTTATCTAAAATTTTTCCAGAAAAATATGGCAAAGATATAGATCTCAGGGAGTTGAAGAAAAATACTACATTTATACACTTGTGGAAGATATACTGGGCGTTATATTTATATGGCGAAAATTCATATTAATATTTCAAATAATTTAATATAAATATATAGTACCTATTTACTTTTAATATGCATTTAAGCGTATACCGAATCCTCATAGTGCGAGTTCTACTCACATCTCAGAGATTTGTTAAGTTCTATTTCCATTATTCCTCATGACGGAGTTTTTCCTTGCTTTATTTTTAGTCATTGGAGCGACATTTCCTTCCGTTCTTGTCTAAATCACAAAGGATTACATTTAAATCGCTTAACATAGTAGCGGTAAAACATAAATAGCGGCGTTAAATCTGCATTCATACGTAATAATAGCGAGACAGGACAAACACGATTATAGTACAAGACAAAAATTTAGTTGTCTTCAGGGAGAAAACTAAAAGCTAAGAAACTGTTTAGATACATAAAAAATGTTTTTCGCCAACATATTATTATAGTGATGAAATCCTAAAAATGGAAATTTAAAATTATTCATATTCGATTTATCAATTAGCGAAAATAAAAAGTAAAAATCTGTAAATTGAGATTTTTTAACTATTTGGATTTCGTATAAGAGACCGAAAGAATTAACCTTAAACTGCTTCTACAGACAGTATGTCGATATACTCTAGCCAGGAAGTCAATATATTATCTGGAATTCCAGATATTATGATATTGAACTAAGTGACACACAGACTAGCCAAATAAATATTTAAAAAATTGTAATTAGAATTATGATTATCATTAACATTATATTAAATTGACATGTAAGAAACCTAAATACACTCGATACATTGAATATGTATTAACATTTCATCATGTTAATTTTGCCTACTACATCTTTCACAGGCGTACAAACATTATGCTTATTTAAAAAATTAAGGCATCTGGAATCATCGCTATAGTTTTCCTACAATCTTTGTGTCGGTTTCTTAAAACTCGTTTTTAATATATTTAGGTTCAATAGTTTCGGAAGTAGATGGGTAAGACATATTTGTTGAAGTGGCTCCTAAAAATAATTAAACTTCGTCACGCTATTCACATAACAAAGAGTAAGTAAACGAATAAACAACATATATAACTCGGTGTTTTTTTCGTTCATCCGACTGTCGAGGTCTGTCCGTCCATCTGTCATAGTCTCAAAGTTCTACGGTTTTGAACTATGCGCAAAAGTTAGTTTTAAAGTTGCTTATCACTTTTTTTATCAGACTGCTGAATATTAACTATAAAATTTCGCGTTATTTTGCTTAGAGATTATCAGATGAAATTATATTAAAACATATAAATACTTTCAAATGACCGACTATTATTACATAGTAAAAACGAAACAAACTTCTTGAATAATATGAAAGAAATTGATACATTTATATAATTATTTGCAGCATCATTTATTATTAAATTTAACGTCCATACTACGACAAGTAAGTACAACTATGTGCTGAATGTGTGACGAAAAAAACAATGTTATTAGTATCTAATATTTTTTTCTAGTAACCCATCATGATTACCGCACATGCTTGAACGATTTTTTAGTCTAAGTTAATTAAAAAGGTGGTTGTACGTACATATTATGATAAATAACAATAAGGTATACTTACTTCTATAAGAAATATTTACATTTAATCTAGCTTATGTAACTCCAAACCCGCGCTATGTAAAATATATAGGGCCTTAAAACCTTCTGAACTTAAATATTCTCCAAATTAATAGCAGTATGACCCGAAGTTTTTAAAGTTTTTCCTGAACTTTAACTTGTCAATGTTCTGCTGTACTTACATCATATAAAAAAGTAATTATGTAAATTCAATGTTGTATTTTAAAATTTAATATTTTTAAGGGCCCGTTACTGGTGTGGCGCAAATGAATTCAATGGAATTGCTAACAATGGATGAGGAGGAAAGTCGCTCGGAACAGAGTGCGGACGATCTAAATTTTTAAATAATAATATCTTGGTCCTTTTTGAAAGTTAACTTGGTCATTTATGATTTTACGTACATGCGAGATTTAACTTTCTATTATAAAAAATACGCTTTCTATTAGTAACATGTCGGACATTTGTATAGTCATATAATGTGTATCCGGATTGACAGCCAAAAGTGAATATCGGATATGTACCCGCTACTTTAAATACGGATATTACATAAATGATTTTTTTGAAAGGCTCCATTGCAGGTTCATATATCGTATGGATTAATTAATTTAAGGCGGACGCATCACCAAACAGAAGTAAATTCAGTTTGTGAGTCAATTGTTTATAAAAATATTCAAACAATTTATGAAACGATGACAACTTCAAAACTTTGAAATGTTATTTATGTGGAGTTGAATGGATTTAAAATATGCTTACTTTTTACTTGTTTAACAACGTACTAAAATAAATAAAGGAAGTAATCTCTTCTTTACGCGTGCACTCCATAAATAATAATATTCGCTAAAAATTCATTATTAGTATTACACAATAATATAAAGCTAAACCATCGCTAAAATTGCAGAATCGTGCTGTACAATAATATTAAGTTGATTTTGACTTGCAAGTATTTTAATTTTTTTTCTCACAGAAACTTATTCTCAAACATGTTCTAGCATAAGTATATATAGCAAAAATTATAAATACTATGGTAAAATAATTATCACGGTATTGTAATATGGTTAACATAATGTTTGCTTTTAGAGTTGTATGCCATAAACAATTTAATAAACATTAAATATTCAACTTTAACTATATCACGAGAACCAATACAGTAACAAGTATCTTAATATGCAGTAAATTTATACAATATATGTTTAATACATAAAGATAATTATCTATTTTGGTAATTTTTAAATTTCACCCAGCGCCATGTATAAAACTTAAAAAGTGATTAGAACTAAAACTAACTTGTACTCTACGTCTAAGTTTCAACACTCATCATCTGCACTTAGGTTTTTTTAATAATATAGTTACTAAATTAGCTAATAGGTTTAGTTCATGTAAAAAAATTATATACACAAAGATATGTATATAATTGACTTAGAGAAGTCACTAAGCTGAAGCAGAAAACAAACAAGAAGAAATTTAAAATGGAATTTAATTTAATTATTACTTTCCACTTTGTCTGGACAGGATGCAATGACCTACAACAGAAAACCCTGTCGGTAACATTTATATCTACCTCATCTTAGCCGGAAATAAAGAAGAATTACAATGCGAACAGGCGGTCATCGACCGACTGGATATTTTTATAATAAATCAAATTGGTGGAAGCCATCGTCAAAAATCGAGTATTTGATGCTGTTATCTACTGGATGTGTACGATTGAATAGCAAAACGAGGGAGAAAAAATTCGAATCTTGAAGCTAAATTAAGTTGTTCGAATGCAACATTCGCTTCAAGATTCGAAATTTTTCCACCTAATGAAATAGAAAGTGTCATCAAACATGAATTTCTAAATCCAAAAGGGGATCCTGAATTTTATAAAATGATTATGAAAAATTTGGTTTAAGGTCAATATGGCGAATAAAATAGATATTTACTATACAAGAAGGTCAACAAATGCACGAAACGTTATCCGAAACTATTCTTAAACGAGACTCAAGCTGGTGAAGACATCCAAAATACAGACATCGATCACCAAAGGGCGGATTCATGGCATAAATTAGAATGCGAGGCTACGGAGACATTGAAATTAAAAATAATAGGTAGTTCCATACGATCCGCTTCTATTGAGAATGTTCCAATGGCATGTAAATGTCGAATGCACTAGTTGTGTCAGTACCATTAAATATGTATGCATGTGTATAAATACGGCTGCCTTTGGAAGCTGAGAAGAAAAGCACGACAAAATAATATTGTGTCAAATGGGACGTTATATCATTAGCAACGAAGCTTGGCGAATTTTAAATTTCCCGGTACACGATCCGGATCTAGCGTTTATCCATTTAATTATCCACCTAGAAAATGGACAACGGGAAATAGGAAAAATATTTGCAACGGAACTACCGGCATGGAAAGTTTTGATAGCTTTTTTCGAGCTCTCTTGAAATGATCCATTTGCCAAGGCTTTAACCCTATTAGGAAATATCAAGCTTCTATATATGAGATGTATCAAGCAATTTTTCCCGTGAAAACGGGGAACGCCAGTGCAAGGACACAGCGGAGTATTTAATAGCAACACGGTAGGCCGAGTCTACACGGTGCATCCAAGGAACGCTGAATGCTTTTATTTGCTAGATGCTGCTTCACACATTTTGCGGTCCAACATGTTGTAAAGTAAGTCTTCACAGGACTACCGATGGCTATATTTGTGAACCATATCAAGATGCATGTCAACGATTAGGCATATTAGAGAATTATGATCACTGGAAATTTGCCACACAATCACTGGAATTTTTTATGAGAGAGACAGTGCAAAGAGCAATAGCAAATCGGGAGTTATCTGCGATTATATTAATTTGTAATTCATCAAATCCGCACCGACTATGGCTAAAATTTCGATAAAGTATTTGCGACGTTGTTCTGGCTGAACTACGATGACAAAATCCGGATTTGGAAACTAATTTCAACGACGAGATTTTCAACAGAGCCCGGATATTGCTGGAAGATAAATATTTAGTGATATCTAACCAACGATAATACAACTGGGAGTGCAGTCAGCACGACGAATTTAATTTGATACTACCAACGCTGAATTATTAGGAGAAAAATTACAATATTGACGAATTGCTACGCTATATGTAACACAACATACGGATTGTATTGATTCATAGTCAAAAACGGGCATATAATATAATAATGGACTATTACAAAAAACAATAAGGTGGAATCACCAATCAACATCGTGCACTTGACGGTACAGGAAAAACATTGCTAATTAATTTAATGCTAGCTAATATTCGTGTAAACTAAGAAATAACCCTTGCCCTGACATCATAGGGAATAGCGGCTACACTTATGGATGGCGGACGAACAACACATTCCGCGTTAAAATAACCATTGAATGTAACTAAACATGAATTCCTGATATGCAATATGTCGACAATGTCAGCATTTGGACAAATATTGAAACGTTGCAAGGCCATTATATGAGACGAACGTGTAATTTTATAAAAAAGGCCTTTTGAGGCACTGAATAGAACGCTTTAAGACTTACGAGACATCTGGCGAATTTCGTCAAACGCTGCCTATTATTCCAAGATCGACTAATCGATCGAATTTTTAAATTGGTTGAATATTCGAGGAATGTCGCTGCACTGCCTGAAACTGAAGTTCGTTCACCAGTCAATTTATTGAGGAATATAAATTTGCCAAAATAATGTAATAGCACTAGACTGCATTAAACAACTGCAGAATAACATCATCAGAACTAGTATAATGGTGGAGAAAAAAAGGAAAAACTGTATTTATATCACGAATAGCGTTAATTTCGGCCCATTTACTATTCAGTTTTAAATGGTTGCACTTCCCAGTAAGGTTGACTTATAATATAACCAGCACCATAGTGCAAGATCATACGTTCCAATATTGTGGTGTTAAGGTAGCTTGTTAATCATGCTTTTCACACGGTCGGTGATACGTCTCCTGCTTACGAGTTGAATCACCTGCAAAATTTGTTTATTTATAGTCCAAACAATAAGACTGTAAATATAGTATTTAAGCAAGTGTTTTAGGGGTAAATATAAAAAAAAGAAATTATAGCAAAAAAATAATAATAAGAAAATCAATAAAATATTACAAAAATTTTATAATAATTGTATTATTTGAATATTAAAATACATGGTTAAGTAATTGACTTTGTATACATTATATCGTAACTTTAATGGAATATAGACTTGACTGCATATGTTTAAGATGGAGAGATGGGTATTTCTTACATTAGGCATGCGATATATTTTTATTCTGGCAACGCCGGGCATTACAGATAGTAATAAACTGAAATAATTTACCATTTCTTAGAAGCAAGAATAAATATTCCATATAACCTTCCTTTAATAAAATTTATCATTTTAGTGATCGCCTTATCTATTTACGTTTTCGAAGCAAAAATTGTTGATTTCTATAAGACATTTATATTTTAAAAGACAAGTTTTAAAGATCAGTTTTTAGATCGTAACTATTTTTTTAAATTTATTTTTATAAAACTTGTGGTATTATTTTGATAATAGGCCAAAGTTAAACAATAAGGTAAGACAAATTGCCCCGAAAAATAAACTGAGTCATATAGGTATTAACACAACATATTCCTGAAATTATTAAAGCAAGCCGCTCACTAAACGGTCTTATAATCATACTTCAATTTACTACACCGAAACTATTTGTTGAACCGATGGATGGTTTGAGAACGACGGAATTGTATTTATTTTAAGGTACAACAAGGGACATTTATCTCGGAGCAATCCACTCACTCTACCCTAGCCACGGACCTAATGGTCTCAGTGCCAACTTTCATTTATTTGCAGTAAATTATTATGTATTTGATGCGTTAGCTTGCTAAACATTACCTACTGCGGCTCAAAGCCATTCAACCGTTTGCAGAAGGAGAGATATATTTGTATTTAATGTAAGTCATGAAAAATTTTGAATATCTTATTTGGATATATACCTATTACGCTGAGTATTTATGCTAATAAGATACCTATAATACTTATTGACATGGTATAATAATTTATATACAGTTTAAAAAAAATAAATAAAAAAAAGAAAAAAATATATATATAAATATATATATATATATATATATATATATATATATATATATATATATATATATATATATCTGTGTCAGTATTGAATACACCATACTTTTTAACGTGACCTATGGTCTTCTCTATATATTTCATAAATATCAAACTTCAAATATTGAACAAGAATCCCTTCAAGAATAACAAATTCTATAAAATATTCCAAAAAGTATTTAACAAATAATGAGATAAAACTAAAATAATTTATTTATACTGTCATAATATTCTGCAGCTAATAAATATTAAATATTCATTTATAACCAGTACATCTCGACGATTATTTTTTATAGAAAATTTTATACGGATTATATTTCTAAATTTTAAATGAAAAGTGTCAACCAAAAAAAGTAAAAAAATTATTACAATATTTTTTATTTTCCGAAAAAAACTCAAAAGAAAAGTTTATATATAAATATATTTTCAGAATTTTAAATGGCATATTCTCAAAAATTTGCATCAAAACGTGCCTCATCTCCTCCTTCCCTATTTTCGGTTTAATTATAAAAAATCATATTATTAAAATCTAATAATTGCACCTAAACAACTGTGATTATCCTAGATCTTTCAGTTTTAAGAAATTCGTGATATATTTACGCCTTTGACGGTATACTAGGCAAACATCAATACAGTGAAAAATAACTAACATTTATGAATAATTGTACTCATAAATGTTAAAACTTTTGAAATGTATCTAATTACGTACGGAACCCCCTTAATGGAAATTCTACTCTTACTTGACAGTTTCTCTCTTAAATTAATTGATTATTTTGAATAAAATAACATAGATGAATACTGTGTCGTATGGTTAATTATAATATACTCTCAAGTTATAATAAGTGCACTTTTTAAGTAAAAGAACTAACGGAAAACTCATTTTTTAAAATTTGTTGTTCCCTAACTTGATGATATATTGAATTGAAGAAGGGAATTTACATAAAAGTTTATTTAAAAGAAGATATGTTTTTAAATATTCTTTCAAAAGAGAATATTCATGAAATGCTTTTTTTAGATCCAGAAAAAAGTAATACCACAGATGTATTTTATTTAAAAAGAAAAAAACTGGATAAGTATGAGTAACATTTGCACTACTAGACTTTCGTGCTTCTTAAGAGATCTAGGATTATTGATGTAATGTTCCTATAAAATTTAATTGAGCCTCTGGAAACCTAAGAGTGTTCTACATAAACTTTGATTCAGTAGTTTCTGAAATATGTAGATAGGAATTTATTTTTTTGGCGTACTTTTAGAGTAGCAGTTCAAGTTAGTACTGCATGTACTATTTAGTAACGGACAAAAATAAAAGTGGATGACTAAAGATACACTCGCACTAGTTGGGGAAAGACGTAGGATGGAACCGAAAGGCGCGGAAATTAAGGACTTTAGTCGTAGATGGGCACAAACAAAGATGGCATGTAAGCAAGACCGCAACGCCTACTTTAACAAGACATGTGAAGAAGTCGAATCGCATACCGATAAACATGAGAACCGATTCATTACAAAAATACTGTCATGCAAAACATGGGCTATCAAAAACAGTCGCGGCAAAATGGTAACAGACCTAAATCAGATCGCTAAGACATCCGCAATCCGCAATTTTCCGCTCACAAAGTCACAAAGTCTCGGGAAGAAGAATTGGAACTGAAAATTTTTGAGTCCGAAGTTATAGCCGAAATTAAGCGTTTGAAAATGCAAAAGCCACTAGTAAAGATGTAATTTCTATAGAAACCATAAAGGTTAAGATGAGCAAGGTATTCATATTTTCCACACCGTGTGCAACAGAATATGGCAGACAGGAATGTGGCCAAAAATGGATTAATACATTATTTGTACCCTTACATAAAAAGGGATCAACTAAGAATCAACTAAGAATTGCAACAATTACCGACTTATTGTCCTCATCTCACACGTAAGTAAAATCATGTTGCACGTCTTGATTGAACGACTGAAGACTGAATGTTGTCCAGAGAAATCGCTGTGAAACAGGCCGGTTTCGTCAGAGAAAAGGGTACTCGTGAACAGATCCTTATTAATAAACTTACCCAGATCTATTTTGTTGACTGCTTTATAGCTTTTGAAACAGAAAAATGACCAACATTACGCAGTACACTACTTGCAAATATGATGTTTCAGAAAGTTATCTCAGAAGATGTACGAGATGTTTTGAATATCAAAACATCTCGTACAGCTTCTGAGACAACTTTATGAAGAAGGAACAACATCAGTATAGGTGAAACCTTCACATATAATTTTTATCCTAGTGCTGACGTTCGTCAAGGGGTTATTCCTCAAAATGGAGTGCATAGACTTCAAGTTTGGTTTAAAAATGATTGTTGACCGTGCCAAAAACAACTCGCCCGAAGTCACTCAAATAGCGAACTGTGAATTGGTTCAATCATATAAATACCTCGGAGTGTTGATCTCTAATAACGGCGGATGGGTAGATGAGGTGGGGAGATGTATGGCGACAAGGTGTGGTATGGAAAAACTGAAAAAAAAATGGAGGGACCGAAACATTAGCAAGGCTACTAAGACTAAAATGGCTCTGGCGATATGGTGCTGAAGATGAACGGTTGGGATATCGTGGACTGAGTTCCGCACAAATATCTTTATATTTCAAGAACTCAGTATCAAGCAACGTCTCTCATCTCTATCGACTTTCTTTCAGACTCGTGCTCTTAAATTGTTTGGTCACTTCATGTATGGAGACAGTAGTTTTATAGAACGCCCTGTTGTACAGGGAAGAATATAATGCACTAGATTACGTGGGAGGTCGTCGATGCGGTAGACAGACCAGATCAGTCTACTGTAGGGGTCTTCTGTATAAGTGCATCATGGTGACGACAAATAGGGAGAGATGGAGAGGCATCGTAATGCGAGCAACAACAGCCACCCATAACAATACTACATGATGATTACGACCGCTCTGTCAAGGGCGAAACGACGGAGAAGAAGAGTATATATACCTAAATCTCTAAAATAATTAATTTTGCATTCCGAATTAAAAAAAACATGTTCATTTTAAACTCTTGGATTTCAGTTAATATATTTAAAAAAAAATTATTATACCTTTCCGAATAAGTTTAGTACTTATTTTAAAATGATTTAACTAAAAATAAGCTTTCACGCATGGGTAGAACTCACATTACGTGTGTTCCGTACACATTCAGGTATTTATAAATATTTAAAGGCATATGGTATTTCTATTAAACAATTTACAAATATTAATTTTTAGGAACGTAAATATATTTCCCACTATATATATTCACATTGCATTAACATGGTGCACACTTAAAATATTATAAGATTCAGGATTGTCACTGTAATATTTTTGTAATCTCAAAGTCATATTTTACCCACTGTTCTTTCATGATTTTTGTTACATAATCTTGAAAATAAAGGGGTAATGCCCCTATTTTTTAATAATTTTTGGAACATCTTTTTAAACATGCAATGTTTTTATTATGTTTTTATTATTTTAATGGCTCCATGTTTGACATAATGCGTAGACTAATTTATTATTAATAATAGTACATGTATTTTATTTAAATAAATTAGTGTATCAGTTCGACATGAAACCTGGATCGACTAATAACAAGTTATGTGCTCGTGTGATTTTTATTATTTTTTTGTATATAATATCAGTGACACTAAATAATAGTTTATAATATAATTTCGAGCATACCAAAGTTTTAAGGCAAAAGCGAAGATAATATCGAATGTTTAACCAGTGTTACATGTTAATATTAAGGTAGAAACAAATGCTAAAGGACTGCAAAAAAAATTAATATGAATATTCGTCGACACTGTTTTTTTGATAAGCATTTGTGTACTTTGTGATCTTATTTGAATCCGCGGTGAAAACCATGAAACTATGCCTTAATGTGTAAATTAATAGTCAATGTGTAACATTAATAGTAATTAGCAGTTAAACTGTATTCAAGTATAATCATCCAGATAATCATCCAGATATTAAAATCGCATTTCTGATTGATTTCCTAAATAAGTCTGCTTATATGAAAATACTAGAAGGGTTGAAGTGTACAAATGCACATAATAAGCATTTGAAATTATAAGAATTATTTATAATAAATATATTATTGTAGTTTCATATACTTATATTTATGTTAGTGGCGCTATCTCTGTTGAAATTGCGTAGACTAGTAGGTCAGTTGGTCATTAATATCAATACATATGTTGTATTATAGTGTGTAGCAACATTTAAACGGTAAGTCTTTACGTAACCTCTATTTAGCTCTCTTGCCATATATATATATATATATATATATATATATATATATATATATATATATATATATATATATATATATTAATAAGATGTATTAAAATCCATAAATTTAAGTCTCTACCTCTAACACATTTTCCGAGAAAATTGGCTGTAGAGAAAAAAAATTGGATATGGAAAAACGTAAATATATTGCTAAATAATTTTATAACTATGCGTCACAGTTTTATACTTTTAAGGTATAAAAATGAAAGAAAGATTTTTTTTTGAAACCTTTATAAATAGCCCTTTCAAACCATAGCCAACATTAAACATTAGATTTGAAAAAACTGGGTATATTGCCTCCTCTGAAATAAAAAAAAATTTTGTTTTGAAACCTTCATAAATAGCCCTTTCAAACCATAGCCAACATTAAACATTAAATTTGAAAAAAATGGGTATATTGCCTCCTTTCAAATTTGCAAGCGAATATTTTGAGTTTTACATATTTTGATATTTGCGCATTAATTCATATAACTACTTTGTCATATATTTTAAGTCTATACGTCCAGCATTACCGAGAAAAACCGCTATCATATATGGACGGATAGACGAGTAAGTTATCTTATAAGAATTCCACTTTTTTTCGAGGTAAGAAACCATAAAAAGCTATTCGTTTTAACGCACGTTCTTCATTAATCAATTTTTTTTTCACAGAGATTGCTTTTCAGAGACCTCGTTGGAAAAAGATTGTACATAATATAGTTCGAATAATAGTTTTACGGCGAACTTCACTGCATAATATTTTTTTACTGCATAGAAGATGTATTTTGCCAAGTAATTAATACAATTTCGAAAAGAAACAAAATCAACCCGCATACTTACGAGGCCCTGTACAAGCATTATGTTCTTGTACAGAAGTACAGAAGTCATTATGTTATCAACGATATGTACGAAATCACTTATTTCATATTTATAATATCTCCAACCAAATTTAATTACTTTACCACCAGATCTATGGAAAGTCACAAAATAATATGCTGGGCACAATGTGTTTACGTATGGCTAGGTTAAAAAAATGACTAAATTTTTTTCAATTTTAATATATATTTTAAACCGGTTGTCAAAAATTAGTTTTGTTATCAACTGTAGAATAACTTTAACCATCAACACATACTTGGAGTACAGATGTCCTAATTATTACGTAGCCTCTTCTTGTAAAAATAAAAACTGTGGAGCAGTTAAATAGATCGCGAATAGTTTTATGTTGAACACGTGAAAAAATACATTATACACATATTCGAATTTTAGTTGAATTTAATATTACCGTGAACGTTTGTAAATTATAACATTAATATTCAGAGTCTTTTCCTGAAATATGAATTTATAGTTGCTATTTTATTCGGAGTTAGAGCAAATTCCATGCAGGATACCGAATCACCAATTATACAATTGGGCGAGTTTTGTGAACTAGATTGCATATAAGGGAATAGAATTTATTTCCATTTATCTTTTTCTAGAATTTGTTAAGTTATTTTCCCACCATTTCTTCAAAATAGAAATAAAGCATTTTTTCCACATACAATTTTATATTGCGTCAGTGTCATAAAGTATCTAAAATAATTTTTCCGTACTCTTCAAATGACTTCCATAAAGTTTTTAAACTGAGGTATTAATAATTTTGTAACAAAATATGGATGTATTTTGAATACGAATATTGTAATTTTTTCAGGACATACGTCAGATTTTCCCATAATATTATTTTAATTTTTACTTTCAAAAGTGTGTTGTATTATTATTTTAGAAAGCAAGATACGAAGGCAAGTTTCACGAAATAATTTTAGTAATCTTTGTCAAACACAACTATTGTATTATTCGTTAGAGATTTAAGTTCTCTACAAAAGGAAATAATTATTTCATGTGAGCCTTATTCGTGAAAATCTTTGCGTCACATGTTTTTAAGAAAATTAACTTGAATTCAAAACCCCTTGACGTGGTGGATGTTCTCTTTACATTGAAGGAATCTGGAAATGGTTACAGTCTTTTTAGTAACATTGTGCAATGAAATCAAGGGAGTTAAAAGCGACCAAGTTCATTCTCCTTTCTAACGCAAATGTTAATTGTTTCTTCTATATTTTAATGATGATGACATAGTGACACAGGCAGAGGGTGACATGACACAGGCATCTCTTTGCTAGCTTTGAAACTACTTCCGCAGTTTTGATTTTGATGTGTTACAAATTTGCTTCTAATTAGGTAAGTTAGTTATTATAAAACATTTCCTCATATTTTCATATTTATTAATGTTGACGAGCGTAGCCTCTATCAGAAATAAATTTACCCTTGCTTTTGGCAAGAAGTATGACATCGTAAAAATTGGTGTCAAATGATATATAGTTCCTTTATTTTCAATGCATCTATTTTTTTTGCTTATATGCCAAAATTACAATAATTTTTAGTTTTGCAAAATTATTGCTATATCATGTTGTAATATATTCAAAGAAGTTGAGGACTTTCTTAAGACACTCTGTGAATAGACCCGCCGATATTTTTAGTTTTAAAGAATGTATATGTCAGTTTGTCATACTATCTAAGCTATTCCTGGCATATTTTTCAAGTAATCTATCTCAAAAACTATGAACTATTATGGTATTTAAGGACGTTTTATTTCCTCACCATAAAGTAATTAAGAGAATATAATACTGTGAAAGAGTCGTTTCTCTATATTATATTTTTTTTACTTTATTAAATTTGTATTGTCATTGCAGATGTTAGAACCGTGGTAAATATTCGTGATCGTGGTAAAATTGTAAACAAATTTATTGTTTAGTACCTGAGTAGGCATTAATTTGTTTGGGTAATATATTAGAACGATATTTATCTTCCAGGTCTTCTTTAGATTGAATTCGATACTTTTAAAGATAAAGCCGGATGATTTACCTCTTAAGTACGAAAATTAGTTTCACTTGTTGCTAAGAGATTAATTTCATTAGCAAGTTGTGGATCTCATTTCATCTCTTAATTTCATTAGCAAGTTGTGGATCTCATTTCATCTCTTAATTTCATTAGCAATTTGTGGATCTCATTTCATCATTTGTATTTCAAAGAATAAACTGCCCCATAAATAATCCTACTATTGTCATTAAGTGGTTTTAGTCTTTAATTTAAAGCCTAAAGGTGAAAAGAAGTACACAAATATATAATTCAAACCACCAACACATGTTATTTGTTGGTTTTATTAAAAAATACTGTCATATGTAAAATGGGGACGTAAATCTCTTTTCTAGCTAAAAGAGAGCAGAACGCAAAACATCCCATATTAAAACAAAAAAGGTATATATATATATAATATATATATATATATATATATATATATATATATATATATATATATATATATATATAATGTTCCTGTGTACCCAGTAGTGAGAATACCGATAGAACCGATAGTGAGAATACAGTTATTAATTGTATTGGGTTGAACCTTCGCCGTGGTGAAATAAACAAAGTATGTGCATACTTATCATATTACTTTGTGAATCTATTTTGTGTAAAAGGTTTCATTTAAATAGATAAATATTTTCTGGCCGATTTTGCCCAATTTATTTTTGATTTCAAAACGAAGTGTGAATGGATTCTATCTGATTCCGCATCAGTCTAGTTCAAGTTCAGCTGATTAAGTTGATGACTCGTTCAGTAAAATTCTTTGTTTTAAACCATGAAATGTTTGTTAGGTTTATACGAATTTGATACTTAGGTGAATGATTGATTGGAGTAAATACATATGTGATGCTGAGTTAAGACATGTAATTTTGTTTTCATATCCGAATTTGATATCAGAATTCAGTCAGATACAGGGTTTTAATATTTAACGTTTGATATAAATAAATAATTTTATTTTGACAAATATATATTCTTAGTGAATACGTTTTCTATTTAATTTTTTTCACTTAGGATTTCGTTTCACTTTTATCACCATAAATGGCCGGAGAGAAAAAAAAATATTTTTAATTTTTTCATTATCTTCCAAAAAATTTAATTCTAAAAATTATGCCATGCAGATTATTTGCTTTTTAAATATTCAATTTATAAATAATTCTTCTAAGATAAATTGTATATCATCTTTATAACATTTTTTATACACGTTGCCTGTTGAAAAGTTGGACATACTTTTTAAAATTCTTCATTTCGTAAAAAATAATTATAAGTTAAGAATTATTTCTTAGTTATTATTATAAAACAAAAGATTATTTTATAGCTATTCACTAGAATATATAGACTACTATATACGTATAACAACTAAGAAAAAATTCTTAAATTATAATAATTTCATATGGAATGAATAATTTTAAAAAATATGTGCAACTTTACAGTCAGCGTAAGTTAAGATGTAAAAAACCTAGTTATTTTCAAAATAATGAATAATTTTTAAATTATGCACTTTCGTAAAACTTTATTTGCATTTGATTGATTAGTTAGGAGATTCTCAGCCCAGAGCTTTCACTTGAGCCATTGATGTAAGGTCATTCTGTGTGTAAAAATAAAGACAATCGCCTACTGAGTTCTCATTGTTTAATACATAGCACTATCAACTACCTTCGTTTATAAGTAAAAGATTAATTTGTTTCCTTTATTTATTTATTTATTTTTGTATTCCTTTATGTACCTTTTATTATTTTTGTACATTTATATTAATAATTTTAGTTATTTGTCTTTTGCATAATTTATTATATTTTGCAATTGCACTTGATTAAGCGATATTTATAGTTTTTTCCCCTAAATTTCGTGTTTTAAATCAAAATATTTCAGAGAAATACGCCCTACTAATTATTAAACAGTTTTTATTTATTTTATAATGAATGGCAAATGCTGTGAGGTAGTACTAGCTATGCTTACACATCTTTTAGATCCTTTGTGACCTCACTTAGAAAAAGTATCTTCTCTCTAGGTCACTTAAATGCTCGATTTCTATGAACAGGTCATGATGAGTTATACGTAGCTATAATTGAGCATAATACAGACATACTGACTGTAAATCGAACGTGAATTATTCGCGATTTAGACACGCATGCCCTCGCCATGTCCGGCTAATCGCTTGCATTTTGCGATCACGCCATCGGCCCCGGAGGAGGTGTAGCCAACCACGTGCGCCAAATCATACGATACCACGAGACCGACATCCCACACAAAAAGCTTGGGAAAGTTTGGATTCGTATAGAGGTGACTCGCGTCAGCCTAACTGCGGGCACTTTATATTGTCTATGTCTCTAGATTTAGCTTTCAGTATTCTGCGCAAGGCGTTGCCCTGTTTGTTAGTACTCAGTTGTTAGCTACATTGATGAATACTTCTTCTTCACTATTTATCTTAATGTAGACCTACTGCATGAGACAAGCCGATTCAATGACTTTCAAGACCATTGATTTTATCAAAGAACTTTGAACTGAGTGGACCAGGGTAACCGGCCACTGGGAAACATTAATTGACTTATTGTGTTGCGGTATGTTTAAAATTCAGCACAATACGTTATTTAATCACAATCCAGATTTAAGCGATCATTCTCTCCTGGTTGGTATTTTCAATGTTTTAAAACCTTCAAATATCAGTCCGTAAATTCTGTTTATGTTGTTTTGATAAAATGGGCATGGAATCGTTTGATATAACTGTATCAAGAGTTCAGTACGAGATAGCGTCGCGGTGAACGACGATGTTGCCGAATTTGTCAATGGATTTAACAGTAACTTTATGTCGATTTTTGGAGCCACAAACCTGTAAGGGATCGCATAGTGTGCATCCCATTTAAGTCGTGAATAACGCATGCGAACTGTCTCATAATGCGTCCACGGTATTGAGCCCGCCCTAAAGCTCTTAAGAAGAAGTCGAAAGAAGGTTCTTAGGAATATGGTAGTAATAGCTTTAATACGGGAGAAGAAAGCATATTTAACATTTTATGCAAATAGCAAATAACAAACAAAATACAAATAAAATGTCTTGTTAGCAAAATCAAAGAAAATAACCTGCCACGCTATATCTGCGATGCTAATTGTAACATCAATCACCTCGCAACGCCGCTTTGCCCCGATATTGCGGACACTGCACTCGTTACTTTTTTTCGCACCCGTCGTTTTGCTCAGTCAATAATATGTTTTAAGACGGTAAATTAAGATGTTGTATACTTTAAAATCCGAGAAGATGTGGGTCTCCGCACGAATGCTGAAACTAATAAATACTACTGTACACCATTAGTGTGATTACCGAAATTGTGAATCTGCTGCTTGTTTTCTTTACCTATTCTGAGATTTGGAGAAACAATTGTTATCCTAATAGGCAAGAAAAGTAATGTGCAGCTATTAAGCAATCTTCGCGTCATGAGTATTGTACCAAAAATCCCTAAAATTATTAAAAAAATTATCTGCCATAGGCTCAAAAGATTTTTAAAATTCATCAGAACGCTTCTCCTTGCCCAATGAGTCTTCCGTGCACATCTTTAGCACTACTATCTATTCTATTACTATTACTAATGATATCCTATCCAACGCTACTGCACTCGTTCTTAGGATTATTCGCGTATGTTTGATTGTCTAAAGTTACCAAACTTAAGGGAAAATTACAACACTATGGCTTCTTAGAAAGCGTGCATGATTGATCCAAGTCATTAATAGAGATTTACCGCCAAGATCCTTGGGAGCTTTTTTTCATTCTGTACACGTCAACCATTGCGAGTAATTTAGTGCACGTTAAAACTCATTTTGTACAAATATTTTCGCAGTTGTACAAATATTTTCGTGTGGGAAATGAAGATAAAATGAGTGATAGGTGAAGGTCTGAGAAAAATAGGGAACTATGCTCGCTCCTCAGTCAATCCGCTCTACCGCCCGCCAGTTAGTCCGTGCTTACATAACTACTGTGACGGTGATGCTTATAATTTTTAGATAAATATTACGCCTTGATACTTAGTTATCTCTCATAAATTAATGCCAATTTTATAAGACACCAAAGATGTTCTTGTCATGAAAGTGAATCTGATATCTTCTTTGTCTTTTTATTGTCGTTTTACCACAAAATTGAAAACTAAGAGATTTAACGTGTATTACGATATTCTTTTTATGGTGTTTACTAAGTATTATATTTATAAGTTATCAAAACACATATTTTAAAACCTTTATAAAACGAAACAAATTTTTATTGAATATCAAATAAGACAATAAGACTTGAAATATTACATATTACGGTTTTATTTTACTTAATTTATTTTATTTTAAATTAAATATTGAGTATAGTTTCTTAGTTTTAACAAGTGTAAATTATATTATCTTGGATAACATTTACTAGATTTTTTCATGGAACTGACATTTGTTAAAAAAAAATACGGTGACCAAAGAAAAAGAGGTTTATTTTGACTTTTAACGACCAATTTCAGGATATGAATAAGTCGTCCGTTTTGTATAATATTGTTAAAGTCTCCTTAATTGATAATTCAAAGAAAATTTGTGCATAATATTAAAATAAATAAAATTACTTTTTAAATTAATATATTTTGTTTCAAAAGAATTTAAAAAAGTAGTTAAACACTTAAATTAGAGAAAACTCTAGTAAATTTTGATGATCTTGATGATTTAAAACTTTTGGGTTTGGGGATCAAAGGTGTGATAACGTGATTACAAATATTCGGCACTAATTTTTATCTTTTTCTTCCGTACTTATTTTTCTCTATCACTTTCTGTGAAAAATAAGGAAATACTACTTAGAATATTGCAAGTTTTATCGAAACCAACAAATTAATTTTTGAGGTAGAAATAAATTTAAAAAAGTTATGTTAAAAGGTTTTATTATGGCGTCGATGATGTCTGTATGACTAATAGCTCAAAAATAATTATGGGTCAAAAATATTATGGTATATAAAATAATTAGGGCCGCATTCGAAAATCATTTTTATTGATTTTTTTGTGTAAAAGATTTTTTTTCAGGATGGATTATGAATTATCATATACTTTCTTAACATTTTCTATTCAGTTTTATATATAGAATTATCTGTATGGATAATATATGCGTTTTTGTTACATACAGATTTTAATAAATCCCGTGTCTATATTAATAATACAGAATCAGCTGGATTCTGTGCATCAAACTGAAAATATTTGAACGGTGTTTTGGAAAAATATTACATTTTTTTATTGAAATAATCACAATTTCGAAATTGATTGCTTTAGATATATTTATCATTTTTTTTGCGTAAAATACACGGGAAAGGACTTAATTTATCTTATGGATAATTTCAGATTAAGGTATTTTCTGATTTATCTCAGAATGTGAGATTATAAATTTTATTAAATATATAAATAGAACACAATTAGCTTTATATTTGTTTTTTAAATAACATTGGAAACTGGATGCAAAATTTATAGAAAAATGATGTAAATATCAAGGTGATTTTATGGTAAATAATGTTTGTGTATAGTTATTATGTTAGAGTTATGTAAATTAATCCATTTAGGGAATGGATTTTTTGGTATGCCATTTTCAGGCAACTTAGTTATTTGAATAACGAAACCATGGTCAAAAAGTGTAACAATTGTTATAATTACTTCTGTCTCGGGGTATAAATGCTTGAAACGTTACCAAGTGTTGGTGGTCTCCTATTCTCTACCAAACACTATCGCTGCGATTTAGAGTCAGTACAAAACTTGGTAATTTCGAAGTTATAGGCTTTATATTTAATGAGATTTTGTGATGGGTCAGTGAGTGAGTGGTATTTATGTATCATCCCTTATCTTATCTTATTAGGGGATGACTGAAAAGTTCTGAAATGTGTTTGATTTGTATCCAGAAACTATATAACAAGTTTCATGTTTCTGATTTCTAACGTGATAGAATTTCATACGAATTTTTATCCCGTATTTAACTTCCGTAAGAGATGAATTTTTAAAAATTCTAAGCGAATACTTACACCCTATAACGCACCAAGGCAATAAATTTCAAATCGGTAAGCTTCATAGATTCTGAGGTTTCGGAATGAATCAGTGAGCACTATATCATTATAAATATATATGTATATATATATATATATATATATATATATATATTTATACATACATATACATATATATATATATATATATATATATATGTATTACGACGTATTTTCAAAATGAGACTGATTCTTCCTACCATTTACAAAGTAAAAGATTTTCGTGGAATTTGGAAAAAACTAATAATTCCCGAGGTGAGCTTTCATGTCTTCAAAATAAAAAAAATTAAAAAAAATTTAAGTTTTTAAACTTTGACTACATCAAACCTTATTACCCCTGAGTGTTTTACAAATTTAAACCGCACTAATAAGATTAGTTGACGATATCGACAAGAGTTTCGCTCGACTAATTCTGAACAGGGAAAAGAAGACAAATAAGTTCATAAATAATACAAATATTTAAATTTTCTCTTTCTGTTATTCAATGTAGTGCACCGAATCCCTTCCTTAAAGAGCTACCGTAAGGTAATAATACAGTCGGCATGTCAAACTTATTTACTATTCAATTGCATACTTTAAATATACACAACTGATACATGTGGCAGACTTATTGCCACGAAAGCAGTCTCTTACAGTCGACCAGAACGCCAGACGCCAGTCCAGTCCCACTCAACAATAGAGTCAACGACAAAGAATCGCTCAAGTGTCAGGATAAATGTATGGTGTCTACTTTTCGAGATACGGTATCTGCGGTTTTTTACAAATCGACAAAAATGTGCAGAAAAAACAAATTTGTCAAATTAAAAAAACGCGTTTCGTCATTTATTTCGTACGATAAAAAAAATTTGTAGGAATATATAGTTGTATTTATTATTTAACAAAATAACAATCACTGGTAGCATAAATGACTTAACCCAGAATTCGTACAATTTTAATATATAAAAATAAAACAAATTTTATTTGTTAATTTCGTTAAGAAAAAAATTAAAACAAGTAACAAAGACAGAATGTACGAAGAGTTTAAAAATGAACATTTTTTGTATTTATTCTGTAATTGTGTATTGTTTCTAGTATTAGCCCCCAAAATTAAATTTGGCTTCGAATAACGTAGGATTTTTTCAAATTTCAAAACGCTTCAGAATCTTTACAAGCCTTTACCAATTGTTTCATAAGGCCTAATTTTATAGGTATGGAGGTTTTAATGGTAGTTTAGGTTCCAAAATTCCCATTTGACATTACGTTTTTCTATGATGAGCATTGTCGTTAATGCACTGGGACTGCTCTATTGTCACATAAGCAAAGGTAACAAGGATATATAATATATCTGCCTTACATTTCCATAAAAAATGCGACCATAATAAACTCCCTTATCACGCACCAGTACTACTATTGGCCGGATGTATACTTTAAAATCTCAAGCACCGTTTTTATTGTAAGTAATTTCTTTGAGTATTATTTTATGAACCAAGGAAAGAGAAAACTTATTTAAAATATGAAAAAGAACAGCTTTTAGGTTTTTATAGTACTGTTTACAGAGAGACGTTAGTTAGCGGAAATACACGGATACCCATTTTCTTTCAAGCATGCCCTTCGCACCCTTGGAAGAACAAAGTCGGCCTTTTTTATTAAAAAATGTAAGAAAATATTTCATGACCCTCTCTGGTACTTATTTTAATATTTATGTTAAGCAAATTCTTATAATTTCTGCATGATCTGCATCTGCTCATTTTGAGCAGATCTCACTAAATTTTCAAACTCTTGTGAGTAATGAGGTGTGGTTCATAACTTACTGAATTAATCGAGATTTTTGAACCTAGCTACACACATAACCGTTGCATCCCTACAATTTGCATGCGCGTACTCAATATAAATCACGCGAATTAAATCCCACTAGCATGTTCGTCGCTCATCTCCATCCTTATTTACTAAAACACACTTCTCATAAGGTCAATAAAATGTAAATAGTTAGTAACATTTTAAAAAGGACAAAAGCAGAGTTTTTTTAAAAATTAATTAAAGTCTTGGTTATTTTCCTATAATGAGAATCAAAAAGATCTTGTACATATCCATTTTTTAGTGTATGACGCATAAATTTATATTTCAAATTAGTCGACTTTATTTTCAATTATATCTTAGAAAGTGGAAAATAAAATAAATAGTATTTCCTTGGTAAAACATGTATAATATTATTTATAATATAAAAAGCTAGTATGAAGTACACTATATTTTAAACATGAGAAACTGTTGTTTAATTATATTTGCATGCAAGAAATGTGGCAAGTACTCGTTGGAATATTCAGTAACGAAGAAAAAAAACGATTTGAAATACAAAAGTTTGCCAAGTTGATTTTCTGTATGAAATTTTTCTCTTAAAATATTATAAGAACAAAGTAGAAGATGTATCCAAATTCCAAGTTCTTGTTCAGATTGCAACGTACCTTAAGTAGCAATATGTAAAATAACTGACTGAAGATAACGGGGCTATCGCCTAATTAATGTTTCAAGTAGACAAAAGTTAACTAAACAAAGGAAAATTGGTTTTAATTAATCGGAGTAAATTTGTATGTAAAAATATTGTTTATTTGAAATAAACTATTTGTTAGTTGCAATTAATATTTATACATGCATTTTCAGCAATTAGTTAGTTCTTGGTAACTAGAGATACAAATAATTTTGTTTCTTTTTCGGTTAACTACTCTTAATTTTTTAAATGAGAAATTGAGAAAATGGTTTTGATTTTAATTTTGTCCACTGCCGATATTTCTAGCGACCTCGGGAAAAGTATTTCATACTTTTAGTCAATAGTATCTTAAAACAATATATTGCAATATGAATAAACTTTATGAATATTTTATATGCATCGTGTATTTCATATTCTTAGATATGATTTTCAGCAGTGAATGATACTTGTATGTACGCAATTAACATTTATTTTTTGTTTTGCAAGAGTTAAACGAGGTCACAAATTGGTGGGCAGATTTCGAGAAAGATTGTCAAATTAAAGGAATTGTAAAAAAGCATTCTTTCATTTATGGAATAGCCTAAAATGATAAATGAAAGTCTTTCACAAATTAGTAACTTGCATTTTGAAAAACTTCAAAAATAAAGTGATATAAATAAATACAATTTGCGGCAATTTTTTTAATAATATGGCATCATCTGAAGTCACAGTTACGTTTGCTATATATGCTTTTAAAACGACCCTTTATTCGATTTTCCCTCCTTCTGCCCATTTATAACAACCATTTTTCCCAGACCTTATTTGAAATAGAATTATGGATTCATAACAAAGCGTTTAGTATATTATAAAGCACAAAAAATTTATAAAAAATTTTATACAAAGCAAATAAATTTATTGAAGCTTTTTTCCATCGTATTGAGAATCTAATGAAATAGAAAATTATAAGTATGACAAAAAGTTTTTTCAGTCTTATATTTATGATAATTCTAGACGTGTAGAAAATTTTCTAAAGAATATTGTCCTTTTTGTGAAAAAAATATAGTATTATATTGTTTGGTTTAGAATGCTTAAAAGTTCCTATGTTTTATGAACAGAATTTTGTCTTTAAGAAAGCAATTTTATATGATAAAAAATACCTACCCGCTATGGAACTTTTCATTTGAGAAAAAATCAAATTTTAGACTTCTGTAATGAATAGCTGTGTGCATAACATACCCTATTCATATGCGAGAAGACGCTAGATAAACAAAAGAATACAAAAATAAAATATTATGTAGCATGGATTAGATCATTGGGTAGAGTTTCAGGTTGACGTATCCGAAGAACGGGTTTATAATTGTATTAAGAAATTTAAACACATTGAATGGGTAATGCGCCCCTTTGCTAAACTCAAATCTGTAGAAGAGTTGGAGAAAAAGAAAATCAAAACAGAAAACAAATTGAGCAATTAAAATCAGAATGTGTCAAGTATTTGTAAAATTTGCGTTGCGACACATTTAGAGGCTCATAAATATTTAAGGCTTCATATTTTATTTTGTAAATTTACATATCAACAAATATTAATTTTTCATGTTATATTATTTACATTATCTTTCACATGGGTAAAAACCTCGTGCATATGTTAAATATGCACGAGGTTTATAAGGATTATCCCTATAATTATCCCACAATCTTCCTTCTGGATTTTTCCACTCCTGTTTTTTTATGATTTTTGTCTCAATCGTTTTGGAAATATGCTCCATTTTTGCATATTTTTTTAATTTAAAATTAAAACTGATAAAATTCAAATATTTGTATTCCTCAAAACAAACCATTTTAAATGGTACATGGTATTAAAAAAAATTTAGTACTTTATTTACTCCATTCTTATTTGTTATTTGAATATGCGCCGTTACGCTAAACTTCAAGTTTTTAAAAAAGAAATGTATTTTTCTACCATAAGAACACTTCGGAAATTATTTTATTAGCAGACCTCTTTTAACTCTCTTTTTATTTTTGTCTGAAATTGAAGATTATAATTAATTATAAGACAAGTTACAGATTCACTGTATTTTATCAGTGAAATACTCAATATTTTAAATAATATTTTTCATTAATATTTTCGCGTTCAGTATGTAACCAAAAATTACATATTACAATTTATAATATACTTAGTCAATATCAGATATCGCAAAATGCTTTCGAATAGACCTCAAAGGCAAATTTTATTATGTGTAGCATTAAGGAAAACTGCATAGAGAATTCTTTAAATCATATTTGTTTAATATTTTACTATTACTTATCACAAAAATTAGATTTCAAATAAATCCACTATGCAAGGCAATAACAGGCATCAACATTTACTACACAAATTCAATACGTCCGTACTTGAAAATATGTTTACGCTAATTAATACATAGAGTATTTACTTTGTTTTTATATTGCGTAACTGACTGTAATTTCACAATACTACCAAAAAAAATGCCTATAGGACAGCAATATTTCCGTGATTATTTCATCGCAGTTAAATCAAATTATTTAACATTTTATTCACGCTTTGTAATTTGCGATACAATACAGAAACTTTTTCATCTTATTTTTGTATTTCTAAGATTAATTCAAATTAAATGGTCGTAAGGTGCAGAGGTATTTAAAATGTTTTCTAAGGTTTAAAAACCGCGGGACTTACGTTTTCGATGTAAATTGAAATACCATAAACGTGCAAGTTACGTAACTATACACGTTACGGTACGATAATAAACATGTATGGTACGTAAACTTTGGGCTATGTGTTTAGAAAAATCTAAAGCACACACCGTACAGCCGTCGTACCGTGTGTCGTACCAAAAATCGTTGCGAATCTGACCGACTGTCATCGATCCGAAAGATACGAATGAAAATACGTTAACGTATAAAAGGACAGGACGTACTATTGAGCACGCGTCGACGGAGATGGAAGACATTTAGTCAGCTGCACGCGCCTCTCAGCGTATGCATTGTGTCGGTGGAAATTCGGTAGGTTACCATTTTATTATATTGCAAACTTCTTCCAAAAAAGTTGGCATGAGCCTTCTTTCCTGAGTAATATAAAAAAATCATCACACTCGTTAGAATACGCTCTCGTTAGAATCGTTACAGAACAGTAGAAGGCGCGGCCGATTAAATAATTGTTCACTATATTTAGAAGAATTAAATAAATTAACTCTAAAAGACTGGGCCGAATCTAAAGTTTCTATATTTATTGGCCGACGCAAAAGTTTCGATCCTCAGATAACAATACCGCAAGACTCTGCATACTGCGCAAGAAGTTTTTTGTTGCGTAGGCGAATATATGTATATTCCCAGCAAGTTACTGCTCGTCAAACTATGAAAAATTAACTAGATTAAGCTTTGTCAGTTGTTCTATATATATACAAATATATATATATGTATGTATATATATATATATGTATATGTATATATATATATATGTATATATATATATATATATATATATATATATATATATACATATATATATATATATGTGTATACATATACGAAAAAACATAACTGTGACTCTGGTATTAAAACTAATACACGTAAAAAAAATTGAAACTATATTTCTAAAACAATTTTGTTATAAACTCTGTCAAAAAGTTTTGCCCTTGTTTCTTACTGAGGTCATTTTTTGAAATTTTATTTTTTCGAAATTGTTGACCACTATCATCAACTTACCGGGGCGTGGGTCGTCCTCAAGTGAGTGACTACCCTGTTTAAAGAGACTATGCCACTTGTAAACCATGATTTTACCCGGGCAAGAGTCCCCGTAAACGGATGCCATCACGACTTTCCTTGCTTGGTAAGGAACTTTATAACGGCGCGGTACTCGATTTTTTCCATAGTTCAGACTTTCTTCCAGATTGAGTTGTTTGTTCGACTATAGTTCAAAGACTAATAATCCGATTATGATAAAACTTGGTATTTATACTAATAATGAGTTACTTAACTAGCTATCATTCTGGAATCAAATTGGAATTTTGTTGAAAATATATAAAGAAAGACACTAGTTTACAATACAACTTTGCTGTAATACACCTAAATTATTACTAAATTATTTTGGAATATGTTATGCTTTAAGGTTCATATTGAGAAGTACCTTTCAAAAAATATCCCATTCTAATTGATATTTTACTGCTTTAAATTTAATTAAATATTAATATTAAATATTTGATTTTTCCCCGTGTGCTTACGGGGAAAAATCAAATATTGCATCAGCAAAATTTTAAATTGATTTTAAAGAGTTTGCAAATATTTTAAATATAAATATTTAGAAGTTTGACTTGCTATAAAATACTAAAAGTTACCAAATACGGAAAATGTATCGGTTTTCTGCTGCCTAACCAGAGCAGTCGTTTCAAAAATTAGTTATGTTAATGTAGGCGGTTGAATGGATGGGCGGGTGAGCGTACGCGCGTGCTTATGTTTCTTCGTGTATATGTGTATATGCATACGTTTGTAATAAGCTGCACATAGTAAACATTCTTGCAATAATGAAATACACAATGCGTGTTAAAACACGTGTGTGCATCATATGTAGGCTATGTAAAAAAGTATGTGCATTATATAGCTAATCATGCATTATATAGCTAATCACTGATTGACTCAAATCTTTGAATATTTTATATTTCAATTCACAATTTCAGTTTTGTCGGTTACTTAGTTTTGATCCGACTACGGTGCAGCCAAGGAAGGGTAATGAATTAAACAGTCTATGTACGAGTCTCGTATGTATCTATGTTTGGATATTTGATCGCAGCTCAAAAACTATTGAACCGATTTTAGCAAATGAGATAACAATCGTTTGTATTTAATGTAAAAGTATCAAAAGCCACATTCTTGAGACAAAAAAATTTTAGCGGATGTGCAATATAAAAGTAGAATTGAAAAAAAATGTTTTGTGTGCCCTCACGAAAAGGATGTCATTCGACAGGTCTTTAAAAATAATTATGAGGTTTCTTCAACATTTTTTTTTATAAATATAAGGAAATTATGATTACCTAACAGGTTTTACGGCTTTAGTCAAGTTTTAATTTTCTATAGCTTTCTTTTCATCGATCCATTGAAGTTGTAGACATTTGAATAAATATCAATTCATTTTGCTTGCCAGGATTTTTCTTTTTACGACACTCTAGTTAAAATAATGCGCCAAAACACATCCATATAAAGCCACAAAGTTGAAATTCATATAGTCATTTTTAGAATGATTTTTCCGAAACGCAGGGAGAAATGTATAATAAAAAAGAAAACTTATTGATTGTAAGTTAGGTTGTCTTTTTTTTAAATTGTCGAAATATAATTTAAAAAAATGTTACTAGGTAATCTGGCATTTATTTAACGTTTTTCAGAATAAACGTCCTCAGAAGAATCCGACGTCAACTAAAAGGATACATTTTTCGATCACATTAGGCCTGTCCTCTCAAAATGATACAAGTTTAAGTCTCTGGCACTATTATATTTTATATAAAACATAAAATTTTTGCGGATTACTGCTAATCCAGTCATATATAAAGCCACGTCATTTATACATATAAAACAACTATAGAAAGGGGATGTGTGTATATTAAAGTTGTTTACAAAAAAAAAAAATTGGGGTAACAAATAGTGGTCAAAAACCTTAATTTGGTAACAGCTTAAGGGATTTGTAAGAAAACACGAAAAAACGCCTCCATCGCGGAGTAGCACCGACAGTTCTTATCAAACCGAAAATCATGAAAATCGAATATCATCGATTTATCCACACCGGACCCCTATTGTAACAGTTTCTGGTATACTTGCATAGCAAGTAGCATCGAGTCAATGCCTGCATCGCATCTTTCTTGAGAATCTGCTTCGAAGCCCAAAATTAACAGCACACCCATCATAGTCGTCTCAAATGTGAGCTACGCAGCTCGTAATACTGTAAGCTGCATGCACCTTAAAATAATAGTAATTTGCTTCATGAATTTTCATTTTTTATAACCCGACTTGCACTCTTAAATTTTTACTTAATTTTTACATATTGTTTAACTAAATTTATACTCCACAAAGTCCGCTTAAATAAGTTAAGTTGAATTATACTATAATTAATAGTAAATAACTGTGTAATTTAACTATACCGAAAATATGTCCAGAAATGGTAGAAATGTTAGAAACGCTACAGACGCATAGAAACATTTAGAAAATATTATCTTATTATAATTCTCCAATTCATTAAACTTCATGACGGCTCGCGCGAAAATTTAAAGGCTTTTCTCAAAAATTTAACAAATGCAATAAATTTACCAACCCCTCTTCAAGGTGATATCGTCTTCAAATTTATTCTCAGTCACCTACGATGCCAAGCAAAAATAGGGTCTTCCAAAAGAATTTGGAAATTGGGCCGTGTTGAAAGAATTTTTTAAAATTCAATTCGGGGACCATAGACATTATAACCACCAACCAAAAGCTGAAGATGCTCCAAAAGTTGCTTTAAGTTGCATTTTGTATTATTCAAGGGTACTTCAGTAGTTTATTCAAAGAATTTCCGTTGAAGTAACCAGTAATTGCTTAATACAATTTATATTTTTATTTGTTATAATCAAAACGATTCTAGTTGATCAGAGAATAAACTTCATATATTTTTAAAAGAACCTGTGACTTTCTGAAAATAAAATAATAATGGACATCGCCATAACAGGGTTATAATAGAACATAGCCATTCCTCCTTCAAGAAATATGTAAAATCACATGTTAATGATAATTAAGAAAATTGATCCAGATCTGTTTATACCACGATACTAGCGTTCGTCACTGTCTTACATTAAATAGCCCACTTCCCTTCTTACAAGTTAAGGATTATAATAAAATGTACCCATTCCATCCTCAAAAAATATTTAAAATGATATGTTAATGATAATCAAGAAAATTGGTCCAGATATGTTTATATCACGACGCAGATGTATATCATTGTCATATATTTAACAAGTCTAATTCTACTAAAAATGCTACAATACCATCTTTAGTACTCTGGAGAAAAATCTTTTGAAAACTTATCAGCACCTTTACATCGAGTAATACATTCAGTATAGTGTGTCCCGAAAATGAACTTTGACTTTCGTTTTTTTTTAAATTTCGCTTTAGACTGTATACAGTTTATTCATAAACAAACGAGAAGAGGCTTTTATGATGACAGGAGAATACCAGATAGATATTTTTCTTGTTTGATGCTCTTTTAATTATATTGAAATTCGGATTTTTAGGCCAAATTCCCCTTGAAAGAAAATATATATGATTAGACACCCATTTGCTTCCATACGAATACTTTTTTATGACTTTGTGTACAGAAAACCTAATGAATTTCAACTTTTTTTCACTTCTTTGAAACACAAATTTCTCTATTTTACTTATTTGTAATGTCCAATAAATAAAATTGCACTTTATTTTCTTTGGAGATATTTCCAATTTTAACCTTATTAATTTTCAACCCTTTAAGCCCATTATTTTTACTCTTATTGCCTTTTGCATATTACTTTTCCTCACTAGGAAACAATTTTGATGATCACGTTTTGTTAAAAATTCTTCCATATTCTTCGATTATGTCTTTTTGATTACCCACGTCGTCCTCTTCCTTTCTTTTCTTATTCATTTATAAAAATATTTTCTTAATTTATTATTAACACTTATCGCTATTTTTGACGTTTTCTACTAATGGTTTTTAATTTTTGGGAAAGTGACATTTTACATAGTTCGGGATCTTTTATTAAAAATTAATTTTATAATCTTTATTCGGATGTCTTATTTAATTAATTGTCTTGTCTTACAATTTTTAATGTAGGACTTCGTTATTAAATATTTCAAATTGCGACATTAATTGTTCAAAAGTATTTTGTGAGAAAATAATTATTTAGTGAAATTATTAAAAATATCTTCTGATTTATAAACAAATATGAAGCTGTTTTTCATTTTATTTTTCCGCCGTAATTTCATTCTTAACTTCAATTTAACTTCATTTTTGTCCACAATTAAATGAAACTTCGTGATGTAGTATTATTTCTACTTTCTTTAATTTCTTTACCGCGACCTAGGTTTCGTTGTATTACAACATCTTCAGGTGGGATATTAGCAAAGAAATCTTTTTCATTTGATTGTGAATAATGAATTTCTACAAAATTAACGCCAAATATATTCAATATTCATTTTTGTCATTTGCTTATTTCGAAAAACTGGTGAAATAATGGATATAATTTTTATTCCAAATAGTGATCAGCATAACCTTAGATTTCATTTTGAAAACTATCACAAATAAGAACATATACTATAGACTTTAACGAATATTGGAAGATCAGAAACATATGATGAATACATGCAAGATATATCTATTTAATGTTACGCCTAATTACAAATAAAATAAATAATTACAAATTTTTCTGCACCGCCATAGGTAAAACTTAAAAAATTTGGCACAAATGTCAGTTTTGTTAGTATTTTCAAAAACTAAAAACTTTAATGAAATTCCAGGTAACAAATGTCGTTAGAATTAAACTTTAATCTCCTAACTTTTAACAAAACACAACTTTTAATAAATAGTTATATTTTATAAATACTCTAATTATTCTATGTCATTGCTATAATACATTGTTTATTAATTTTACTAGTAGTAATATATTGTTTGCAATTTCCTAAATATCACAGCATTTAATACAGTTCCATTTATTTAGATTCAATAAGTTAGCTAATTATTAAAATATTAATATAAAAAAACATAATTTCAAAAAAGTGTTTCTTTTAATATTTTAAAATAAGCATAATAATATATTGTCGTCAGCGTAGTGTTCTTTAATTTATTTTGTTTGGATGAAAGAAATCCACAAATATTTTTTGCTGATGAGGTATCATTTTGTTCTCCATTTGTTCAACGGTACCATTGTACTAACAAAATACCATGTTCCATTGTACTATAAAAATACCAGTGAATAACTTATATTTGTGCGAAATTCGTGGTACGAAATGTTACTGTACATAAATGCAAATGTTGTCAAGTAGAAGTAAATACAATCTGTTTAAACGAAAGTTTAATTTCCATTCTAATAAATTCATCCGTATTTTTCGACCGAGAGACAGAATTTAATTAGTGCCTATATAAATATCAAGCCCGGAATAGGTATGGTAATAATTATTACATTATTTTTTTGCAGACTCTCTTTAGAAATGAAGTCAAAAATTTATGTATGGCTTGGTATCGTGATTTTGGTCACTTTAAATGTCAAAGTGTATTCATTGATTTTAGAAAACTCATTGTTACCATTTGTAAAAAACAGAATAAGTTCACAATGTTACAAAGATATGCAGAACGAAAATAAGAATATAAATCACTTCAACATGGAAGCGGTCTCTGGTAAGAAAATTAATTTTAAATGTCTTAAGATTTTATAATAAAATATCTTGAACGAGTGGGGAGTGGTTTGTGTGATACATATTTACACCGTAGTATTTTGTTGTGACATAAGGTTAATTTAATATCTACGTGTTACAATGTGAGAAACAACATATTTTGATACTTGGAAATCAATACTATTTTATGAATTAATGTATGAAATTATCGATTTTGTCATTTAACAAGTAGATTGTTTAATGAAAAATCTGTTTTGTTCCTTAAAAATGTATAAGGAGTATTAACAATACTATCAAATTTTTGTTTCTTTTGACTTATAAAGGTTGATATTTTGCAAATAAAATTATATATAATTATAAATTTTACATTTTTTTTTATTTATAAAATTTATTATCTTATATTTATCGGACAGAGATGCATCTACAATTGCTAAAAGAAATGGCCGAAATTTACAGTACGTGAAAACCACGAACCCACCATTTTCTGATTTTAGAAAAAATAACTGGAACATCTTTAGATTTCTGTAATTTATTTCGCAGTAAAAAAATTATTTCAGGCAAAAAAATTTGTTTTTTTCTTACTACAACTGAAAAATTCAGTTAAATATTCTGGAGTCATCTGTCACATAACATATATTCTATATTTGTTTATATTTTGTTTTTTTGTATCTATACTACATTTAAAAAATCGGGGAGATTATTTGTAAATTAGTTATTATTCTGGCTTTACTTATCCCAATTTCAATATTTAAAACTATTAAATTAAAATATTTATTTGCTTATTTATCCGTATTTAAATGACAAATTAATATCGAAATTCCGACTAGATAAGTTACATGAAAAACGCACCCTTCCCACAATGTTACCCATCACATCAAATTTTATATATAACTCACCATTTTAATATACTCCAAAATTGTGATCTAAAATTGTTTCATTGTAAATAACTTGGCATTAGGGTTGGGGAATTTGTGCGAAATATACAGCGGCACTGACAAAAATATCACAATTCTGGATAAAAAAATCATTCTTTTCCTAACGTAATTCGTAATCTACTTGGAACTACTGGGCACATCGAAACTCTTCTAGGCACCTCATATTCTACAACAGCTATTACAGTATGTAGTTTTACTTCACGAATATATTTAAAATTACTTCTACTGTGCTTAGGAAAATAAATCAAGATATGGAAATTGTACGATGAACTCTCAATGTAAAGGGAAATGAGTAGGAACTTTATTTAAAAAAATAAGTATATAAAATAAAGATTTTCATGAAATTGAAATTCATATAAATAAAATTAGATCTATCCAAACAAATTAGAAAAGGGATATAATGATACTATGAAACAAATACAGGCTATGGAACAGGATAAAAAAAACTTAAAATGCTGTTTTTCTATTCTATTTTATTATTTGTATATGTAGCATTCTGATAAGTGGCTTCTAGTTTGTACCTTGAATAGGTTTTTCCCACTGACTTTCTCTTGCACATTATTAGCAAAAAATCGGCGACGTCCTAACGTAATGCATTATTCGTAGTTTTTTAAGTATTACAGTATTAATCACAGTTCCATCTACAGAGATAAAATTACTTAATAATATTAAAATGAAATTTTTTTTCATATTTCCAAATAAATAAAATGCTAAGTATTTTAAAATAACTTATTTTAAAATAAATAATTCTTACCAGAGTATCGTTATTTTAACTTAATTTAGTGTGGGTATGAAGACAATATGAAAAAAATATTACTGTTCACGCGCAGGTCTACAGTGCAGGGGTAATCACCCTTCCTCTCCTCCTCTGCTTTACTGTATTATGAAAGTAACGGTGAAATAATGGAACATAATTCTGAAATTAAAGATTTATGGTGAAGTTTGAATAGTTCTCCTTAATAATGCATTACACGTATAAAAAGCACCAAACCCTTATCTCATTTAATGGCTATATATAAAAAAGACCGAAATATTAGTACAAAACCGGCATTTCCCAGGAAGAATTAAAATACCTATTTTTAATTTTTTAACTCTAATAATTTGAAAAATTATAAATTTTATTAAAAAAGCCTGGTTTTAAATAAAAACGTAGATCATCGTTATGGAATATATTAAAGATTTCTTAAATCAATTTTCATATTTTCAATACTGAATTTGAATGATTATCTTGGTTACTTCATACTTAGTTAAAGATCTTTAATAATAAATATCCGATAAAAGTAATATTGAAAAAGCCTCACCTTGATTTGCGCGATATCTACGGCATTCAATTAAAAAAAGTTTTATATATTTTAATCTAAGTTTCTTGCTTCCAAAAACGCAAATGTAACAAATATAAATTAATGTTATTTTTAGCAAGTGAAATTTCAAATAATTTTATTACTTATGACATTATCTTTTAACTATGACATTATCTTATTCTAAAAATCTTTATAATAAAGTAAAATTTCTTTGGCGCGAGAAAGAATTTTGCAAGAAAGTTTAACTCATTGATTTATGTTCGTAGTAATATGCCGAGTACCATTTTATGAATATTGACATGCACAAAATAGACCAATGAAAATGTTTTCAAAAATTCCCAATGGGCTTTAGTCACTTTGTATTCCAAAATATTTAAACTCGTCATTAACAATATTTAAAAATATATTTAAATATTGAAAGTTTCGTTTGAAAAGTTAGTAGGGATGAATGGATATTTCCCAATTAATATATGCTTCCACATCTACTTCTTATATTTTGTAAAAATAGGAAAGTAGGTTAATTATCGAAGAAAATATTCCTGGCAAGTTACATTAGTAAATGGAATGGAATGTATGCGAACATTCTTTATGATATTCCGTCATAATTACCAGTTTTCAGTACCATGTGGCGGAGTGGTATTCGAATGAATTTCTAATAGTAATTCGTAATGAATTTATCGAATCTAGTCCGTCCAACATCTGTGGCTACATTGCTTTTCCCTGTGTTGTATCCCGATGTTTCCGTCCTATTATCATTCACTTGGAAATAAGTGTCTCAATGCTGTCGGCAAGTTTTCGCGTAACGTGACGAAAATATATAGAGCTCTTCCCAGACCGAAGGTAGAGAACCTCGTTTTGATTGTCAGTTCTTTCAGAATCGGGACTACGGTTTTGTATTCGGTTCAAGAAAAGTTGACCAATTTTACGATCGACAACTTCAACGTACATGAACAGAAGAATAAGATCAGTGGTCATACTTAATGCCACTTGGTATGCCTCAAGATGCTTCCGTTTTTTGTTATCCCAAATCTTCTTCATATCCACCTTTGCTGGAGATGTTGGAATCCAAAAAAATGATGTTATAAAAAATTCTTGTCTTATAGAGCCCGTGAGCTCCAGTTTCCCGGAATGGTTCTTTATCATAAATTTTGTTTCGGACCTTTTAACTGATTTGACAAGTCGGCACTGACCGCTTCTATTATTTGCAGCGGAGCTACAATTTCTGATTCGATTGCCGCTAGTAGGGTTGGTCATCAGCTTGACACATTACATATGTTAGTTTTACACTACTCACGATTTCCCTTTCAAAGAGCATCGGTGATTGAATGCATTCCATTTGGATTCTTTTTGCAATTTTGAATGGTTTGGATATAGCCATAGGTGCTTTCATCGCTTTATAGATATATGTACACAGGTATAAAGAAAGCCGCAAGTCAATCGGATGTTAGGCACGCCTAGTTCTACGAGGATCCTCGATAAATTGTTTCACTTAATACAATCGAAAGCCTTATTATAATCCACTAAATTTTGCCTATGAGCATATGGTACTCGTAGCATTTCTCTACCTGGTGTCGAATGTTCAAGACATGCTCATGAGTGCTTCTATTTTTATGAAATAATTTTATTCTTGTGATATTTGCCAGTCCAAGAAACTGTTGATTATATGCAGGAGAATCTTACAGTAGATAAGCATTGGCTACAGAGTTCGATTATGGTCGCATTTCTGTAATGATCCGTTTTTATGTAAAACCCGTTTTCTCATCGCAGTTTTAACCGATTGCAATACCACCTTTTTATCTATATCTTTAACGACTTAAGTTATTGTACTTTTTTAAAGAGATAACCAGTCAGAGCTTTAATAAAATGCACTTCAATTTCTTTACAAATGACTTGAGGAATAGGTTCTTCCCCGGTAGCAATTTTTCTTGATGTTTCAGTTCAGACCTCTATATAGCCGGGCTTTATAATATTATTGGCCAGGTAAGAGCTCTATTTTCATTAATAACAATGTTATATTCAATGTGGATAAGTGAATCGTTATTCACATTGAATATAGCTTTGTCCCAATTTTCGTTATTTTTAACCGATTTCAAAAAGAGAAGGAAGTTCTCAATTCTTTCTTTTTATGTAGGTTCAACGATAATTATTGGCTGAGTGGACCGATTTCGATGATTCTTTTTTTATTTGAACGAGGTTACTTTAGGAGTGATTCCAAATAAATACGATGATAATCTGATCATGAGTTCCAGAAATGAACAATGAAACTCCTAACCTGGCCAAATTAAACACATTTATAATTTAATTTACAATGTAAATTCAAAACCTTTACTTCAAATGTGCTCACAATAGGAAATATAATCCCAAGGGGCATGTTACATATAAAATTGTATGTTATAAACATAAAATTTTACATTTGTTTAAGTTGATCAGTAGTGCTAGCACCGACTTCAAATATAAGTAACTTAGTTATTTATTGCGTATAAGTAGGTACCTATTTTGGGTTAATTATTTTTTACTTTTTAGTACCTACTTTTTTGAAGCCGGTTTTTTAAAAGATATTTTATATCCTTAGTGGCCATAAGTGGGTTTTTGAATTTCTTGAGGTTATCTCAGTGGTGAGTTAATAACATACGCGCACCTGCACTCAGGCAAACGTACACACACACACACACACATATATATATATATATATAAATAAATATATATATATATATATACATATATATATGTATATATATATATATATATGTATATATATACATATATATATACATATATATATATATATATACCTAAATTTCTTTTTAAACACACATTTTATTATAAATTTTTCATTTTATTTAAGACTGACTGTGTGGATAAACATATTTATTCAATGATAAGTAAATCACCACATAACAGTACTTTATAAGATATGTATGTGTATGGTTTCACGATAAGAAATATAATTGGTTCCATAATTTTTATGTGTTGATTCGAAGATTGTGCATGGTTTTACAAAATTTCAAGTAATTGTCGTTACTTTGTTTACATTTATGGTATATAAATTTGAAAAGTATTTTAGGTGCCACATATTTTATTAGGATTAGGTTATTCCATGTGAAAATATGTATGTCAATATCATTGAAATTGCATCTATTCGTCAGCATGGAATGTAGCATCACCTGATTTCATAAATGGTGCGCATGACTTTACGGGTGATTACAAGACGTGTATTGAGTCTACCTCCTGACCCCAATATGACAATGCCACAGTATTGCGTTTTCGACGTATTAGTGACGTATTGGTGTTCTTGTGATTTAAAATTCTCAATCGTGAGTATTATATATATATAATACATATTTGTACGATAAATATAAGGTTTTTTTTAGATATACTTAGACGAATTGTGTTATTAAAATAAATATGAAAAAAATTCGTGTTTGCTTATTCAACTTTCTAAAATTTAAAATTGTACATTATATTTGTATGTGATTCGTGATAACCAAGTATACTATGTCAGTACCAGATCTTCACGTGAAATAATCTTGGGAAAATATATGTGTGTGACAAGGAGACGGACGGAATCTAAACGTGATTCTAATTTTGCCCTTCTGATGAAAGTCAATCAGTGAAGTGAAATAATTGTTTACGGAAAGAAAAATGTGAACTTGTTTACATGAGCGTAAACAGGCCAAAACATTTGTTTCATATTTAAAGATGTTTTAGGAACCGCGTACGATTAATTAATAAAGTACACGAACCGAACCATGGAGCAGGCGTGCATTTACAAACCCACACCAGAAAAACAAGGAAACTGAAATATGTTAAATTATTGTCAATTATTACTTTTCTATAAGAGCGTGACGTTATTTCTGTTAGTAGTTACCTCTTCGTGGTAACTACTTGAATTGTTGAAAATTATACCAGTTTTTTTCTTTTTATCCACATCTTTTGAAAAGAATATGATGTTTATCTAAACGCCGGCGATGATTAGTTAAATTATTACTTCAATTAACAGTGCTCACGTAATAGTGAGACATAGTATAATCGTGGTTCCAAAATGGGCGCCGTGCGCGCCCAGCTCCTGCAATCAGTGTGATTTGCTACAGCTGGCCGATGTTATGTTGAAGAAATCGCCTATCGGAAATGCTGGTTTACCGTTCAAAGTATCTTCGTGAGATCACGCGTGCCAGACCGCTGAAACAAAACCACTGAATTTTGACACGATTGCCTTCCTGTAAGTTTTCTTGAAAATAATGACTAAAGATGAGGCTTATTTTATTTTAATAAAAATGTTTTTTATTCATTCTACGCGAGGAGAGTGGAAGGTACGTTACATTGAAAGTTAAGAAAGACTGAAGTTGAGAAACATACTAATAATCCACAATTAAATGAAACTATGTGATGTGGTATTATTTTTACTTTCATTAAGTTCTTTACCACGACTTAGGTTTCGTTGTATTACAACATCTTCAGGCGGGCTATTAGCAAAGATTAACTCTTAGGAACATCCAACAGCATTTATATATTACAAAAACAATACCGGAAGCCGGGTTTGTTGTGGGTTTTCCCACTACTTACGTTAGTGAGTTTATTATAAGGGAGCGGTGTAGGTTTTATTATACTTTCGAAAGTTACACAAATATACCAGTATTTTAGTGAGAGTAATAAATTAAATTGATGTTATTCTATGCGGTTATATAATGCAAATATTCCAGTGTATGTAATAAAATAAAATGGGTATTATTATCTGTAATATATTTATACAATAGCAGGCGCATCTGATGGCCAGAATAGGTTAGGTTATACTACTAATTATACATATCTTCCGTCTTATTAATCAATTTATTATTTTTTTTATATTTTCCATTTATTTATTTATTTTTTTTATATATTTGGATGTGTAGCTGGGCTGAAACAATTTGAAGTGTACTGCAGTATCAATGTTGTCCAATTATATTATGTCTAGAAGATATTAAGTATGGGTGATGATATTATATTTAGCTGTTCATTTAATGTATTAACGTTGGTGTCTTTTTTTATGTCTATTTATTTCTACCGTTTCTAGGATATTAAGATTATTGCCTTTTGTATTTATTTGTAATATATAGGGAGCGTTGTCGGTATGAGGGTGATGGTTATTTTCAACGAGGTGTTTTGCAAAGTGAGATGTGTCTGGTTTGTTATTTCGCCAACTGGCAATGTGTTCTTTATATCTGGTAGTAAAATCTCTTCATGTTTGGCCTATGTATACACTATTACAATCGTTACATTTAAATTTATAGATACCACTCTTTTTATATTTATCTATTTTTTCTTTATTATTAAGAAGGGTTTTACCCGAGTTATTTAAAGTACTATAAGCACACGTGATATTACTTACATTTTTATTTTAGTTAAGAGTTTTCCTAGTTTAAGTGTACTATTTGGTACGATCGGGTATATTTCTTAGATTGACAATTAATGGGTTATAATTATTATTTACTGCTATTTGTTTTATAGTTTTTATTTCTTTACGTAAATTAGGTTTTTCTAGTGGGATGGTTAACGCGCTAAAAACGTTAGAAATAAATAGACATAAAAAAGACACCAATATTAATATATTAAATGAACAACTAAATACAATATCATCACTCATACTTAATATCTTCTAGACATAATATGATTAGACAACATTGATACTGCAGTACACTTCAAATTGTTTCAGCCCAACTATACATCTAAATATATGAAAAGAAAGTAAATAAATAAATAAACGAAAAACATAAAAAAAAAATAAATAAGTATATGAAACGGAAGATATGTATAATTAGTGGTATAACCTTGTTCTAACCATCAGATGCCCTTGCTATTGTATGAATATGTTACAGAGAATAATACCCATTTAATTTTATTACATACACTGGAATATTTACATTACATAACTGTATAGAATAACATCAATTTAATTTATTACCCTCACTAAAATACTGGTATATTTTTATAACTTTCGACAGTATAATAAAACCTACACCCGTTCCCCTACAATAAACTCACTAACGTAAGTAGTGGGAAAACGCAACAAACTCGGCTTTCGATATTGCGTGGTATTATATAAATGCTGTTGGATGTTCCTAAGAGTTAATCTTTGCCAATAGCCCACCCGAAGATGTTGTAATACAATGAAACCTAGGTCGTGGTAAAGAACTTAAAGAAAGTAGAAATAATACTACATCACGTAGTTTAATATAATTGTGTTTAATGCATTTCTACAAAATTAACGCCAAATATATTCAATACTAATAATTATTAACGATACACAGTAGTGGATTATTTACGTCCATATCTTGTTGAGTTTAAACTAAATTATGATAAAAATAATGCAAAAGTACGAGAAAAAAGCCGGAGTAAATATATATATATATATATATATATATATATATATATATATATATATATATATATATATATATATATATAAATATATATAAATATATATATATATATATATATATATATATATATATATATATATTATAAAGTCTGTATAAATGATCTAAACAAGTACTACCAACTTTATTTATATCACATATATAGTTTCTCTGCTGACATTTAATGCCTCTAACTTCAATATTTTCGGATCTGTGTTGACGAATCGGTCGGGATATGTTTCTTGGTACGTGTGTTTATATACGTATATATATATATATATATATATATATATACACACATGCCTACACACACACATACATACACGCACAGATGCACACGCACACACACCCACATACATTATATGCTTTTAAGGTGACCTTGCACTTCTGTCTAAACTAATGATAAATGAAGCTATAGTGAAATACCCTGGAAATTCATTACTCAAATCTTGCCAATAGGCGAAAATTTGAGTTGTGAATTTCCAATTTGAGTTGTGAGTTGAAATTGAATGCGAAATGCAAACATGAAACTGACTATAATTTTTCTCTAAAAGAATAAAATAGTAGACACAGTTTACTTCTACATAATTATTTATGGAAAAAAGGATTCAATATTTAAATTAAGTTTGTTTTTTTAGTAAAATGGAAATAAAATTTATGTGCAAACTAATGAGATATTTAATATTTAAGGAGACACATATTTAATATAATTGTTTGTTTAGCTGCTTGACTGGCACATTGGTGACACTCGTTACCGTTTGTACCCTTTGTCATTGGTCCCGTGCGAGGAAAGACTACAAAGTCCAAGGTTTGGAAACTTAATTTTGATAATGTAAAAAATTCCTATTAAAGGAGATAATACAATGTAACAAATCTTTGGAAAAAAAGAAAGTATCATATCTGTAAAAAACGATTAGTGTGTATTTAGAAATAAAAATAGAAATTCCTTGTACCCTTTTTAATTTGTCTCGTCCAAAACTTTTCATTTTGACGTGAAACATCTCTAGGCGTAGGTATAAACCGGATCGTTGGCGTGGCGACGCTATACTAAGGTATATATATAGTCTATATGTAGTAGAGTGTACGGTATGGCGACGTGTCGCCATGCGCAACCGACTACTCGACCCCCTCCTCACTCAGTTCGACGCTGTTGTTTACTACGGTACACATAACCTGTGCTTTATTATTTTTGTATTAATTGTAAATAAATGTTTATTAAATAAAGTCACCATTTTCTGTAAGAAATTCGTAATACTTTATTTTTTCATTATGCTATATTTAGTTCCTGTAATAATCTTGTCTTTTATGCATATTACTTATACGAACACGATGTTTCACATCTGCCAGGCGTCCCGTGACGGATCACTGTTTTCTTTATTAATAAAAAGTTTTTTCTCAAATCATATCAATAAATTTACAGGTACCGACATTCGAATCTATGGTTGAAATCCATATTCCAATTCATATAATAGATAAAGTAATAAAGGAACTTGCAAATAAAACATCACAACTACTTACTGTGAAATGAAACTTGATTTTGGAATCGAGTTATTCTAAACTTGGAATATGCGGTTTCTGCGGCAGCTTTTAAGAAACGATTTATGAAAAAAATCCTGTATTTAATAAATTTAAGTAGTCTACTAATGTAACAATGATAACTAATTAATTTCATTCCTTCATTACGTGCATGCAATAGAACAAACAAATAAACAAAGCAAACTTATTAAACTCTACACTAAGACTGATGTAGATGTTTTGGAGAATAGTTATTGAAATACTTCTTGCACTTATTATTATTATGGATTTATTCTCTTGTTTAATTGATATTTGATTAATTCTGAATTGTTCATTTATTAATTATTGATTAAAAATCAGTTGAAACCTTTGTGAATATGTAGCATTTATTATTCCAGTTCTATAATTTTTTTTCCAGAATATCAGTCGGCTCTGAAATTAAATACTTCTTAACCCATGACCATATGCTCTTAGAAAAAATTTATAATTTTAATTTAACTGAGTAAAAAACACTCAATGAATTGTCGAATTAAGGTTTCAATGACAAGTTTTACACAAACACACGATATTGAGAATTATTAGAAATTGAATTTGTAGATGCAAATCCACACGTAATTATAATTATTTTTATAATTATCAGTTTCACCTCTGATTCTCAAGTGGTCACTTATAGAAAATTTGCCGTCCCTCTTTAGTGTGAGGTCGCCCGAAATGATGGTTTTCCACCGCGCCAGAGTAACGGCCATGAGCTTCTTAATAATTATACATCTACCTGTATTCTTTTTGAAGGCTCCTTTGCATAATGTTGCTGATATAACATGGGTAAATAGAGTACTTTTCGAATCTACAAACAAATTTTCTTAACTGTTACACATTCATACGTGATTGTTTGGTCATACTTTATTGTTTGTGCATTATTGCTTTTTTAAAGAATTATTAATATTATTTCAGAGACACGATACCATATATTCAGTACATTTTTATTTATACGTTGAGCTGATAGCTAACTGCTGTGAATACAGTATTTAATGTTTTCTTAAATACTGTATTAAAAAAACTACCTACCTACATATTATGGAAATTGATTTGCCGGTTCCAAAACAATTCGACTAAAAACGAACGATAGCGAATTAATAAATGGGAGTATTTCTTTTTAACAGACCAAACAATATGAAATAAAAAATATCCGGTTAATTTACGAAATATAGTATGTGTCCTTACACAATAATATGGATTCATAAACAATTAAAATATTATTCATTTAATTTTCTGTTGTTTTAGTTGAGAGAAAAAATATATTTTGAAAAGTTTTCATCTGAAAAAGAAATAGTTTTGTATTTATAAAACAGTCATTCGAAAGCGGAGTGCGCGCTGATATGTACATAGAAACAAATGAAAGTTTCTTTGTATACTTAGTAATTAAAACGGTAACTTTACTCTACAGCCAGTAACATATGTGACCGGGTTACATATTAATCAGATTTCACAGTGGTATATATCACAATAATTATTTCGGCCTCTGCGAAATGGTGGAGGCGGAAATGTTCTCACCTTCGTTAATATATTTCTAAGAGCATGGATATGTTTTGAAAAGGGAGTTTTGTAAATTCGTTAGTCTGTTTGCTGATACAAATGAAACTCAATCTTTCTTTTCCATTTCGGTTTTTCGTCCAATTTGTTTTTTTATGAAATCATAGAAATTTCAATTCAAACTCATGTAAATTTAATATTTTTTTACATTATAGGAAACATTTTTCAGGTTTATTTTTTCAGAAGAAATTAAACACACACAATTCATTGTTCGAGCAATTTTTCCACTAGTTTATAGTGAATTCAATCGACTTTTACTAATGATTGTTTTTTTTTCATGTAGTTCTTGAATCTATCTCGATATATAAGCCTGGATTGGTTATCGTCGTGTTCATTACTATGGGGGGTTTTCTGCTTGGCGTTAATATCCCGGTCGTAGATAAGCGAAGTTCGGTCGAAAAAAGTGTGATTAAGTTGGTTATTAAAAGATATATTCGGTAAGAAATTTACTGTTAATTTCAATAACACTAATTTTTACGTAATTTCATAAATACAATTAATAATTCATAAATATAATAATTTGTCATAGAAAAAATATGCATATCACGTAAAAGATTTGATAAATACAAAATTTACATATTTATAATTTATATATTTATATATAAAAAATATAGAATTAGACTTCTATTTGTTCACAAAATTTCACTACGTCTTCCTCTAAAAGTTCATTAAAACAATTCTTAAACGGAAATATTTATGATGCTCTACCATGCGAATGGATAAACTGGAATGACAAAGTGGTATCAGTTATTGCGCTAAGAAAGAATGATGCTTTATAATACAAACCGCCGTTGGAAGTGAGACTTCTTTTGTTTCGTATTATCGAGATGATGAAGGTGAGTCATATTCGTAGGTGTTATAAAATATATATTTTCTCCACATTATATTATTATGTCAATCATTTTTTTTGTCACTACTTGTTCTTTTTTATTATCATTAAATTTGGATTCTTTAAAAATAAAAAATGCAACAAAATTTGTAGAATAATTCTGGCGGTGTTATTGAATGAATTTTCTTCTGTAAATAAGCTATTACCAGTAGCCTCGGATTAACATGATGCAAATGCTTTCTCTTCACTCTCTCTTCCTTCTTTCTTCTCTACTCATTTCTCTTTCTCAAACTTACCGAGTTTAACGGTAACGGTAACAGACGGTGGGTCACCAAAACACATTTTTTTTGTTTTTTTTTCTCGTCGGAGAATATAAATCCAACAATATAAATGTAAATCCATAATATTTTAATTAAAATAAATATTTTTATTAAAAACATATTTTTTTTTATTTTTAAAAACAGTTTTGAATAGTATGTAATTGCCGCTTGTGTTGTTTGAATAGTATGTAATATTGGTCGATCCAACTGACTTTTTTGCAGAACTTTTTAAAACTCTTATAGCAATCAAAATCAGTATTATCTTAACTAACGGATCAAACATTGAGTTTGATTTTCTACGTGCTTTAAGAAAACAATTTTCTTCATATGAAAATAACAAAAGTCAAAATTTTCATTCCATTTTCGTACGCATGAAAAAGTACATTATGTTTATAAATAAACCAATTGGCCATTTGATAATCTATAAGTTGTTTTCAGCTTCCAAAGAATTTATTTTCAAAACATTTTAAGAAAAATTTTTGACTTTATATTTCTAATATATTTACATTATACGAAAATTATCCTCTGAGATTTTTCAGTAACACATGAGGGAATGGAAATGCTTCTTGAAAGAAAACTAAGTATATTCCAAGCCAGTATTTTACATTTAGTAAAAATATTTATTAAAATTTTAATTTTAGTACAGAGCCGTCTTTGGCTATGGTGATATTCTTAGTGGCGAGTTCAGCGCAATACATGACGAGCGGCCCGTACTGGCCTGGCATCGTGGGCGTCGAGCAAGATATGTGTAAGAAACACTGGCTATCGACTCTTTTACTTGTTGCTAATTATCGTAAATGGAGTGAATACGTAAATTGGTATAAATAAAAATTACGTAGATAAATATTCACAAAAAGACATTAAATCGATATATATAAATATATATATATATATATATATATATATATATATATATGCATTTAATAAGTCCTACAGAATCCAAGTCTAGATTGAACTAAGTGGACGAAAGTTGTTTTAACCGACAGGTAAGAAGATTATTCATCGATTCAATTTATTGCGTTTGGAGTTCATGATTAGGAATGGACTGTGGCTGTACTAGATGTCTTTACGAGTATATTAACGTAAATATAATAATCAACAGTTTTGAATAAAAGCAAAGTGACGCATAAATTTAATATTTAAATGGTTTTTATTTTAAGGTAGCGTATTTAAGCAGTCATATCCGTTGGTAAATAATTTCTTACTAGCTGTACCGTCTAGTTGAAAGTATGTCCCATACTCGTAACAAAAATTAATAAACCGGAGGTTACTATTTCGGGCCGATGTTAATTATCTCATAGACTTAATGCACTATGAATAGAGTAGCAAAGTGCGCGAGTGAGAAAATATTATTTTGTTCATTACTGGGAGTGGAGAACAGATGACGGTTCTTGTACAGATAAATATATTTTGGCAGATAAAAATTTTCCGTAGTCTCCAGCTTCGTTAGCGTCCAGCCGTATTTTATTATTTTTTAAATTGTCAACTGATATTTCGAGAATATTGTTTTAAAATAACCATTAGTGTCTTGTTTGGTGTTGTAATGTGGATTGATATAAGGTATTGGAAATATACAATTTATTTACACTAATATTTTTTTCATAGCTTCATGGTATACGTGTAACATAATTTTAATAGGTAAATATATCAACTAATAAAAAATATAATTGAAAATTATATGTCAATAAGATTAACATAAACACCAACTTTAAAAAAGTGTTAAAAGAAAATTTAAGAACCTATTTAAATAAAATTATTTTATATAAAGGCCAATGTTTTTATAGGGACTATTCAAAATCATAGAAATAATAAATTTTGTTCCGGTAATATCGTTGTATGAGGATATGCTTGCGATTATTTTTTAAAAAGGAATATAATTAGTTTACAATTAGTAACGAAAATTTATTTATAATAGATAAAATTATATATTTTATCTCTTATTTAAAAACGCACAAGCTTATATTTTTTCACAGTGCACTAAAACAATACAACCAAATATTTTAAGGTCAGGCAAACAAAAATATAATGAGTGGAAATGCCACATACGAGGCACATACTGCTTTTTATTGGGAATATATTTTGCCAGCGTTATTAAACGGAATAAAATTCGGGGCGTAGCGTCAATTATCTCCATCATAGTCGGTTCGACATTCATAATGGGATGTCACATTTACTACAATAATTGGATCGTTCACCCTCCCCGTTTTACCGAGTAAGTATTTTATATTTTTGCATTAAAAACTTAAATTTCTTTAATGAAAAATGGTAAGAATATCAGCTCAACTAAGAGCAAAGATCGGCAAATGACATTGCAATTATATAAACTGCTTTAAGGATTTATACCACTTTGAAACTATAAAATTAAAATAAAATTAATTATCTTTTTAACCATTTGAAACTATTATGTATGCAAGCTTATTTATTATCACTATTTGCAGTATATATAGTTGCACAAATTTTTGGAAAAGTCATTAAAAAATATTGAAAAACTTTGGAGTTACATGTTTGCTAACGAAGTACTTGCCGCGACATACGCAGACAATGATGTTATTTGCGTAGCCGGGATTTTATTGAAAATACTTGCTTTTCGCAATAAAATTTATTTTTTATATTTTTTCCATTAAAAATATTTATTTGCGTTTTTTATTTAGTGATTTATTATATCAGCCATTACATAGCGAAGGAAATAAAAAAAAATGTTTTTTGCAAATGGGGAAACTTCGGAATACAAAAATGTAGAAATTTACGCTACGTGAACATAATTTTGTCAGTAATTATTCAAAATTTTAACACAGTTGGTCAGACAGTTTTTTAAATATTTACTTCACAAAATTGAAATAAAATATTGTTTTAAACAGAATGTCGGTTCTGGGGGTAACAACTAAATTTTTTTGACATTTCCTTCAATTCACAATTGATGACACCGGCAATGTTTTCAGTTTTTACTCGAGCTCTAATTTGTAGTTTTCTTGCCTCTTTGTCGCTTCTTGTTTTCTTGAATTGGCTATTAAATTCAGCTCGCATTCTTGTATATTTATTACGCGTTCAATCCATTTGTAACATTCGGTTGAAAAACATACTACGTAACATTTTACGTACTTTTCTAATAACTTACCAACCGATTTGTACCCTATTCTTTCCTCAGAAATAATGAATTCTTTAATTGACTTAGTGTATAAAGCACTTATAGATTTGTTGTATCAATGAATTCACATTTCAAAAATTTCTTTACCATGGCACCATACCGCACGCGTGTGAATATGTGAATACATCTTACATGTGAATATGTCTGACGTCTGACGTGATGTCTGACGTTATCTGACGTGTCGTGATGTTTGAATTGTTTATTGTAATTTTCAGAGCATTATTTCATTGCAAAAGTTTGAAAACTATTTATTATTTTCTGTAAAGGAAAAAAAACAAACACAAACTATTTGAAATATTCTATGAACACTAAATATGAAATAAGTTTGTGTTCTGACATTTCCACAAAGAACAAAGAAAAATAAATATATTTATAATATATTCAATTAGATCCAACAATGTTGCAATGTTAATTGAAGTAAGTGAAACAATATTTTTTTTAGAATACGACATAAAATTAATATGGAAAAGACTTGTTATTAACTTATCAATTAAATAAAGCTGCAATTATGGATTACAAGTTATTTATGTAAGGCACTCTATTTAATTAAGTTGGACAAATAATGAATAGAGTAAAATGATAACATTAACGATCCGTCTGCTGTGCATAAATTTTACGGAGCCTGTTCTTTACACCTGATCGAAACTGGGGGCGTGGACTTGCAAGGATGTCAAGTGTCAATATCTATTGTATAAGTCGCACAACCGTCGTAGTGGTGCTCTGACACCGGCGTTTGTTCGTGTATTATCGACATGAAATAAGAAATGGCTACGAGTTAATCTGGGGGTTCGAATCTTTATCTGACTCAGTAGAGATGGGCAGTCATAATTACCTTGACAGATGTTGATCATAATCATCAAATCTAATAATGAACGTCTGTGATAGAGGGCATCACATTTATAATTATTAAGTAATGCTTTATACGATAATTTACTGCCACCTATACGATGCTGAAGAGCTTTCAAATTTTTTTTTGTATTTTCTCGATACTATCAGAATAAGTGGCATATAGTGGATAACAGACAACAACAGCGTATACAAGTTGTGATCTTACAAGAGCATTGTACAAGGTTAAGTATGTTTCAGCATTTTTAAATACTATGGCCGTTTTTAATACGAAGCCAAGCATTCTATAGGTCTTAGATACAATCTGCTCAATATGCAAACTAAAATGCAGTTTACTATCGAAAATGACACCAAGATCACCTCCTAACGCATATTTAAAGTCTATTTGTTTTTTTTTGTGTGTTTTTTTCTTTGTGAAAGAGGTTTGTTTATTAAGGTGTGCAAATAACAAAAATAAAAATAAATATTTTTAGTTTAATTTTCAGTTAGGGATACGAAAATTTCATTCGAAATATTTTGTATTTCATTATTTGAAGTTTTTTTTATTTTAAAATTTTCTGGTTTCATTTTATTACTTTTTTTAGTTTAACCTGCAATACTCGACAAATGATTCATATGGAGCAATCATACATAAAGACCCACATGCGTTTACCAACATATTTTATCGGGCTTCTGGTCGGATATATAGCATCAGTTAAAAGGACAAGGAAGGAATTCATTTCGCAGGTGATTTTTTATAAAACATCTTTTGCCTTTTAAAATAAATTAATAATTATAAACCAAAAATTCTTTTTAAAACATAGTTTTTTTTGCATTATTGATGTTCCTATTCAATGAATATTTTTGTCTTTCTTCTATTGCGAATCGGAAAGTTATACGAAATTATTGTGCATGGTAAATGTAGAAGAGTACAATTAAATATTCTTTCGTAGAGCAAAGCATCACTATTGTATTACTGTGTAGTTTCATTAAGAAGGAAAGATTTCAAATCCTCTCGATGCACGAATATTAAAGCCAATACCGATACGAGTGGAATTATTTTTACAGAACAATTATTTTTTATTGTGGAAAATACTTGCTTGCCCGAATTCCAAGGTTATGAGAATTAATAAAACTCGACAATGAAGGTTTTGTTTGTACACAATCAGTTCGCAATTTTACGGATAGAATGATTAAGAACACTTGTCATCTTAAGAATAACACTCTCTATATTTATCAGCAAGTATAAAAATAAAATTGAGCTTTTGTTTAGAATATACTGCTACGCGAGTATTGTTACATGGAAACAATATATAAATATCTTTACATGGGGACAATTGCATAACTTTTAAATTTATTCATAAGGTGAGCATTTATGATTTTATTAAATCTTTACACAGTTAATATGAATCCAGTCTTAAGAATTCCAAATCACAAAACGAATCTTATTAATATTTTGTGAAAGTACGTAAAGTGATATTAAAATATAAGTCACGAAATGCCAAGATTTTCTATAGAAATTAAATAATATAGTAAAGCCGTAATTTGAACCAACTAGTGAATAATATAAATGATAGTAAACATATGTGAAAATGCTTTTTCTTTTTATGTAAAAATTTCGTTCATTGTTTTATTATTTTAATAAACGGAGAACATATCGTAGAGAAATGAAAAATCCTTCGATATTTACATGTTAAAAACAAGAAAATGAAACGATATTGAAAAGGTTTTCATAGCGCTGGCGGAACATATATTGACTGATATCTTATCAGCACAATCATACATTTCGAGCTAATAATTTTAAGATAAATTTTTAGTTACGTTATACAACCCTGCAATTAAATAACTTATATACTATACACTATAACTTACGTATCTTCTAATTAAACTAATTAATATAGAACTTACTCGGTACTAAACTTCGTTATGATTAGTATATAAATTCTTGAAATGCTCTTGAATATTTTATGCTGAAATAATGTTTTACACTGTAACTATTATTATGAATTTTACAGAACGCAGCGAGATTTGGCTACAAGCTGGCATTGGCAATAATGGTAATCGGAATATAAATTGAACCAATTTTGAATAACAAACCGAATGTCAATCCTTTTATCCTAGCTATGTATGGCTCTATGTTGAGGCCATTCTGGGGGCTTGGTGTATCAATATTATTCATCGCCTGGACGCTGCGATCAAATGGTAAAAATTTATATCCTGTACTGTTCGAAAAAGTATTAATCATGGTGGTAAGGATTGTGATGTCATTTATGCACAAAATATTTGTTTCAAGAATACTTAAGCTGTTAAAGGAGAATTGCGATCTTATTACGTGTAACATATCCAGCCTGGCATTCAGTGTATAAACACCGTAAACTTCGCAAAGCATAAGAGTGAAAAAGTATATTTAATTGTTTAAAACGTTTTTAAAGTTTGTCCCTTACATCCAAGTTTCAGGTATTTATGTAATTTTGATGTCACGAAGAGAGCCAGAAGACAATTTTATTTATAACCAATAATTAAGTAATGCTATCGAATTAGTTCACCGGATAAATAATACACTTTTCAAATATTGAATATATATGGCGTTAATTTTGTAGAAATGCATTATTCACAATTAAATGAAATTACGTGATGTAGTGTTATTTCTACTTTCTTTAAGTTTTTAACACGACCTAGGTTTCGTTGTATTACAACATCTTCAGGTGGGCTATTAGCAAAGATTTCAAGTTATTTTGTCCAATGTTGTGCTTGCTTCGTAACTCAATTTAAATACGATAATGAAACTGAATAAAATTTGCACATATGTGTACAATTTTTGCTATGATTTTTTCCCCGCCAAAACCACTTGCTTTTCTTTGCCTTACATATACGCCAGATCTACGAGTTTACTTCCATCGTGTATCATCGGTTTGGTGAAGATAGAATTCACAGAGTGAGGTTACCTATATGTTTAAAGTAGGGCTAACATTAATGATAGATCGAAAATTCAACTTATCATATTCGTAAATATTAAAACGAATAAATATTTATTAACATATTTCCACGAATATGCTAAAGTATTTCCAGGTTGAGGACCAAAGCTTACAAGTAAACGTAAAAATCATACAAAAATCAGCTCTCATTAGAAAATTTATTACCAACTATACTACTATTTATTAAAAACTATTCAGATGGATCTGATCATGATATTAATTCTTCCTAATCATAAATTAATAATAATATAATATAAATTCTTCCTAGCAATGATGGTGAACTTGACTACAGCTTGAGTACTGATACCGCCTGAAGCTAGAGATGTGATGTAATTAAATCTGCATCACAGCTTCCTGCTACTCTAAATTCATAGAAAGACATGACTTTTCCGAAAGCACTTGAACTAAGGCAATGATAACGAGAGAATGATATCGATTACATCACATTATGAAAACGAAGAAAATTAAAATTGAATTCAATATAAATAAAATTTTAATTAAATAACAACAGCCCAATGTAGGGTCCCAGGATTGTCTATACAAAAAAAATTGTCGGAAATTACAAACTTAAATCGGTTTATTTTTTTGTCATCTAATTTTTTTATTGTCTTAGAGAGAATATTACAATCGGAAAGGTGAGGAAGTACAATATGGTGGGTAATAAAGCAGAGTCCATTCAAATTTTTCTTTTGCTTTATGAGATTTTGAGAGTAGCTCCATCAGCATATATTGCGTGTTATTTCGCTTGCTTCCATATATACGAGCATATATGTATATTTGTGCGTGCGTGCGTGTGTGTGTGTGTGTGTCTGTGTGTGTGTGTGTTAGTGTGCATGCGTGCGTGTGTGCGTAGGGACACCCGTTCGTCCGTCCGTACATCCGTACGTGTGTATGTGCATGCTTGCGTACGTGCGTGTGTGCGTGTGTGTGCGTGTGGGTGCGTTTTTGTGTGCGTGTGAGGAAGTTTTTTTTTCTCGTACACACTAAACTACTATTTTAGTAGTTTAGTGTGTATGAGAAAAAAAAGTAGTAGTAGTTCAACAAATGAGGTGTCCTTATATTCGTCATAATTCAGAGTATCGTATATAACGTTGTGAATTTAACATGCTATGTATGTATGTATTTCGTTATTCATTATTTTTTCATCGGGTTTTACTTTTTCCTTTTGTTTCAGCTTAAAAAAATAAATTAAAGGATAAACCGTTTATCTAATTCAAATTCATATGCGCAGTTCTTCGTACGCGTATTGGTTCTTAAGTAAAAGTATTTAAACAATATATAGTAAAAGTATTTATAAAAAATGTTTACAAAAAACTAATGCATAAAAGATGTCTCGTATAGAATATGAAAAATAAGCAATTAAACTGTAATTTCATAAAAGTGTGTTTTGTGTCTCATCTCTAGTCAAGAAGGTTTCTTCCATGGATCGTTGCTCTTGGAGTCCATTAAGCAAGCTTTCTTTCGGCATTAATTTGTTACATGTAGCAATTGAGATGTCGGCTGCTGGATCGACACAGGAACCGTATTATCTCAATATTCCAGAAATGGTAAGATCATCGAAGTATTTTAGTTTAAATGGATAGTTTTATTAATTGTAAAATAAAAGTAAAATACATAATTTCGTAACATTGATATATTGTTGCAATCACGATTTTGGCTTTCATTTTGTTATGTTTGCCCGTCCCTTTGTGTGTCATAAGTTTACAACTCCAGCAATTTTAGATCTATTCGCATACATTTTTTGTATCTACCGTACTTTACCACATAAAAATTACTAATAAATTTCTTCGATATGCTTCCCTATACATGCAAATTGGGTACGAATATTTTGTTTCACGTATCCAGTTAAATTAATTGAAATTGAATGACGTTTATTAGATATATTTTTTATTTTACAGTCTTATTTGAAAACGCTATGCTTCAATGTAGTTTATAATATTTGGGATGTATCCTATGATTGTAATTATCAAAAGACATTCCGAAAAAATCTTGGAAATATTGCTTAATAGGTTCTTTTGTTATTACATTTCGCACTGTGGAAATTTATTTTTAAATAATTTGAAATACCATGGATAATTTTTTCTCGCATTTTTGTAATTATTTTAATAAAATTAATTAAGTGTATGGTATAAAAAGGAATGCTTTCTAAATATGCATCTACTTATTTACAAAATATATTCAGCTTTTTTGCAAAAAAAAAATGTAGTATCTGAAATATCTGTCGGCGATGCAACTTAAAAATAATTGAATTGTTTAAAATAACTATTGTAAACATTTTTCAAAATATATTTGAAATCAGCTTTAATTTTTCGGTAAAACCACAAAAAATGACACTTTTAAAATTGATAAAAAATATAAAACTCTAACAGAAATTGACCATTCTACTCCGACTCTTTCGTTTAGACGTGAACTCTGAACTTAATCGAAAGTTCCTAAAAAATAACTCTTCGAATATCAAAAATATTTCGCACACAATTTATTTCACTTTTCTAATTGAATTTAAAACCTTCATTGCATTAAAATTAACGAACTCGTCCTTCTTTTTGTGCTTATTTAATATTTGACTGTACTTTCAATTCCAGTTGTATTTTATTATGAAATTATCCATGAAATCACTTATCGCTAGTTTGTTTCTATATTTGCTTGTGGAGACTCCTTGTGCTAGATTGCTTAAAATAATACTATAGGAAAATAGGTAAGCTAATATATATTAATGAAAAATTTATATATGACTCATTTTGCCTTGGAGTCAGAAACTCTTTCGAACTCTATTTTTTATTAGTGACCCAGACTTGTACCAACCAGAAATATTTAAAAATAGTGTTGCATAAAATAAAACTAAAATTTTCTCGATTCCGTCGATTTATGTGTAATTTTTCATAGCATTCACATATAATATTTTAGTAGAATTTTTTATTCATTTATTTAACATATATTTATGAATTTTCATTGTTTAACAGAAAACCAGCAGAAAAGACAAAAGGGGAGTAAAGACGCATAGCAAACATGCGGATGCGATGGCCGGAATACATTTATCACTGATCTTTTCATTATATAATTAGCTGATTTTATTGAAACTTTTCGCTAAAACATATTTCAGTTTCTGGTTGATCAAAAGAACTTATTACACTTATTAAAATTAAATATTTATACCATAACTTTCATATTGGGACTAGCCGGGGAGACCAATCTGTGCCAAAATTGTACTTTCTTCGGCAAGGGATGTTTACCAGCGATTTGAAATGTATTCTAGCCTTGTACTATCAGGCGGTACGAATGTCCCAAGTTTCTGATAATTATATAATTAGGATAATTGCAAATTAGAGCATGACTCCGAAAGACGACTAAATTTAACACCAACACATAATCCCGTATTTTGTTTTTCTTGTTACTAAATATTCTTAAATATTATTGGGATTCTTAATATATTTGGAATTTATGGAATAAATTACTTTTCAGAGAGGAATAACTGTTGTTAACTTGTTTTATATTATTCTTAATTAATTATGATATAATTAATTATTTATATATATTACTAATTCGATTCTTCTATCATGTCATTTATCAATATTTTTTAATTAACGTTATCTTTTTAGGTAACCTACAAAGTTTTCATCGTTTATTTTTGATTGAAATACAGTAATTTTTCAGTTTCCATACTAAGAAGGAGAAAATTGTTGATAGGACCACAACAGAGTTTATCTGCTTGTTAATAACATTCCATATATTGATATATTTTAAACTAATAGGGCCTTACGCTGAAATATTTACATAAAACTTGGATGTAGAGTTTTATTAAAACATAGTTTTTGTTGTCGAACAAAGTTTTAACTATTATTGTGAAACAAAAAAAACAAAAAGTTTTAACTATTATCAATTAATAGTTAAAACAAAAAGTTTTAACTATTATTTGTGATATAATAAGTTAAATAATTTTTGAGCCTCTTTTTTAATAAAGAAGTCATAATTCAACTACAAAGATTAATAAAAGGCCTGAAAACTTTATTTTGATTGTCATTATTTATACTGAATAGGAAGTAATTTTGTGGAATATAATAACTATGAATTTAACGAAAACATTATTTTATTTACATTTATTTTGATTACATTGCTCCAAGCCAAATTTTTTATGGCTGTTATAAGCATTCAATATTAATATGATAGATAAAAATTGTGAATGAAAGTTAATTTAGATCAATAAAATGAGGCGTGAATAACAATCGAAAAGAACATTATTTGTGTTAGATAACATATTTATAGATAATTTTGAATACATATGCCTCACTTTTAATAACTGATTCTATTAGCTTCATAACTGATTGTATTCTGAGCTTGCATCATAGTGATCTCTGCCGTAAAATCGGGGATGCGCTTGTCTTCACAGTGTAATTAAAGACTGTGAACTGACAGCTCTTTAAACCTAGACTAGGGATGTAAAGAAATACAGAAGTTACAAGGATATTACAAACAAATAGTAATAGGTATGAATTCCACTGTTCACAAATCTGAAATAAAATCTGAAGTAAAACTTCTTTACGCACGCTTGACTTGGGGAGTAAGCTGGTGAATGCGTGACGAGAGCGTTACGAAAAGTGTGATCGGGCGAGGCGAACGGAAGTTGAGAGGGAGATAAAAGTTAGTGAAGACAGAAAGAGAGAGAGTTACGTTTCGTATATTATTCTAAGGACAAGAGAGAGAGGTACGAGCACACATTTTCTTTCTCTCTTTCTCTCATAGCCAGTTATATTTCGTATATCTAAGACACAGTGCAAGCCTATTATCTGTATCACACTATAGTAGCAAGAGAGAGCAGTGCGCGCGCACATTTTCTTTCTCTCCTCCTCTCATAGCATGAAATATATATATATATATATATATATATATATATATATATATATATAGTGCATGAAATATATATATATATATATATATATTTATATATGCGAGTTTGCTAGCGTTACGCGAACGGTGATTTTTTGATTATTTTGTAATTTCATTTCGTTCTTGAACAATTTTATAAATTATTATTTTGTATTGACATTAAATATTCTACGTTTAAAGTGAATAAAATTGTAAATTCATTTTAACTTCATATTTTGTGAATTTGAAGTTTTACTTCAGTCGTGTGATCTAAAGCACACTCGTTTTCTATAATAATAATAATAATAATACATTTTTATTTCAGATTTACATTCATATAATGTTAGTAGCAAACTTACAAACTAATGTTAGTGATAATAATATAATAATAATAAGTAAATGGCAACCCGGTTGGAGTCCCCGATTATGGTGACCGGCTATACGACTGCGTGCAGCCGCATCCACCGAGCCAGCACCGGAGAGTCCCACCCGTCTGCCAGCGCGCGCAGGATGTTATTGGGACTGCCGCGCGTACGGTGCATAATGGAAGCGCACCGTTTGCGCATAATGGTCGCAAACCCGTCTGCGTCAGCCAAAGCGAACATCGCGGAGGCACTACAGTAACGCGGCAGTCCCACCAACGCCCGGAACGCATTATTATATTGCACACGCAGGTCGCTGTATGTCCGCTGCGTAAAGTTGACCCACAGGCTGCAGGTGTAAAATGATTGACAATATGCTTTAAAAAGCGCAATTTTGACAGTGCCTGTGCATCGTGAAAACCTGCGGGCCGACATATTGCATCGGACAGACAGCGTCCTGCGCTCTCTTTCAACATCCTTATCGTCCTTAAGGTCCTCGGTGACCCAGTGGCCCGAGTATTTAAATTCCTCAACTTTCTTTAGAACTGTACCACAGAGAGTGAAATTAGGGACAAAAGTGTATCGATTGTTGTCCGGCCTGAAAATTATTATTTCACTTTTCTTCGTATTGTATTTCAAACCATGGGTCACCACGTAGGACTCACAAATTTTTAAGAACCTTCGTAGGGCACCAATCGAAGGGCTCAGCAACACCATATCGTCTGCGTAGCTGATGTTATTTACACATACTCCATCTATGTGACATCCGACACCAGTGCTATTGTATTGTATAATGTAAATTTAAAACTATAATTTCTAATGCCAATAGAGGAAAGGAGACAGGGCGTATTTTTAATATAAAATTTAACATTTGTTTAAGTTGATCAGCTGTGCTGGCATCGACTTCAAAAATAAATGATTTAGTTATTTATTGCGATTAAGTCGATATCTATTTTGAGTTAATTATTTTTCACTTTTTAGTACCTTTTTTTACAATCGTTTTTTTAAATATATTTTATTTTAGAATTTTTAGTGTTTAATAACATTAATCGTCACACTATAATAAATATTCAAATATTTTTTTTTCTTAGACTATTGTATAATTATTAAAAATCATGGGAAAAGCAAGAATACTGATTTGTTTAAAGTTGTTTATCAATAACGTACAGAAATTAAGCGACAATAGTAGCCGTCAGTAGTCAGCTGTTAGCTGCTGAGGAGTTCCATTCTTTATAACCGAAGTCCAATATCAGATTTTGTAAAATAACAACTACCACTCTTGAGGAGTTCTTCTTGAGGAGTTCCGCTCTCCATATCCGTAATCCAAGATTTTGCATAGTAATAATTCAAATAAAAACTAAGTAGTATATATATTGGATGATTTAGTAAAAGAATTTTGTTATTCATCTTCAGAATTCAGTGTTAGACCCTGACCTGGTCAATGGTGCAGTTATTTTGCAAAGTAAAAACTACCAGTAGCAAATATCTTAAATTACGTTTGATTTACTATCATGCGATAAGGAGTTCCATTATTCACCTCTGGAACGCTTCATCAGACTCTGACATGGTCAATGGTGTAGTTATTTTGCTAAATAACAACTACCAGTGGCATATACCTTGAATGACGTTTAATTTACTACCATTCGTTAAAGAGTTACATTGTTCATCTCTAGAACTTATAATCAGACCATGACCTAGTAAGTGGAGTAGTTCTTTGTAAAATAACTATCCATAGCAAATATCTTGAATCATATTTGGTTTACTTCCATTCGTTAGGTAGCCCAATTATTTTTTTTTCTGGACTTCATCATCAGGTCATCAACATATTTACATGGGACCACCTCTAAAGTATCCTTTTTCAAATATAAAAACAATTATCGCAATTGGTCAGCTTAGTAAATGATTATCAATGAACATACATAAAAACGAAATCGCAAACATTTACTTCATTATCTTTCGATTAAATTTTTAAAGTGACACTAGGCACATTTCACAGTTGTTCTATTTTAATATTTTTAACTTTTAAATATTGAGATATATACGGGTTTATTTATTTTATCTTTTTTTATAAAAACTTAAGTGTTTGCTGTTATATGGACAGATGGACAGACACGTGGTGATTTTCTATTGGTTCCGTTTTTTATTTGTATGATCAGTATGACGATTAATTAGAAATGTGTGAATTATGAGTTTCTAAATTTAATGGCAACGACAGGTTAGATATATTCTTTATATATCCTAATATCTCTGCTCCCATGAAATACAACAAATATTACTAAGTATGACGTCTCAGTGTCATATTGTTGCACTTATCTAAATATAAAGTTTTGAACCTTTGTATCTTGGTAAATTTGTAAGGTTTACCGAATTTATACCTTTCTCATTAGTCTGTACCTAGAAATCAAGAATTATGAAGTTAAAAAAAAATATGCACATGAAGAAAAATTCACAGAAACAAAAAACCATAACGTAAGTGTATGGTAAATTATTAGAAATATATCATAACTTTTATTAAATTTTGTGTTTTAATTTTAAATTTCATTACGATAACGAGTTGTAAATCGAATCAAGAAGAGACAGGCAGACGAATGTAACACGGCTTAAGTCGCATGTTTCACTACATAAGTATAAATATGCGAAATATGTAAGTGGCTTGAAAATTGTTATCAAGTTTATAGGGGATTTTCAAAATAGTTCAAATTTAATTCGACTATTATGAGATCGGGGTTGAAATGTTCGCTACACTAAAATCAAGTATAAATATACGAAATATGTAAGTGGCTTGAAAATTGTTATCAAGTTTATAGGGGATTTTCAAAATAGTTCAAATTTAATTCGACTATTATGAGATCGGGGTTGGAAATGTTCGCTACACTAAAATCAAGTATAAATATGCGAAATATGTAAGTGGCTTGAAAATTGTTATCAAGTTTATAGGGGATTTTCAAAACAGTTCAAATTTAATTCGACTATTATGAGATCAGGGTTAGAAAAGTTCTCTGAATAAACAGTAATGTAAGTGCGGAAATTTTTCACTCAGTTGTATTGAGGTGTAAATTACTTTGTACTTCTTAACTGACATTTAAACGTGTAAACTTTTTGATTTCGTACATCAGTCTTATGCAAAGGTCGTTCTAATCCTTTGTCTTAATCTTATTTTATTACATATATTCTTACAACCAATATAATTAATTTTGGAAGTGTTGTAACCCGTAACTGTAAAGGATTTAACATTATTTGTAGATTGATTTTGCTGTGCTGAAATGGGTTAAAGACAAATACCGCCCTCTTATTGAAAAACACATGGAATATATAATTAATTTTGAAAATAACATGATACTTCTGGAACGAAAGAACATCGTGTTTTGATAATTGTTTTCAACGAGCTGTGTGAGGCAGCTTATATTCTTAACGTTCGTTATGAAGCAATACATACGATTACCATATTCTTGCAGGCAAATTATCTCAAAAGCAGGAGTGATTATCCCTAGTTAACAAGAATGTATGTATATGGGTCAACGGGCATTATAAACAAATATTAACAGCGTTAGAACAATAAATACGTAAGTAAAAAATACAATAAACATGACTTAGTTTTTGATCGGGTTTAGAATTTTAATAGTAACTATATAACTATTGTAAACAAAATTTAGGATTCTCAGGAAAGTATACTGGATTGCCATAGCTTTTCTCAAGAAGAATCTGTATTATTTCAATCCTTAATCGTCATAATTTTAATGTTAATTGAAATGAAAAATTGAAGATACGAATAATTGTAACGGAAGTTTATAGTAATAATTAAAAAAAATTACATCATTGATACGGAAAATGAAATGATCGGATTAGCCATTACATATCTGTATAAATAATAAAAATTATTTTTCTTTTGTAGTTGAAAACAATACTCACAATGAAATTACTCAAACATAATTGGCACCATCTACGTCATAGAAATATTAAGAAAAGAGTTAGTTCCAATCTAATTTGAGTCACACTTGTTATTGGTGTAAGTAATTTTAAGCTAATATGTTCCCATAAATATAATATCAACATATTTTGGAATTTAGGTTTCAGCTCAAAGGGGTAGCGATTCAAGAAAAATTTAAATAATAATGTAATAACACAGATATGAATTTAATGTATAAGACATTCCAAATTCGGGGAACTAAAAGCTTTGAAAAGACATATGGCGATTTGGAACCAGTTTCGTAATTTTTAGCCTTGTCCTCTGTTTGTTTATATGTCCATCATGTCAAACATAAATTACGGATTTATATGCATGTTACTTAAAACGTGAGATATATTTTGTCGGAGAATTATACTTCATCAGCCATCAAGGATAACAGGGATATCTCGTCGCGAGGTAACAAAAGTCTGTCGTGAACTTCATATTTAGGGTGAAAAATGGACACTGCCCGGTATTTTTTTCAACTTTTTTTCATCGCATCAGATATATAATAATAAAGAATTTTAATAACCAGAGAGGTTATGTACACATAATAAAAACTTGTATCTGATCGATTAAACGATTTTGCAGTCCAACTCGCACTTCGAGGATACCTTACACACTTCAGCATACATTTATAAGTATTTATCGATGTATGTAGTATTTGCATTAAACCACTTACAAATGTTATTATTTTTTTACACTAAAATATTTTGTTTAGCACATCATTAAGAGTCGTAAAAATATTATGAAATTGCTAAAAAGAATATAAATGTTTCATGTGATTTTTTAAATTAAACAATTTTTAATTGTTTTTTTTAATAAAACTTTATAACTAGATTCTAACTAGATTGGCTGTGTAAAATTATTTTATTTTCCGTATGAGGTTTTATCGAGTTAGCAATAACTCGTGACTACTAATTAATGTCTGCTATTATTTTGTCTTTTGACATGCGCTGTGATTAGTTTAATTGGCTCTCGTCCTGTAAATTGTAAGTGTAAATTGCAGTGTAACCATTAAGTGTCATATTTTTTTGTAAATAAGAATTTAAGCATGAAAAAGTGACTTATCTAATGCTTTTCTAAAGCTATCGACGCGCTTGCTTCCTTAAAAAATGCGTGTAGTGTAGAAGTAAACCACTCAGAATCTATTTAATATGAATAATTGATTTGAGTACCGGTGATAAATGCGACAATTAAAGGTCCGGCACTTTTAGGGCCAGCCTGTCGTAAACTGACATGTCCTAAAATAAAACTATTTACTTTTAAAGTATAGTGACACACTGTCTCAATAAACCGACATTGCGGGGGCGACAAATACGACATTTATTGCTTTAACCTGTAGATACCGCCATCAGGCTGCCTCTTGGTCATCTTTAAAATAATACGGCATCACAAATCGAATTTTAGAAATTTTCATTGCATTTGAGTAATTAGCTTTACATAAAAAAAACGTACAATAAAATATTTACATACCTTTGGATATCTTCTATTCCTTGTTAATGTATGCAATTGAAAGAATCACGAGTCTTTGAATTTAATAATATACAAATGATACAAAGCGACTTACGATTTATTTTCTAACTTTGTCCTCTAAAGAAAATATTATTAAGTTAAATGTAAGATTAATACGCATAAGCGTATTATATATATAATAGTTTACTTTTATGTTGTAACAACTATAAAAGTAAACTCTTTTAGGTAAATATAAATGGTGTTGAAACGTGAAATTGCCACATCTTTTTTTAGTTGGTCGATTTCGATAAAACGGCCTATATGTTATCTCATAGCTAACGAAATCTGTTGGTGAAAACTTCATCGAAATTCTTTTAGCTACTCTCGCGTGGTGCTAAAACAAGTAAACAGGCTTACACACATTTCAACATAGGTGTAAGTCTGTTTACTTGTTTACATTAAATATTCTTTTCATAAATGTCTCCAATGTACCGACATACCAATTATATAGTGTTATTACCCTTAGTAATATAATGTTAAAATATGTTCGTTTGTCCTTTTTCCATGTCGCAATAGTGCCAGGAATTAACGAAATTTTTTGCATCAAAATAGCCGATGTTTCGGGAAATGAGGTAAAATACTTTTTATTGTAGTAAAATTCTTCTTTAAAGCTGAAAAAATTACAGAAAGTGAATAAGGAATCGCTTCCTACACAGCAAGAACCGTTGCTACATAGCAAGAAATCTATGTAATTTTTTGAACGGTTGCATACGCAATATAAAGCAGCAATAGAATCAATCTATTTAAGATTTAGTGGTCAATCTATAATATTATAAATGAGAAATATGTTTGTTTTTCCTTTTTCATGTCAGAGTTGAACAACTACCGAAATTAATTTAGCTGGCCTTGCTACTTTTTGTGCCAAGAAAGCTTATTCCAACCAATATTATATTGATAATTTTTATTACAACAGCAAATGTGTGTTATGTCCTTCTCTCACGTCGCAAAGGAGCTACGGATCGATGTGATTTTTTGCACAGAAGTAGTAGTAGTTAGTAGAAATCTAATACTTGCTAAAATTATAATCCTAATTAATATAATAAATACAAAAGTATGTTTGTCCTTCTTTCATGTTGCAACCAAGATACAGATCGACATGATTTGCACAAATTTGGTTGGTGGGCTGCGATATGATATAGGCTACATTTTATTTCAAAAAAGTTCGTATTGAAGCAAAAGGGACACAACGGAATAACAGAGCAACGTCGTAACGGAGTTACGGATAGAAGTAGTATTTGAAACGCTACAAACGCAATATACGGTAACAACGGAATCACTCCTTTTAATCCATAATTTAGAGGGAAACACTTTTATTTTCATTATTAGTTTATTGTAAAATCACGAAGAAGAAAATTTAGCATTTAATTTCCTTTAGTCATTCTGGATGACGCTGCATGTTTTAAATGTCCCCTGTAAGTTTTTAACTATAGCCACGGGAGCAAAGTTGCGGGTAAAAGTTGGTATTTGTGGATAAAACGGATACTGCCTTTAGACATTTTGTACAAAACTTTCAATAAATTACTATTATTCTAGAACTTAGTTTGATTTTTTTACAAAAAAACGGAAATCGTTGCGTTTCATTCCTTTTCATATATTCGAAATTTAAATAAAAGGTAACAAAGAATAGCAAAATATTTCAAATATTTGTTAAGAGCTCACTTATTAAAATACTTTAATTAAATTGAAACTAGTGATCATAAGGCTGAGAGATGATTAATTTGATTATGAATATAGCACTAAGGCAGAGAAACTTTAAAACAATACAATGTACATGCATTTACAAAAAAAAAACAATAAAAATCTGTCACGCACAAGTAGAACCCTCACTACGAGGGTTTCATAGACATTTAAGCAATTGTAAATGTTTGAGGGTACATAGTATTTCTATTAAACTATTTGCAAATAATAATATTTCATAACGTAAATATATTAAGCAACTTTGGAAATAATATATTTTCGGAAATATTTTTGTATGTCTCATAGACAAATCACACCCATAAGGTTCAAAACATTTAAAAAACAAGGTTTTTATTTACACCGTTTTCAAATGTTATATTTAAAACTTTAAAATGTCACTCAGTTAAAAATATATGGGTTAATAAGATGAATTACTACGCCAATTTCAAGTTTTTATATCACTTGGTTTCTGAAAAAGTTGGTTAAGAATATAAAACAATGTAAATCTTTTGCCTACTATATGTTCATAGACATAAAAATACAATGTTTATTTAAAAAAAAACGAGTGTGCTTTAGATCATACGACTGAAGTAAATCTTCAAATTCACAAAATATGAACTTTAAAACGAATTTACAATTTTATTCATTTTAGACGTAGAATATTCAATGTATTGAACAAAATAATAATTTTTAAAATTGTTCAAGAAAGAAATGAAATTACATATATATTCGAAATTTAAATAAAAGGTAACAAAGAATAGCAAAATATTTCAAATATTTGTTAAGAGCTCACTTACTAAAACACTTTAATTAAATTGAAACTAGTGATCATAAGGCTGAGAGATGATTAATTTGATTATGAATATAGCACTAAGGCAGAGAAACTTTAAAACAATACAATGTACATGCATTTACAAAAAAACAACAATAAAAATCTGTCACGCACAAGTAGAACCCTCACTACGAGGGTTTCATAGACATTTAAGCAATTGTAAACGTTTGAGGGTACATAGTATTTCTATTAAACTATTTGCAAATAATAATATTTCATAACGTAAATATATTAAGCAACTTTGGAAATAATATATTTTCGGAAATATTTTTGTATGTCTCATAGACAAATCACACCCATAAGGTTCAAAACATTTAAAATTTTAAAAATTATTATTGAACAAAATAATAATTTTTAAAATTGTTCAAGAAAGAAATGAAATTACAAAATAATAAAAAAAATCACCGTTCGCGTAACGCTAGCAAACTCGTATGTATATATATATATATATATATATATATATATATATTTCATGCACTGGCTATGAGAGGAAAGAGAGGAAGAAAATGTGCGAGCGCACTGCTCTCTCTTGCTCCTACAGTGTCATACAGACAATAGGCTTGCACTGTGTCTTAGATATACTAAACATAACTTTGAGAGAAAGCTATAAAACATGGCTATGAGAGAAAGAGAGAAAGAAAATTTGTGCTCGCACTTCTCTCTCTTGTCCCTACAGTAATATAAGAAACGTAACTCTCTCTCTCTTTCTATCTTCATAAACTTATATCTCCCTCTCAACTTCCGTTCGCCTCGCCGATCACACTTTTCGTAACGCTCTCGTCACGCATTCACCAGCTTACTCCACAAGTCAAGCGTGCGTAAAGAAGTTTTACTTCAAAAGTATGTCATCTAGAATCATCGCCTTTTTTTTCCTACAGCCTTTGCGTGGGGTTCTAAATACCCTTCTTTTTCATAATTTTGGTTTCAGTAGTCTCGGAATCGGAATGAACTAGTTTCAGTATATTTTTTTCTATTTTTTTGAATATTTCTGAAAATTTAATAACTAAAATTGTTTAAAAAAATTACCCTTGTACTTAGTCCCTTAAAAGGATATCCTACACGATGCATGGCATTTAAAAATTTCGAGTTCGTATTTTCCCTCCACCGTCGAAACATTTAATATAAATATTTTTGAGCGTAAGCCATTAGCCGCCATTAGTAAGCCATTAGCCGTAAGCCTTTAAGATTACTCACGTGCAGGTTAAAACGCCAAATTTCAAGTCTTTAGGTTAAGCGGCTTTTGAGAAAAAATGGCTGGAATAGACAAACGGACATGCACGTCAATGATCTTAAAAGGTTCCCGTTTTCCCTGTCTTGGTATTATTAATTACATATGGTTTGGTTCGAAATTATTTACGTAATGTAACAGGCTCGAAATAATTTTACATAAACGCATTCACAGATCACTGATTTAAAGAACTTTTCAGCTTTTTTGTATTTATTGGATAGAAAATTACAGTGTACGGGATAAGTCCCAGCCTCCTTTAAAATTTAAAATTCCTAAAGTAAGGTTAAAAAAAAAATAGCTATTCAAAAAAATGACACTTTATCACAGAATACTTATGTAATAATACTCATATAATATAATATGTAAAAGGTTGCGGCTATTTCAAAAGTATATAATGAATATACAACATGTTAAGTGAAATCTCCGTCTAAAAAAATTACTTGCCAAATATAAATAGTTAAAGTTATTGTTCAAAAATTGTATAGTTCTTAAATTTGTATAAACTATGAGAATTTTACGGCCTGACCGATGGTTGGAGTGACTGAGGGCTGTTTGTTTAGTACTGAGAGTTAATGTTTGTTCTTTAACAGTGATTTTGTCACTAAGTGTTAGGTAAATTTGAGAATGTTCAGATTTCATGTCAAGTCCCTCTTCAATTTTAATATAATTTGATGATACATTTTTAACAACAAAGAAGTCTATTAGGATTGGAGTTTTCTTAGGATCTATAGGCCAATAGGTTGGTTTGTCACTTGACATGAATTCGCATCCCTAATTAACAGCAGGCCTGTATAACCCTCGTATTTAGTATTTATTAGTCTCGGGCCCCAGTGGGTGTGTTTAGCGTTGAAATTACCTCCAACGATGAAGCAAGAATTTAATTTTTTGAAAACCGTAATATATTTGCATAAATATTGTATTAGTTGTCTCAATCGTTACAATTGGAGCTTAGGTATTGCAGGTCACATATTTTCCTTCTTCAAGGTGTTTGACATAGTTTTAATAATGACAGCACTACCTCCACGTGCCGAATTAACAGGATGAATTGAATGATAGGTTGAGTACTTTTTGAATCTAATAAACAATTCTTTAGTAAAATGTGTTTCTGATATAAGACATATGTCAATGTTTTCTGTGCCCAGGATTGTTTGCAGTTCATGTTGGTACTGTAGCAATCCATTGGCATTCCATTCAATAATTTGTAGGGCTAATAATGACTTATTATTAGTTTCCAAAGTCTTTAATTTTATTTTAAATTTTATTGCGTCGCAGGTTTTGATCTCATAGCATCTGCCTAATTTCTAATAACATATCATTATTGTGTTTTTGCTTAGTTACAGGGATATTGTCAGAAACAACTTGGCTGTATGTTATTCCGGAATTTTGTGGCCTCAATCTGAGTGGTCTAATTCTAAGTGGACATTCTTATGTTTTTATTAATTTTTACCTGTTGTTTCGTTTGGTTTTTGCTATTTGTCAGTTTTTGAAGTGTTTAGTTACTTCACGTCTTTCATAATTAGCAGTATGACTTTTCCCACAGTGTCAGGCATTTTAGCTGCATATTACTTGATTTATCACAGTTAGTCGTGATATGATCTCCAGCGTTTTAACATATCTAGATGCCTGGTTACAATAGTTTTTGTATGACCAAATGACTGGCAGGTTTTATACTGCGGTATTAATTTATTGTTTATAAATGGTTCGACAGTAATGACCGCATTACAAACTTTTTTAATGCTGTCTATTTTATTTATGTCTGTTGTTCTTAAACGCAGCAACATATGTAATGGCTAATAAACATGTCTAATGGCTACTTCCTTTTCCATATCAATTTAAAGAGCATTCAGTGCTCCCAATCCCTGCGCTTTTAGATTGTTTATAATATCTATTAGGCTGAAAGAATAATGTATATTTCCGATCATTACATTAGTCAAGGCTCTGTATGCATAATCACTCGAAATAACTATTTTACCAACGTTATTGTTTATTAATTTAGTTTGAAAACGATAACTGTAAATTGCTTAGTTTATTAACGCAGATAATTCATTAATATTTTCAACGCCGGTTACCATAATAGGGGGTGATTTATGAATTTGTTTTGGTTTTGACTGCATAGCAGGTTTGGTATCATCACATTCTTTGTTTATAATTTGCCGGTCATGTTTCGGTGATTTGATATTGGCCAACTTCCTTTTTTTCTTGTTATTTTTAACTCACAAAATATAAATTGGGAAAACTAAAAGTATAGGGAAGAAAAAATTTTGAATTTGAACCTTTTTTGGAATTTCCGGCCCTCTCCTCTCTTTATATATCCATCATATTAAACACGCTAAACCGATTTGTATGCAAGCTTCAGTAATGTATAATTTAATACGTTAAATATATGTTTCTGAGATAAATATATTTCATTGGATATCACAGGACGCCAGGTATATCTTATTATGAAATAACAAAAGGTCTTAATAAATGTTCCCTTGTATGCATTACATAAAACCACTAAGTAAATTTAGATGAGGTGATGAAAAGTGTTTGTGTATTGACACATAGTGAACTGGTTAAATTCACGCGAAAAATATGTAAAAAATGTCACAAAGTATTGTTCAGAGTGAAAAATTGAGACATCACATCATACCAAAAAATGGACGAATTGTCTCCTGTCTTTGTTTTTTATATAATAAGACTGTACCACACCGTACTTTTCTTAACTTTTTAAATTAATCGCTTTAAAAGAAGTCAATTTTTTCAAAAGGCCCAGTCGGCAGGATATTCGGGAACTAATAAACCGTAATTAGTTTTCTGGTTCACCAGTTTACCGAAGATTCAATCTACTTCTCTACAAACTAACTAGAATTGGGAGAAGGGCGACGACCAAAGGACAAACGTATCCCGATGTACTAATTAAGAAGGAAGGAATTGAGGACATGCACAGGCAGTCACTGTAAGTACGATCTTATTATTTCACAGTCTCTTGCATCCCTTTTACCTTACCTATAGACTTTTAATGAATTGGTGTTAACTTTGTTAAATTACATTTTGATTTTAAATGAATATTGTTAAACATTGTGTAAATTACGTAGCCTGACCCACTTTGATCTCACTTATTACACACACTATTTGAATTTACATATTTCATTAATTTTTTGTACGTGATTTTTGAGAACGTGTAAAGCTATTTTGCTTGAATATTATGTTGATAAAAATCCGAACTCTTTTCACAACGCTGTAGTTTTAAACGAATTGATAGGAAAATTAGAAGACAAAGCGGAGGAAATAATAAATACAAATATGACCGAAACGTGGGCTTATATTAAACAAGTTTTAATTCAGAATTTCGCGGACCAAAGAGAAGAAAACTCTTTGAATCGAGATTTAGTCAACAAAACAAAAAGACTCAGAAAATTCCCAATCGTTTTATGAAATATGTATACATCATCTCAATACAGTTATAAACTACATAGAATTACACGAAGTTGATAAAAATTTAATAAAATGCAAACAGCTTTTTTACAACACAAACACTAAAAACATTTTAGCGGGACTTAAAAAATCTTTAGGTTCAACCATTCGGGCAATGCGGCCTTTCGATATGCCCACTGTTTTGCAATATATAAAAGAGGAAGAAAATATTATTTATATGCAAAACGCAATAATCCAACCCCGCAGACTGAACTTATTTTTGATTCTACGAAATCTAATAATAATCCCTTCTTCAGACAAGAACCCTATGATAATAATTCGTATAATACCCAGAAATTTAATCAAACACGACAGTACCAACATAACAATTTAAAAACTTTCAACAACCTAATTTTACACAAAATAAATACACACAATATGGGTCATTTAATAAAAATAAAAATGTATTCACAAAAAATCAAAACCAACCAAACATTTCCAAACCGGAACCAATGAGTGGCATTTCATATGCCTGTGCAAAAACACTACCATCTGGAAATAATAACGTACGATCATATAATCACTTTCAAAATGTAGGACCATTCACGTACTACACATCTAAAGAATTACATACCAACGAAACACAAGAAACGTACCTGAATTATTTTTATCATTCAAAGAACCCTTTTCATCAACAACATTTAAATGAACAACCCGCAGACGAATATTTTAACGAAGAAAATGATAATCAAATTTTCCATTAGACCCGAATGAAGACAACATAAAATAATAGAAATAAATTATCATATGAAGAGGCATATGAGACCTTATACACAGATGCATAATCCACCCCTTAAATTACTAATAGATACGGGTTCTAATCAATCATTCATCTCACCTGAGACAGTAAAAAAACATTTTAGTCAATAAAGACTGAATTATGAACCATTTACAGTCACAAACGTTCATTGCACAACTCAGAATAAATATTCTATAGAAATACCTATTTTTGATGAATTTAACGTTGGCGATTTTACTAAATTTTATATATATAAATTTCATAATATATTCGACGGCCTTATGGGATTCGAAATGTTAAAAAATTGAAAAATTAATTAAAAAATTAAAAATCTATTAATAACTTCACAATCATATACACATATTAAATTATGGAACTACAAATTTATTTGAAGCACTTATACATAACAAGTTAATTTACCTGTTAATACATTTTAAGGTGAAATTCACATTCCCGAAACATACGTAAATCGATGTTTTATTCCTCCAACTATATCAAATGCATGCCAAGGCTATGCTTACGTAGAGATAAATAACCCATGATGACGTAATAGTTAGCTTGACAGAACCTTTAAAAACTTTTAACCTTACGAAAAATTTTACCTGCAAGAATTTTGAAGCTTATCATTTTTCAACTCATACAAAACCAAATTATAATAACTATGTTAATATAGACAATTTGATTCGAACAAATCATCTTAATTCGGAAGAAAAAAGTGAACTCATTAAATTATGTGAACAATATAAAGAAATATTTTACTACGAAAATTCATCTTTAACTTTTACAAACCAAACTAAACATCGAATTAAAACTCATGATGAGCTACCGATATGTACAAAAACCCATTCGGGTAACGTTTGTTGTGTAGTAAGTTTGTGATATATTCATACATAAACAAGAAGTTGAATCCCAAATTAATAAAATGTTAGAACAGAAAATAATACAATCCTCAGACTCTCCATGGTCATCCCCTATCTGGATTGTACCAAAGAAAGCGGATGCTTCAGTTAAACAAAAATGGCGTATTGTCGTAGATAATCGCAAATTAAATGAAAAAAATAGTAAATGACAAGTATCCGATCCCTAATATAAACGATGTATTGGATAAGCTACGCAGGTGTCAGTATTTTTCCACGCTTGATCTCGCTAGCGGATTCCGCTAGATTGATTTTCTACATTAAAGGCTGTTTACCGAAAAAAACAGCCTTTAATCCAAACCAAAACTTACAAAACCTCTTACATCGTGTTTAAAAAAAGGTGTTAAGATTGAATTTACCCCTAAATATACAAATTGTTTTAAACTTTGTCAAGAAATTTTAACTAACGATCCTTTACTTCAATATCCGGATTTCGAAAAGGAATTCAATTTAACAACAGATGCCTCCCACTTCGCGATTGGGCTGTCCTTTCACAAGGGCCCCTTAATTCTGATAAACCGATCGTTTACGCTTCACGAACCCTTAATGACAGTGAACTAAATTATAGTACTGTGGAAAAAAAGTTACTAGGTATAGTTTGGGCTACCAAATATTTTAGACCTTATCTCTTTGGTAGAACTTTCAATATTATAACTGATCACAAACCGCTACAATGGCTTAGGTCGCTTAAGGAACCTAACTAGTGCGCTGGAGACTTCAATTAGAGGAGTTCGAATATAAATTCATTTACAAAAAAGGCAAACAAAACACTAATGCTGATGCACCCTTCCGTATAGAAATAAATAATAATGATTTATCTACATTTTTAGACATTAATTCGTCAGACGAAGCGATAGCCGATAAAAACATGTCGATTATCGCAAATACGTATAAAATTCTTCATTTGACTGACCTAGATGATCTTTTAGATAATCAAGAAGATATAGGCAACGAAACTATTCATACGAACCTAGAGAATCCAATGCTAGAAATACCTATTTCCGAAAATCCTTTCAATTTGTTTAATAATCAACTTCAGATTCAACTCGTTTTGTATTCACCAAATAAACCGAAATTAAAAGACGTATTTCCAAATAAAAAGCGATTAATAGCCCAAATCCGATTCGATAACATATAAGATGACATAATTCAATTATTCAAAGGGTACCTGAAACCAAATGTTCAATACGGCATTTGGCTATCTGATGAAAATTATATTCCTGATATTGTAACCATATTACAAATTACATTTAAAAACTCATCATATAAATTGACCTTCTGCAAATCACAACTCGATCACGTAATCGACGAAGTGAGATTATTAAAGCTTACCATGAAAGCAAAACAAACAACCGCGGCGCGGCATACTTGAAACGGAGCAACAAATAAAAAGACGCTACTATTGGCTCAACATAACTAAAAGTGTAACTGAGTATATAAATAATTGTCAAATATGTTAAATTAACAAATATGAAAAGCACTCCAATAAATAGCAGTTACAGTTAGTGCCTATTCCAAAAAAACCTTTCGAACGAGTTCACTCGACTATTCTAGAACACATACGGACTTTAGGTCAAAAAAAACCTAGTACACCCGCAAATGAACTCATGCTTTATGCCATATTAGGCTATAACAATTCTATACATTCCGTAACAAATAAAAAAAACAATACAAATAATAAAAGGACACTGATAATAGAGATCCTCTTGATATCGACATTGAAAACACTTGTTTACAAAATTACACAGAAACACATAAACAATTCACACAAAACCTGTATAATATATTAAATTTAGATTTACAGAAAAAAACAGTCTACAACTTTGACGCGACATGATAAATTTCGCGAAGAACCCATAATCTACAAAGAGAACATATTATTTTACTCAAAAAATCATTTGGCCGTAAGACACAAAACAAAACCTCGCTATATAATTCAAAAGGTAATTAAAGATTTAGGCATAAAATTGGTAGGCGAAGCAAACCAACAATTTCATAAAAGAAATGTACGCAGATCCTTGAATAACCAAGAAACTCCCCCTTAGTTTAGAAACCTTAACAACACATATTTTAACAACACTTAACAACACATAACATATTTTTTATCATTACTGAGACAGATCACTCTATGCTATCAACTTCTAATACCAAATAATTTTAATAGATTTAAAAATAAATAGCCTGCATGATTTAACAAAAAATGTACAAATTATTCGTACAAATCGTCTTCTCGCTTACACATATTGCCCATTACATCATCTTATTACTACACAATATTATCAACAGAATACAGACACTCAAAATTTTACATTAAGTAAACAAAAGTATGACTAGCGATCGAACACAAAATTATTTATTAATCGAAATAGGATCATATTACGTAGCCGACACTATAGTATTTGTCAGTATTCCCCGTACATACTCCTATTTCTAGTCCTGCAATAATGAAACTATCGCAATTCTGCTGTGTGAACCGATCGCAATAGCTGTGAATGCATTATCGTACCAATATCTAGAAGATGGTGAGATTCCTGAATACTAATATCAAACTACTATACTCGTAACAAACCACCCAGAAAAGTATCCAAGTCGAAATGAAGAAATGTACTTGCTAGCCTTTCCTGTTCAGCATAAATAAAAGGCCAACATTTCATGAGGGAGGTGTTATGAACATATCATATTACCTTTTGAAGGACCTGCCTGCTTACGTAGCAAGAAAGATTTACTGCTCTCTCACCCACTCAGCACATCCTGGTGAAAACGGATACAAAGGACTCCTCTTTCATTAAATTTAAGGAAGTGCCATTGCAAGTTTAAAAATATCTAGAGACAATTTACTGGCCATCTACGTAGAACAAAGCGTTCCTTTCATAAAAATGAAGTGTTATGCATTCCAACTCCACACATCGTTAGATATAAGAGCCATCTTTAATAAGCTTAGAGTCATTATTATACAAAACTTTGTTAAGTCAACACCTTTTGTATTTAGTTTCTCAATAAATAATGTTTAATGTGTATATAACACATTAAACATTTGTAAGCAACATGCCATCTAAAGTGCACTTTATACATGTATATATAAACGTGTCACGTTAAAGCGGACATTAAGCTGGGATTTTGCCGATCCGATCCGATGTTTCCGATCCATATGACAATAAATAAGGATGTTGATAGGTGTCTCAACAACATTTACCTAGTATGAAAGATACATGTATGGGGAAATGATATATTGAATATGTATTGGTGTGAATCACTGTCTTGTCGCTACGGTTTTAGAAGTTGTATTATGGATTAGGATTTGGGAGCTCCATTGGAGTCTGAAAAATATATTCATGCAATAACATATACTATAGACAATTTAGAATGTTTTTAATGAGCCGCTTTTTATTTACGTTTCCAAATATAAACAGATATCAGCAAATATTTTTTACAGTATTGGACATTTTTGTATTTAAGAGTCATAATAATGTGAAAAAACATACGCTGAAAAATATACTCTACTTCGCAAGAATATTTTCTTTCTACTATTGAATTCTATTGAGCATATACATGTTCCCGATATTTATTGTATTTTAACCAACACAATGACACCAATCAGATTTCGTGTTTCTTGAAGCGTCGTATTAATGAATTTCTTTCTCTTGAAGAATTTGTTGAGAAATAGTTACATAATACAGCGATATATAAGACATTACGTTATGAAATAGAAAAGTATCACAAACAAACAGCTAAAAAATTGTCATTTTAAACATAGTGTTGTGAAAAATGCAAAATTGAAATTATACTTATATTGAAAACATCGTCCTTATATGTAATTAATCTGTTGGCAGAAATTTTCCATGTTTTTATCCCTTGACAGAAAATCCCTCATGAAATGGTAAGGTAAATCCTACGAGTAATTTAACTCTTGAGAGTATTAGAGTACAATATTTTTATATTGAATGTTTATAAAAAAAACAAGACCTAAGAGTTTGGTTATTCAATACAACTGGAAAATTATCATCCGACAAAATATATTTACTCATGTTGTTTGATCTACGAAAGGAATGTATTTAAGATCGCGTAAGAATCATTGACGATGGATTTTCATTATTTAACAAAATGAATATGATTAGCAGTTTTGACAATATGCAATTTTGTAAAAGAATTAGTTCTTCAATTTCTATTTAAAATCAGTGAAATGTATCAAGAATGTTTTACATGAAATAATTATTTGCCAAAAATAATCCAACAATTTTTTCACATGATAATTTTTTCAAACTACTTTCTTTTTTACTCAAAATATTTAATATTTTCAAATATGTATCAAATATTCGAATTGTTTACCAGTATGTTACCTAGTATTCTTAAATAAAAAATATTTTGCGGTATTAGAAATTTTGATAGCTGTTAGCGTACAACAGCCTCTTTTAGATTTATGTTTGAAACACGCCTTTATTATTACAAATTGCGAGGAGAATTTAGAATAGGGAAACGGAATCTGCATAATATTGTGGAGGGAATTGAATATAACTTTTTTTATAGGGTATCCATTCCGTATTTACATAATTTTGCAATTGCGTAATAACGGATTGATTTTGAACTTTTTATTAATGCATAACTCAAATATACATGCTAAAGACGAATAACATTGTGAACTCCCATTTTGTAATTATATAATTTTGCAATTACTTAATAACTTGAACTTTTTATTAATCCGTAACTCAAAGATAAAATTTCGTAATTACGGATATATGCATCTTGATTTTAACAATAACAATAATATACCGATCGAGCATCGATTTACATTACAGTACATGCTAAAAACGAGTAAATTGCATAATAATGTAGGTCGTAATATAACATCTTCGAAAATAGCGGGTAACACGGTCCACTCATGCTAACTGGTTGCGCTGTGGTAATTCCCCGTAATTTATTTTAGACTTGGATAGTTCACGCACGATACGATTAATGTTGAGCGAGAATAAGTTCTTTGAAACAAAAAGTCGAGTACAATATTGTCTAACGATCTAATATAAACCCCCGCAAATTGCAATGCAGTGCGGGTAAGTCCATTTAAGGAAGTCCGTGAGTACTGTTTTAAAAATTAAAACAAAATTTTACTCATTGCTCGACCATCAATTATTCGATTTATATTTACTTAATCAACCTGTTCCAGTCTATTCAAAAAATTTCTTTCAGTGTATGTTGTGATTTGTGATTGTGAAGTTATTCACCACTTGTGGTTTAAATAGAACCTTATTTATGGGTATTAAAGATATTGGTGAAATGCCAGAGTTAAATTACATAGGAGCCAGTACTGCTAAAAATGCTCATGATAAGTCAGAAAAACTGGACTAGGACTGAACTCCAAACAAAGAAAACTAAACTTTCATATTACTATTCAAGTGTGTTATCAATGGAGACTCGCGTCACCTGAAAGGCAACACTAATTTTTTTATTTTTGGCGACTTAAGATATATGTTCTCAGATTCTGATTACGTTTTACCAAGATCTTTTACAAAGGGTGGTTTTGGAGTGACCAAATAAAAAATAAATTAATTAAACAATTTAAAGAAATGAATTTCCAATGTCAAAGATTCGCTACGATTTTGACGAAAAAGAAGGTATTTAAATATAAACATTTAAAATAAAAACTTAGTGTTTTCCCCAAGGAATATAACTTGCGGTGATTGATGCATTGTAAAAGATCCAGAAAATTTCAGGTATGCAGTCTAAACCCGAAGTCGAAAGTAATAAATAGTGGCTGATGAAACATTGAATGTGTTTTTTTTTGTGATTACTTTTCTGAGAGCAAAAATGTAGAAATTATTTATAAAATTTTATTTGTTTTCTATTATTATTATTTATTGAATCAAAATTTAGTGGGATGCGCCGATAGAGCAAAATGTACTTCCATCAGTAAAATAATTTATAAAAATATTCACAAAACTTTATACAAAAGAAGTACTGGGTATGTATGCTTACTCCACAGACAATAATATTCTTTTAGAATATTCCCTTCATACGTTAAATCTTTGTAACTTGTATTATTCGTAATATATATTTTTTGTTTTCCATTTGTTTGTTACAATAAATATTTCCGTTGTTTATAAGTTTATTTGAAATAAAAAAGTTGGTATAGGGGACGCCACACATCTAATATAATTATCGTAATTTTTATGTAACAAATAAACGACATGTACACATACATACAAACGCGCGAGCGCGCCCCCGCACAAGTCACACACACACACACACTGTATATATATATATATATATATATATATATATATACACGTACATACGTATAATGCTTTATAAAGTGATACACCTAAGTTTTCGATAATTATGAGTTTTCCCCTTTCCTATTAAATAAGAAAACAACATTTGCATATAACAGCCCTGGCAACTTGCCGAATTTCGAATAGTAATAGAGCATATTATATTTAGTAAAACTCAAATTTATCAATATTTACAACGAAATTTGGAGGAGGCAAATAAAATTTAAAAAATAATAAATAAATAAAAAGCGAAATATTTTATTTGCGTGGTGTTGAAAATCAAAGGAAAAAGGAAATTTTGCCCAGTCCAAAACTTTTCCTGTAATCTTCTAGTTAGATTTTATCATGTATTTCATAATTTTTGGTTCACTAGTTTCGGAAAAAAGGGGGATACTTTGTTCTTTCATACTGTTTAGAATACCTGTTCAAATAAGCTATTAAAAATTTTGAAAAAAATATTTTTGTTCTCTTCAAAACAACCTACTAAAAAAATGTTTTCTGTTCTTTATTGACTCCTCTTAAATGTGGACGGGATTATTGCACGAAAGTTATACTAGTGCAAAATATGTAGGTTAATACGACTGTAACTGTAACTGTAACAAATTTCAAGCTTCTACTTCGCATAGTTTTTGAGAAAATCGATTGCTGCAGATGGACTGACAGACAAATACGGTAGTGATTTTATTGATTAAGGGTTCCTTCTTTCAGTGTGAGATACGAATTCTTTAAAAATGCATTATCACATCTGTTTCAGTCATCAGTTCTCAAAGATAAAAAAAAAGATGGTCGACAAAAAAGTTAGTTATAAAAAGTTGTGGGATAAAAGCAGCCGAATTATTGTATACCAATATTAAGAATTTATTGAATGTTTTTTGTGTAAACGTTCTTTATTACTTTTCTCTTGGTTACACGTCCTGTACCAACAAATTATATTAACAACTTTCCTTAAGAATCGAAAGAATATTAATATGTAAAAAATTTTCTCACATAATTAAACTCAAGAATCCACAATTAAATGAAACTACGTGATGTAGTATTATTTATACTTTCTTTAATTTCTTTACCACGACCTAGGTTTCGTTGTATTACGACATCTTCAGGTGGGATATTAGCAAAGAATGACTATTAGTGTACGGCCTCAGTGCCCGCTCATAATTGAGCGTGCGGCGTGGGGGGGCGTGCAGCGTGCATGACCGTTTATAGAGTGGCCTCAGTAACCGCTCTGCGTTCGTTTCGTGTAGTTGTGTTGTTATGACTTCCTACGATATTATTGATATGTACTTAGAAGAAAATTAATGGTGGAAATATGAATTAACTAACGAAATAAGACAAGGTGCAAGTGATATTGTTAAGCAAAGAAAGCAACTTGGAGAATTTTCTACTCTATATGAAACCTTGAGACTGAACGAAGATAAATTCCACGAATATACAAAGATGTCAATAGCTACCTTTGATTACATATTAGAAAATATATCACCACGTTTGAAAGTGACAAGTACTAACTTTCATATATCAGATTCCATAACTCCTACGGAAAAGTTAATAGTGACTATAAGGTAAGAATAATAAAACTCATACTGAAGAAAAATTTTTTTTAATAAAATAAATAACATTCTATTCCGTAGTATTATGAGTGAATTCGCCTAAATCTGGTTGGGTAAAGTAAGCAGTATTAGATGTTGTAGGAGGTTGTGAACAATATCATCGAATGGGATAGTAATTGCTTTCGTTTTCTGTTATAACTTCTAATAGCCAATAATTGATTTTTCCTCGAAAACGTAATTTTTGCAAATCTGTTAGTTTTTTGATAGTGGGCAAAATACTTTTCAGAAACAGAAAATCATCGTCGTTATTTAATTTATCGATTTCCTGGTTTTGCGCTAAACGAGATTCCATCAATTGCAGTTTCTTCTTCTCGATATCTAACATAGCGTTTCTGTTTATACGTTTCCTGGATAGTTGAGACGTAGAAGAGCCGGTTGGAGATGGCTGAGGCGGAGATTGACGTTTCCTGGATAGTTGAGACGTAGAAGAGCCGGCAGGAGATGGCGGGGGCGGAAATTGTACAGTCTGTTCAATTGTTTCATATAAGAGAGTTTCATGCCTGTTTGATATTATTTCAATATCATGGGAATCCAAATATTCAAACTCTTTTTCATTCACTAAATTGCCGGTAGTTAGCGCAGGTATCATCTCATCTTTTAAAAATAACATTGATCTGTAATATTGCCAATTTGACTGCCAGTCATCAAATTCTGCCCCAGATCTAAGTATTGGTTTTTTTCAGTTTTCGAATGGGGAAAACAACAGTAGCAAATATAGTATATGCAACTTGTTCTGCCATTTGGTTAGAAATGGTTAATATACACATGCCACATCCAACTTGTGAAGACTCAAAGAAAATTGTAAGATATTATCACTGACTGTGGCAATTTCCAATGTGCATAGGATCCATTGATGGCAAACATTGTAGAGTAAAATGTCCAGCTAAGTCTGGATCTTCTTTTTACAACTACAAAAGTTACTTTTCTATAATACTGCAAGGTGTAGCAAATGCAAATAAAAATTTTATTGCTATAGAAGTCGGAGGGAAAGGTAAACAAAGCGATGGAGGGACTTTTCATTATTCTACACTTAATACGCTGATAGAAAATGGGCAATTAAATATTCCTACACCCGATGTTATACCAGGGACAACTCTACGTTCACCATATGTTTTAGTAGCTGATGAAGCGTATCTTTTGAAAGAAAATATAATGCGTCCATTTCCCGCAAGGAATTTGGATAATAAAAGTGAATATTTTAATAAACGACTCTCACGAGCACGGAAATGTATAGAATGTGCTTTTGGTATACTATGTTCAAAGTGGTGTATTTTAGATAATACTATTGAAACCAACGTGAGCCATGCTTGCCTTATTATAAAGACAACATGCATTTTACATAACATTATACGAGATCTCGAAGGTACTACTAGTGATGAAAATTATCAAACAACTTCAGGGAATGGACTAACATTTAATCACCTAAACAGGCGAAATAACAGTTCATCTAGAGCCGCGAGAAATGTTCGTAATCAATTCTCTGACTATTTTTGGGAAAATAAATTAATAACATGACTTTGTATACGTAATAAATATGTACTCACCTTCAATTCCGAGTCAATTCCAACCACAGTTTTCCCTTGATTAATCGATTTTTTATAAGATTTATGAGAGGACATCCATAATTCGGGATTATTTTGCATTTCCGATATAATATCCTCGAACGACATTATGAAACGCTTGACTCGACGCCGTTAAAACACAAACAGGTTTGAACGTGTGAACAAACGTGCCGCCGACGCCCCGCCAAACGCAAACATAGACGCTCTCCCCACCGCTCGATCGGGTGCCACTCAGGACACCATAATATAAGTGTGCGCGTTTGTCATGCACGTCGCACGCGCCGCCACGCCGCACGCTCTATAAGAGCGGGCACTGAGGCCGTACACTTAGGAACATCAAACAGCATTTATATGTTTCAAACACTATAGCGGAAGGCGGGTCTGTGTGGGTTTTCCCACTGCTTGTGTTAGTGAGTTTATTGTAGGGAAGCGGTGTAGGTTTTATTATATTTCCGAGAGTTATACGATATACCATTATTTTAGTGAGGATAAGGTCAATTGTTGTTATTCTATGAGGTTGTACAATGCAAATGTTCCGGTGTATGTAATAAAATTAACTGGAAGTTATCCTCGGTAATATATTTAACCAAAAGCAAGGGTATCTGAAAGTTAGAACAAGGTTATACCACTAATTCTACATATCTCCGGTTTTATTTATTCATATATTTATTTCTTTATTTATTTATATATTTATTTATTTTAATGTTTATATACTTATATTTGTATGTGTATGTGGGTTGAAACAATTTGAAAAGTACTGTAGTATCAATGTTGTCTAATTGTATTATGTTTAGAAGATATTAAGTATGGGTGATGATATTATATTTAGTTGTTAATTTAATATATTAACGATAGTATCTTTTTTATGTCTGTTTATTTCTAATGTTTCTAGGATATTAAGTTTATGGCCTTTTGTATTTATTTGTAATATGTAGGGGGCATTATCAGTATGAGGGTGATGGTTATTTTCAATGAGATGTTTAGCAAAGTGAGATGTGTCTGGTTTGTTATTTCGCTGGCGATGTGTTCTTTATATCTTGTGGTAAAATCTCTTCCTGTTTGACCTATGTATACACTATTACAGTCGTTACATTTAAGTTTACAGATACCACTCTTTTTATGTTTATCTATTTTTTCTTTATTATTAATAAGGGTTTTACCCAAGTTATTTAAAGTACTACAAGCGCATGTCGTATTATTTATATTTTTATTATTAGATAAGAGTTTCCCTAATTTGAGAGATATATTACATATGTATGGGATAGATTTATAATAAATATTATTATTATTTGGTACGACCGGATATATTTCTTATATTAGTATTTTTCTTAATTTATTATGGTACAGTTTTGTGACAATTGATGTGTTATAATTATTACTTACTGCGATTAGTTTTACAGTTTTTATTTCTTTACGTAAATTAGGTTTTTCTAGAGGTATGGTTAAAGCTCTGTGAATCATGGAGTGAAAGGCTGCTAACTTATAGGATCAAGGGTGTTGAGAATGACCATTAATTACGGAGTCTGCAAATGTGTCTTTTCTGTATACACTAAATTTATGTTTATTATTTTTGCGTTCTATTGTAATATCTAAAAAGTTTAGTTTATTATCGGATTCTACTTCTCAAGTGAATTTGATACTGTTGTGTAGGGAGTTAGCAAAGTTAACAAACTGGTCTAATTGTCGCTGTGTATCTTTCCAGCAGATAAGGATGTCATCAACGTATCTATAATAGTATAAAATATTGGTCGCTAATTTACTGTTTAAGAGGCTGGTTTCTAGATTGTTCATAAATAACTCGGCTAAAAGGGGACTGAGGGGTGAGCCCATTGCAAGGCCATTGACTAGTTGATAAACATTTTTATCGAATAGGAAATAATTTTGGTCCATACATAATTTAAAGGTCTCTCATTTCTGATGCTTCAATTGGGTTTAACCGTTTCTTTTCTAAGATATCTGAAATAATATCTAGGCAATCTTTTGATGGTATATTACTATGTGAATAATGAATTTCTACAAAATTAATGCCAAATATATTAAATTTTTAAACTCAAGAAATTTAAAATTACATGTTATGTGTAGAGAAATCAGGAGCAATGCGGTTCAAGTTTTGATTATATTTAATTAAGCTTATGATTTCAAAAATCGTCTCAATAAATCGTATTTTTCCTAACGTTTTATTCTTGTATATGAGCATAAGATATGAACTTATTTACTTCAATTTTTTTTGCGCTTCTAAATTTAAGTTATTTTTTGGAGATATTTTAAAATCTTGTTATTCTTTCTTCCTAGGAATTTTTAATTTCTTTCCTGTAGTTAACTATAAATCATAGCTCTTGCGGCTATGAGTCCATCTTATAAATAATATAATATAAAATTATGTTCAAAAATAAAATATAAAAAAATAAATTTAGAAGAAAATTATTAGACGCCAGTATTTAAGGGTCAAATTGGAACTATTTCATAGAAATACTAACATTTTATTTTAAATTACGGTTGGTATCTTATGGGTGACGTAAATAGGAATGAAATAAAATTTTCTGTTACGAAAAATTTCTTGAAAACCAATTCAAATTAGAATTTCTAATTTTAAAGAAACCTTTAAAAACGATATTTGGAGTGACATGTCAGGAAATACTTTTCATTTTTCTTTACGTACCAGACGAAACATGTAAATTTTCTCGAAATTAGCTGACACTGACGGTCTATGTATAGACGCTCTTGCTCCAATCATTGACTGTGTATCACCCATCATCGCTACCATATTTAATAATTCCAGATTAATCTCTACATTCTTTTGTGAATGGCAGAAGGTGCATATTATTCTTTTACCCAAAAGAATTGTCCCTAACCAGCCAGATAAATGTATATTTATATTACCACTAGTATCAAAAGTCTTTGAGCGGATTGTACATTTTAAATTTTTTAAATACTCAAAATTTACTGGTCCCCTGCAACCTGGCTTCAAGTCAGGGTATATTACTTTAATCGCACTACTGAAAGTGACTGATGATGTGCGTTTGACCATGAATAACGCTCAACTATCTGTTCTTATATTATTAAACTTCAGTAATGCATTCAACTCTGTGAACCTTGATATTTTGAAACATCGGCTTACATTAGTCAATTTGTCGCAATCATGTGTTGATTGGTTCAACTCACATCTTCGTGGCCGTAAACATGCAATCAACATTTCTGAAAATTGTTCTAAGTGGACCAGTCTCATTGTCGAGTTACCTCAAGATGGCGTTCTTTTTCCAATTCTTCTTTCTATTTTTATTGCTCCCATAGTTGAAGAACTGTCCTCCAATTCATTCCTGTTATTCGTATGCTGATGATCTTCCTATATACTCTCACTGCAGTGTCGATAAAATTTCTTCACGCATCGATATATTGAATGAGGATTTCTACTTGGTCAGTCAATGGCCTAGTAGGCAAGGTCTTCTAATTAATCCCATTAAATTGTAGGCTATCATTTCCGGCAGTCAGTAACTTCTGTCCAAAATATCTATATCTGATTTACTACAGCTGTCAGTTAGCGGTTTTGTTATTCCTTTCACTTCAACCAAATGGGCTGTATATGTGTACTTGTACTTGCGTTATTCTAATCTAACTGAATATTTACTCAATAAATTAGAACGAATTCAAAACCTGTGTATTCGATACACTTTCGATTTTAAATAGTTTGAGGGTGTCGTTGACGACTTAAATGGCTAAAATTGGTGACTCCAACCTACATTTTCAATGATAAATATATATATATATATATATATGTATATATTTATATATATATATATATATATATATGTATATATTTATATATATATATATATATATATATATATATATATATGTATAAAAACGGCAGACAAATGAGTAAACTCCCCTAATCCCTCAGCATAGAACGAACTTTTAAATAGAATCCTTCACCGTATATTCTACTCGATTGTGGAATGAACTAACCACAAATATACAAAGTGCGCCCTCGTTGTCTGCCATCAAAAGTCGTGTGAAACTACATTATTTACCACAATCGACAATTTCTATTATTTTCATTATAAACCGTCCTCATTCCCGCGTTAAGTGTCGTTTTGCTTCTTCTTTTTCAATCTTCTTTTATTATCATACATTTTTGTATATTTTATATTGTAAGTTTATTGCTATAGCATTTAATGTTCTCATTTAATTTTCATCGTGGTTTGCTTTAAGAGATTGCTCATGTAGCAATAAGTTTGCCATTGTATACTTAGTTTTATAAGCTTGCAGTAAAGTGAATAAATAAATCGAGAATATTCCATCAACATAATGGTCATTTTTGACAGCGCGTTAACAAATATTAATATGATATTTTAATCTAGGTATATTCAATAGTTCAATTGGAGGATATCAATCAACGAATTTCTGAAGTCATGATAAAGTCAAGGAACAAACGATTATGTTTCAGGGTCATTTGTCACAAAATCTGTCTAAAAAAACGTCAAAGGTTGTCTACTTTTGTCGTTAGCAAGAGTGAAAGTTCATAAAGGATTATTTAAAACATATTTTAAGGCTACGTTGAGAATTCTTTCATCATTTTACTGTTATTTGTGTTTGTACAAAGAAACATTGGTGCAATATTAAAAGTTTTAAGTAAATCCATTCAGCCCAAAGTAATAATTAAGATACGTACATATTATACAAACAAGCTATGAAATTGAAAACAAGTTGATGTTAGTCTATTCACTTTTGTTTTGATGCTGCGTAATTAAATAAGACTTTATAAGCTTAATAATCACCGCAGAATAATTGAATTCTTACAAAACAAAATAACTTGAAACAAAATTGATTTTATAATTTCTTAACTTTTTTCATTTGAGAAATCTGTATTTTAAAAGGCCTCTCTCAGACTTTCAGAGAGAAGTTAATTTAATTCCTGATATGATTCACTATTGAATAAAAAGAGTTGTAAAACAATATTTTGTAAAATAAATAAAATAATGTCGCGTTTTGTTGTATTATTAGACATTATACCGACCATCTGACATATAACTAACATGCGAGGTTGGGAGTTTGGAAATATTAAAAATACAACTGTACAGAATCTTCCCTGTGATGATTTCATCGCATTTAAATGAAAGTCTAACATTTTATTTATACTTTGTGATTTGCCGTACGGGTAAAATATTTCATGCCTATTTTTTAATTTCAAAATTTATTAAGACACATTAAATTAACCGTGAGACAGAACGGTTTTTAAAACAAAAAGGAAAGAATTGGATGAAAATTTTTACTTATTTCTAGAGTTATGTAAGAGAATAAAATATTCCGTTATTTCGCTTACCAAAGACTGAATATTTCAGTTATTCTGCTGGTTCTTTTTGGGAATCAATATTTACATACTTCACAACAAATGAGAGAAGAAGAAAAATTCTAAATTATTATACGAGATCCAGACACGTTTGCTATAGGAAATACTCTTCGTATTTAATTGTGCCCTAAATTTACATTCTGACAATATTTTGTTTATGTCAGGAGGAGTTGAAAGACGTTTCATAACTACGTAAACCCAGTAGTTATTTTATTTTTTTGTATGAATATTTTACCATTAGTTGTTATTTAAAATTAAGTTTTAATATTATGCGAAGTAAGTGAGAAGACTACTTAATTAATTGCATCTGGAATTCTGTTGGTATGTGCGCTTTTAAAATAAATGAATTCTGGTCCGAGTTCAATTATAAATATAATTACAAACAAAATAATTCCCCTTTAAACGTAAGGCAGTATTTCGTACCAGACGCAATTATCAGATGAAAGTAGTGCAATTTACGTGCAATATGATACGTGAATAATAGATATTAGATCTATTTAAAATACATTTTTACGTATTTATAGTATTCTGTAAATTAGGAGTTTTATAATACTATATACCGATTATAGAATAAAGTTACATGTTGGTTTTTGGAAAAAAAAACTATTTCAAGGTTACTGTGTGAATTTTAAATAAAAACTTAATAAAAGGTAATTTCGGAAATATTCGTGTTTGTTTCTTTCTTATATAAAGTTTTGTAATAAATGATTAAATTTACTGCCACTTTATATAAAAAAAATGCATATTACGTTGACTAGTAAATTTTTAGCCACAACTTCGGGTCTTTTCTGAAAAGATTCTCGAAACTTTAGAAGGTTTTACTATATTGCGTAATTAGGCCAAAATGCAATCAGTTGACAACAGTCAGCGCCGAAGCTTTAAGTGAATTACATAAAAGATAATGGATGTAAATCGATATCAAAGACGGATTCTATTGCTTTACAAATGTCATCTAGTTTATATGCAAAAACTACCTCAAATAACATATGTCATGTGACAGATGAGTCCACGGTGTCTTACGTGACGGCAAATATTTGGTTCAGAAAGGTCAGGAGTGAAGACTATGATCTTGAGGACGAACCCCGTATCGGACGTCCTGTTGAATTGGACGTTCAACGATTACAACGCCTAATTGAGAAGGATCCTCGACTGACGACCCGTTAATTGGCAGATGAGCTGCGCTGCAGTAATGGCATCATAAAAACACATTTGCACGAATTGGGAAAAGTTCCAAAATACGGTGTGTAGATACTCCGCGAGTTGTCATTATATCACCTTCAGTGCAGAGTTCATACTTGTCAACAGTTATTGACATTGAAAATACACATCGACTGGCTGAATCAGTTAGTAACTGACGATAAGAAGTGGGTTATGTACGTTAACCATACACGCAAACGTCAATGGCTGGGTGTCGGAGAAACAGGAGTTTCAGTATCCAAACCTGAAATAAGCGCCAAAAAGGTGATACTCAGCTGCTGGTGGAATATCAGGGGCATTATTCATTGGGATGTAAATATTTACTATGAACAATTGAGTAGTCAACAGGATCGAGTTTATGTTCTGCATGATAATAATGCCAGACCACGTGTTACAAAACATACTCGTGATAAATTAGAAGAGTTCGGCTTGGGTTCTACTCACTCATCCACCATATTCGCCGGATATTGCGCCCTCTGATTATCATTTATTCAGGGCTGTAAGTGACCATTTACATGAAAACAAATTTGACGTCAAAGAAGACCTCCAAAACGACCCCGAGCAGTTTTATGAATCAGTCACCGGAATTTTACAAGAATGGCATTTTATCACTGCTAACTAGATGGCGACAAGTAGTGACTACTACTTGTCGCCATCTAGTTGACAATAATGGTGCATACTTAAATTTAGGGTAACATAAAAAATGTATTTTAATAAAAATTATTGGGGGCAACTCGGGGTTACAAACTCATTAGCCAACCCAATATTTTACACAAGGTATATTCTGGGGGCAAATTATAACATCGCCTTACTTAAAATAATACCTTTTTTGTTAGAAACAATATTTTTATTTAATATTAAATAAAATTGTATCAAGAAGGAAAGAACAACAATTCATTTAATGAAAATAAAATATTTGTGTTAAAATCGACCGTTTTAATATTTTCTTTGCTTGTTAAGTTAATCTAACGTTAACATAAAACGATTTAAAGAACCCTGCAGATTCAGATCTCCGCCCGCACGACGTGTGACTGGTACAAACTTTGCGTAAGTTTCGGGGCTTTAAAGGCTTTATGAAATGGTACGAAACACTAACGAGCAACGCAGGTCACCGACAGTAGCTGGAGAAATATAACATACGATATTAAATATAGTAACGCAAATGTCTTAAAAAAATCAGTCCTGCTTCCAAATTGTAATGACTCTAGCCGACTTTCGCCGATCCGAACGTTACGAGTTAAAATCTAGTAACGGGAAAAGGATAGAGCATACGATTAAACACGCGCTGACGGAGACGAGAGATATCAATACGGCGTGTGCCTCTTAATGTATACGTTGAGTCGATTTCAATTCGACCACCGGTCTTCTACCACAAAGGTCAGCAGTTGTCGGTAGCTACCTAACCAGTCAAAATTTAATCGCCTGCCTTACGTGAAATCACAGGAGTTTAACTCGCATTTGTAATATTATTCACGAATAACAACAAAGTAAAGTACGTAATTTGAAATTAATAATGGGATCATTCAATGTTATTGGTTTATATTTCATATTTTATAATTATTTTAAATGTATGAAAGTGAAAAAATATTTTTATTGGAAACTATTAAAAGTGTTTCCAATAAAAATATTCAACCTGTTATATAAGATTAATTTACAAGTAGTGTATAGATCACTCTTATTATCGTTCTTATAACGTCATTACTAGTGACGTTCATTATCACACGTTCATTATTGTTTGCATTTATAACAATTGGTGTTAACTTATATTCGATATCGTTATAGTCTATATGAATACTAATATGTGTATATTTTTTTAAATAATAGAGATAATTTGCCATTTATTCTAAACAATTCATGAAAAAATAATATTTCTACAAGTGACTTGAATAAAGCAGTAGATATATGCCTCGAAAAATATAATCTAAACTCCTGAACAAAATATAAAAAAAGAAAATCATAACGAATGCTTATTTCTTTCACTAAATATTTGCAAAACTAATTTTTCCACTCAAATACGTTTCTGAAATAATCGACAACAAAACAAATATTTTAGTTTTATATTACAAGGTGAAACAAATTTCGAATGAGAATTGGTATATAAAAATAGAAACCACATGTTTATAAAACACGTATGATTAAAGGTTTGAAATTAATAGAAAATTATTTACAGAACATTATCTCAAATAATATTTACATAAGACTTCCTCTGTAATTGAATAATTTCATTCAGAATTAATACATCGCGTGCAATAACTTTTAACGTAAACTCATTTAGCTTTTTTTCGTTTATTTATGACATCAATCCGAAAGCTTCTTATTACATAAACGTATTTAAACAACTTTTTTTCCAATTAAAACATGTACACATATACACACACACACACACACACACACACACATATATATATATATATATATATATATGTATATATATATATATAATATTTTAAGGCTCTGGAAATATTTATACGTCGTTTCGAAATTGGGTCAAATTACATTTGCATATTTATGGATAAATGTAATATAAACGGCTTACCCAGTTTACACGATATCAGCTTTATAAATGTTTTTCTAGGGATAATCATAGTTTTTCTAGGCTATGAATATATAAAAAGCTATTTCATATTGTATTTGAACTGGTTTAGTAATTGCAAAAAATAAGGAGAGAAGTAAAATTAAAAATAAATAAATTAGATGAATAATTGACTGCACGGTCGATGTTTACAACAATTAGAGTGCAGTAGTGGGGGCCATTTCAATGGTTTTAAATGTTTGTTATCGCAAACTTGATGGTTTAATGGAATCTGTCAAATTTATTCGTTTAAAATTTTAAATATACACAATATATATATATTAACGAGAAATACACAAAACGACGATATTTTAAATTTATTTAAATATGTCTTGTCAATTACAATGATAAATATTTTTTTTGTTTATTGGAATAAACTTTCAAAATTATTCAAGAGCGGAATGTATTATTGCTCTGTCTTGATTGATTTTATTAGTTATCTTGATTAGTATACGCAGATTTGGTTTTGATGGCTACTTGCATGTTTGTAGTAGAGTTTTTATTTATGGTCAAAATATAAGCCAGTCTTAAGATTTTTTGTTTACACACTTTCCAAATGAAGAAAAATATAACGTATTGTTCAATTTGAAAAACAAATATAATTTTATTGGATTATTTAAAAACAACAGCTTGACAAAAACTTAAATAAGCTTAAGAAAGAAAAATAAATATAACTTAGAAATAATTAAAACCTGAAATCATATATGCTGATAATTAAAATACGAAGTCTAAATTATCACGCGGTTAGTATGTATTTCTAAGTTTTCTATTTAGAATAAAAAAATAATAAAATCAAAAAGGAAACATTGTCAGTGTTGTCATTTTAAATTTTACATATATACATTGTCCTATCACATACAATTTTAAACATTTGAAAATATTCTGTTTGAAATATACTGAAATATTACATACCTCGTGTTAATTGGTATGAAACACTAATCTTTTGTGGATATACTAGTACATGTTTTTCTTTTTCATTCTAAATTAATTGTCGCTAAGAAATACATCATATACCATAATTATGATATAAATAAAAAATGACTAATGATCTATATAAATTCTTTTTTCACAAAAGTTAATGACTCTAAAAATATGTAATAAAATAAAATATCTTGTCAATAAAAAAAAATATGAAATGATTAAAAGACAAAGAAAAGTCTGAAAAATTGTTGCTACCTAATGCAGAACTCTCGATATTAATTAATTGTAAATAGAATTTGCGCAATGATATTTATGTTTTGTAATCAGTTATTTGAAATTGCTAATCTGTAACAATTCTACTGTTTTTAAAGATTCTCCTAATTTTAATCGGTGTTTTTGACATTTTCCAGTGCTCGTTTTAAATTGTCAGGTCAATTATCAGGTAAATAGCATAGTGAAAATACATTTTACGTAGTTTAGGATCACTTATAAAATATTAATTTTATAAGATTTATTATCTTATTTAGGTCCTAAAATTTTTAATGTAGACTCATCTTACCAAATATTTTAAATTGCGACATTAATTGTATAAAAGTGTTAAGTAAATCAATAATGATTTCGTAAAACATATTAAATAATAGGATCTTATCGATAATTATCGAACTTTACTGATTCTCATTCGAAAGTTGTTTTTATTTTATTTTTTGATCATAATTTTATTCTTAACTTCAACTTAACTTCTATTATTATTTAGCAACACATAGATGGAATGTTTTTTGGGTAATAGAAAATAAATAGCCATAAACAATTTTTTATTTCATTTTTGTCAGTTGCTTATTGAAATTGTTTTTAATCCGAAGTAGCTTCCAGAATAATTGAAAATAATCTCAAATTTCATTCATATTTCAAACTATGTAAATTTGGCACAAATGTGAATTTACATAAAATAATTACATTAATTGGAACTATACTATGGTCTTCCAACTATAAACACAACATCCCTTCTAGCGTATTTTTTCTGAAGAATTGAAATTGGTAATCAATATGGCAAACGCAAGCTTTCGTTCGAGCTCAAAATTCGCAGTTGAGTTAATGCGGACTGATTTGTTTAAAAATATTTATGTTCTAATATAAAAAAAAACATAATTTAAAAAATTATAAAAAAGAGTTTTAATTTTTATCATAACGAAGCCTGTTGGTACTTTTTATATATGAATAAGTCTACTGGTTACAAACTGTTCATTTATTATTCACACTCATTTTCACCTCATTCTCCGCTATATGTAGAATAATAGTAATGTTAAAATGTTGAAGTTTAAACTTATTACAAATTTAATTCAATACAATTTCTTTTATATCATCATGCATATGCAATTTTTCAGTGAAACCTTTTCTTAATTTGTCTAATGTATATAAATTCTTAAAGTTTTAAAGAATACATACGGAAGAAGATAAAAAGGAATAATGGCAAATTGTAACCGGGCGGTCAAAATATATTTATTATCTTATTAGTGTAGAACTGTAAATCCACATTACAACAATAATAGCACCTGTGGTATTTATACGACGCAGTATACCTCTGCAGAAATATTAATGAACAAGATATTTGTATTATTGTTGTCCAAAATTTAATGCACAAAATATTGACTGTACATAAATATACATGCCATGAGGCAGGCTTAAACTCAATCTGTTCAAATAAAACTGCCATATAAATTAAAAAGAAAATCAGTCATATTGTTCGATCATGAAGCAGAAACTCATTAGTGCCGTTATAAATATCAAGCCCGGAACGGACATGGTTACTCGTATAATCATTATATCGTTTCATTTGGAACTCCGTTCAGAAATGGGGTTAAAAATTGACGTGTGGATTGGTATCGTGATATTGCTAACTTTAAATATCGGAGTGTATTCATTGAATATAGAAAACTCGTTGTTATCAGATATGACAAACAAATTAAGTTCACATTGTTATGAAGACATGCTAAACGAAAATCAGGATATAAAATACTTCAACATGAAGGCAATCTCCGGTAAGAAATTTAATTTTAAATGTCTTAAGTTTTTGAAATATAATATTTTGGAACGAGATTCTATTCCAAATCTATTTGTTGTACTCAAATATTTTTTTGCGACATAAGCTTAATTTAATATCGACGTATTATAATGGTGTAATTAATTAATAGACATAAATGAGTAAAACTAAATTTTTTTGAATTCACTATTTTTTTCTTCAGAAAAAAAAATGAAGTGAAATTATATTTCAGTAATTGATGTCATAATAAACTGGTAATTATGGCAAATTCCCTGGAATAATTTGATAAATTCAAAATTAATTCAAAGATACTATTTGTAAACTAGCTATTGTTCTGGCTTCGCTTCTTTAAATTTTAAGATTTTGAACTCTATTAAATTAAAATACTCATTTGGCTTGTTCTCTATATTTTAGTTTTTTGTAAATAATTGGCATTAGGGTCTGGGCATGTATACTGTTGAAGATGTCACTATTCGGGTCGTGGGGCATGGATGAATATTATCTTATTTATACTAACGTGCCTAATAAATTATTTGCTCGAAACTATTGTGTACGTCGGGATTTTTTAGGTAAACTTTACATTCTAAAATAGCCATGATGGTACGTAGTTTCGTGTCACGGAATATATTTAATTTTTTTCTTAGAAGCATAAAATAAGATACGAAAATTTTACGACGAGGGGGAAAGTGGAAGGGAAATAAGTAGTTACCATGTTTAAGAAATAAATATTTAAACTAATAATTTTCTTTAAATTTAAGCCAATTATACTAAACAAAGTTGCATCTATCTAAGTAAATTTGAAAAGAGAAAAAACATAGGTTATGGAATAGAAGAGAAAAACTTGATAACCTCTTTTTTACCCACGATGGAACGGAGGAGGTATATGCGTTTAGGGTGAGAGGTTGTTCGTGTTTGTGTGTGCAGTACAATGTTCCCACTTGTCTCCAAAACGGTTTGATCGATTTTGACACGTTTTTCTGTAAAATGGTTGTGATTCATTGGTAATCGTTCTTAGATAGGTGTTGTGGTGGTTTCTCACCAGGGAGCGCCACAATAAACATTTTGTTGCAAACGAAGGTCCAATTTATCTCCCAAACGGTTTGACTGCTTTAGATATAGTTTTATGCAAAATATTTGAAACTAATTGGTGATGGTTTGTAGATAGGTGTTATGGTGTTAGCTCATAAGGGGCGCTGCAACATTTTGTTGCAAACAAATGCTTCGATTTTTCTCCAAAACCGTTTGATCGATTTAGATACGGTTTTCGGTAAAATATTTATGATTTAAAGGTGAAGGTTATTAAACAGATTTCAAGTTGTTAACTCGTCAGAGGACAACACAATATATATTTTTGATTATTAACTACTTTCTGGCCTTTCTTTGGGTTCGTCGATATGTGATTCACGTAATATGTTTCTCAAGCATTCTAATTCTTTCAATGCTATCCTATTGTATGGATGGTTGAAGATATATCTTCTATTTAGATCAGTTATTACTACACCGTATAAAGATCGCACTCTACTAAGCATCACATAAGCTTGCCCTTTGGCGAATGTTTTTTTAAAAGCTTAGTTATTAATACTAAAAAAAAAAAAAAGCAATATTAAAATTTTGATTAAGCTCACGTCAAATGTAAACATTTTAATCGAAAAAGTATAAAATAAAAAGCAAAATTATAAGTGTTGAAAAAACCCACGATTAAGTAATTTTTTTTAAAACCCTGCCCACTAAAAGAAAGTAAGAACTTAATAATACCATTACAAACCAAAGAAAATCCGTCGGGGCTACAATCGCCATTTTGATTCCTAATATCAATTATATTGTAGCAGCATAAGAAAGCTATTTGCACACCTAAGAGTATTTCAATTAGTCATGAATTTATAAAATGGCAAATTTGTTTGCATAGGCAGGGCATGGCAGCCCGCCGGGTTTTTTTGGATTTTTAATTATTTTAATAGATTCTCACTTTCCTTTAGACCGGAGATTTAAAAAAAATATTTAATTGTTTTTCAATTACAACGTCATCGTGGGTTTTTTCAACATTTATAATTTTGCTTTTTATTATTTTCTATTTTACAAATGTGTATATAGCATTCCCAACTACTGTATTCCAAGAAGTGGCTTCTAGTGTGTGCCCATTTGGGCTCCCTTATAGAATAGAATATAGCATAAATATAATATTACTTTAAAATAAGCATCGTGATATATCCTTGATGAATCGTACGAAGCGTGATGATATCGTACGGTAATATGAAAAAAAATGTCAGTAATTACGCGCAAGTCCACAGTGCAGAGGTAACCATTCCTCCTGGGTTATCTGCTTTAAGAGTATTATAACAAAAAACGTTGAAAAATGGATCATAATTATAAAGCAAAAGTTTTATGCCGACAATTTGAAAAATTTATCTTAAATATGTTTGGTAATAATAATAATAATTTATTTGTGGATAAAAAATACAAAAGGTGATATAATAAGTATATACATAAATTTTCTTAGAATCAATAACAAATTAAAAATTAAGTTAAGCGCCTTAACTATAATTTTAAATTATTCAATGTTTTATCCACAAAAAGGTAAATAGCTCGGCTTGTGCAGTTCTGCTATAAGCATCAACAACACGGCCGGTTATATATATATATATATATATATATATATATATATATATATATATATATACATATACAACAGATAATGATATTAAGACATGCGTACAGAAATATTACTACGTACACGTTATTACCTATTGAGGACAGTACACAAAGAAAAGATGTAAAAACCAAAATTCGAAAAGCAAGGGAAAAAGAAGATAATAATAATAAATATAATTTAATCAAATAATTTCGAAGTGCCGATATTTTTCATTTATTCCGTTTGCTTTTGTTCGAACAAAAATCCTTTTCGAATTGACCTCTTAAAAGTAGACATGGATCCAGCGGTCTTCAGGGGTGGAGGGAGGTCATTCTAAATTTTAGTTGCAGTAAACTGGAAACTACCCGGACAACCGGTTGTGCGATGTTCCGGAACTAAGAGAAGTCGCTCTTTCGGATATGGGTAGTACGCGCGATGCTCCACCATCGCCCTTGTCTCCCTTAATGTAACAAAAAGTCCGAAATATTAATACAAAATTATTATTTACCTGTGAAGTATTCAAATACCAATTTTTAATTCCTTAACGAAACTTGTTCTCGGAGGCAGTAAAGATTCAATTAAAAAACATGGCTTAAAATAAAAAATAGACACTGAAACACAAATTGTCATTTCAAAAGAAAATTCTGTGCACAAAACGTGATGATTAAAGTTTGAATGGATCACGACATAAGTGAATTTATTAAAAAGTTTGCAAAACTATATAAAAATAGCTATTTGCGGTAGAGAATATATATACTCTTCAAATTTATTAAAAAAAAACACACACACACAAACACTTATATACGTAGTCGTAAACACAAAAACACACACATACGCGCGCGCACACACACTCACATCACACAAACACACGCACACCACATATACACACAAATGTCTGTAAGAATTGCTAATCAAAAATAACAATAATAATATAGCAAATTAAACCATCAATTTTAAGTAACGACTCCAAAAAATAATGAATGTCCATTGGTTTTTAAATGTCTTTTGTCCATTGCCTAAATTAATTCAAAATAAATGGGATATAATATGTGATTTTAATTACTTTGATAGCTGAAAGAGCCCGTCCATACAGCATGTACATGCTGTTATGAAAAATATCTTAACATTTTATATATTAATACCTCTAATGCACGCGTAAAAATTACAATGCGAGGGTTTTATACACATTTAGACTAAAGAAAATATTTAAGAATACATAGTATTTCTATGTACATGAGTACACAGTTTCATTTTACTAATATACAAATTGACCAGTATATCTTTAAAAAGTTTAAAATGTTGCATATTTCTAAAAAAGGATATGAAATTTGGCATCATTCCTCTAGTTTCTCAGCAAACTTTCGGTAAATTTCTGATAACGATGTATTTTGCTATGGAGATAGGATTCTAGGAGTGAGAGTAACCTTCATTTGTGTGTAGAACGTTTGTCAATTTTTGACATAATTTTCACGTCACGTCTAGTTCCATTTTAACATTAGTCAACATAAGACACAATGCTTCTCCTACGTGAAATATATTTACGTTTGTTAGAAAATGATCACGTATTCCGTCAGAAATATTGTGAAAAGACATGTGAGCTTTTAAACAATGTTCCTTATTGTAATGAAGTCCACTTTTATTTCATTTTTGTAATATATATGTAAAGAAACTATATTTATTTAATTGGTACAGCGCTCACGTGTCTTTAAAGAGTGACCATGTACTTATGTACTTCATAGATGGCGCTGGGAGTAATGGTGGCCAACACGCTTAGCAAAGCAGATTATTTTTAGTTGACAGAACTAACGATCGTTATTCAGATTGTTTGATTATATTAAAAGAATTGTATAAAAGGGAATTAAAAATTTAAATAATAAACTTTAAATGTTGTTTTTTTTGTTTTCAGGTAGTATAAAACTATTTAAGTTTAACTGTGTAGTTATTATCGCGTGTATGTAAGTATTAAAACAAATAAACTTTGTTTTCAGAGCTACGAGATTGTTTAATTGAATTTTGCAATTCCTTATAAGTTCAAAGATATTGTCTTATATATATATATATATATATATATATATATATATATATATATATATATATATATATATATATATATATATATATATATTCCTAAGTAGTTCACCGCCATTTGAAATTATTGAAATTTAAAGTAGCGTATGCTGCATCGATAATATTTAACTGAAGTATATAATAAAATAAAATTTATGATATATTGTTTATTACATTAATTTCCAAAAATAATTTTATAGATAAACACAATCATAACATTTGCAAACTTTAATAATGATATTTGTAAAGTTTATTCAACGTGCTGAACAATTTTCCCAGGTATGGAATATATTACTGAAAGCCACCAAATTTAAAGCCGATATAACGTATAACCGCTACAGTTAAAATTATTATATACTATTGAATTAATTTTTCAATGAAAATATATATTGAGGATAGTGTTTCAGTATTTAATGGCACAAGTTATTATAAACGAAATATATAAAATGTCTCGAAATTATATCATACCATAATGTAAAAATGAGAGAAATTATATTCATGTTATAAAACACGCGCCATTCAGCTATCAGAAATTTAAAAGGTTTTGTCCATCAGGTTTCTTTGTAATTTCCTGTAAATAAATGTTTGTTTCTATTAAATGAATGGTTTATTTTTAAGCAATGGCATAGTCATAAATAAACGGAAGAGCTATTAATTCCATATAATACGGAAAAGGTGTGTTTCTAAACGTTTAGATATTCAATTATTTCAAAAGCCGTGGGGGAAACTCTAGTTCATTTCATGATTCCATCCAACGTAATATTTCAAACTTCCGAAGTGGTATCATTTAAAGTGTCGAAAGATTATATTTATTTAAATAAAACCCTGTTCGGAAGATTGCGTAACAAAAGGAAAATATTTCATTATACATTTTCTCAGAAATGGTGCAATGAAATATTTTTGAAAGTTTACTCCATACACAGTTATTTTGGCTCGTTGGTTTAACAAAAAGTAAAGTTTAAGAGACAAATAGGGAAATAGGAGATATCTAAAAATATGTAACAACGACAATTACAACAATTGAATTTTTTCAATGCAACAAAATTAAAATAAATTCATACACTCCGACATTTAGATACTTTGTGAATCCAATTAATTTAATATCTGTAAATTGTCCGTTTTCGAAAATTTTATTGAACCAAAGCTTCAATTGCTTTTTATAACATTAAAACTATATAAAATTACAGAAAATGCCCTATTTTCCTCCTAAAATATTTAAACGAGTCAATTACAAAATTTTAATTTGTCGTTTAAACATTATTTTCCGAAAAAAATTGCTTGCACGTCAAATATATTTTTTGTGATAGCACGAAAATAAGCTATTAGTTGAAGAATATCGATAAAAAAAATCCGTTAAGAATTAAATTTTATAAAAAAATATTGAGAATACTAAAAAACTATTAAAAATTTGTTTACAAAATAATTGTCAATAATTTCTTACAAAATAATTATAAAAATGTACAGAAATACATTTATTTATGAAAAACTCTGATAATTTCATCAAATCGCATCCAAATATCTCATCTCACTCCTACGAAAGTTTTTTGAATTCGGAAAAAGCGCGACTGTTTTTATCCGCCAGATTTAGCTGACATATTTATATAAAGTATTCGATACATTTTTTACGATTTTCCGCGATAGTGTATTCAAAGAAACATCAAATTAACAGAGAAAACAAACGATAAAAAAAACAGCCCAACTTATTGTCTTGGCACCTTTCTTACTCCACTGGATACTCAATTGTTTAAATGTTGATATTATGTATTTCTTTATACGACTTTGTATTTCCCTTCTCTTCTTCATAAGTTTTAGTCGTGATATAGATTTCCATATGAAATGTGTTTGATACCTTCTCCATAGATTTTTCCTTTATGGATTTTTCATAATTTTGACTTTTGTGATTTCGAAAGTGTGGAGGAGTGCCTAATGAATCTTGAATGAATGAGTACTTGATTTGCTTTTCTAAATTTTCTTAAAAAAATATAAATAATATTTTTAAGCGTAATTTAGAGTTAGGTAAGGTTACATTATTTCAAGTTTCAAGTTTACGTCAAATGCTTTCTAAGAAAAACGGACGTTTGTGAAAGAAATACAGACAAGCGGACACGTGAATATTAGCACACTTTTGCTATGCGGACCATTGTTACATAGTTTCAAAAGGTGTTAACTAATTGAATATTCTAACTACTATCCCATTGCGACATCTGACAAATGGAAAAGACGTTGGTAAAGATGCGATTCCTATACAAACTATAAAGGCGAGAACAAGGGGTTCATGTCTTTCACACCAACGGAATGTGGCCGACAAGAACGTGGCCAAAACAATGGGTTCATATAAGTATTTGTACCCTTGCATAAAAAGGGCTCAACTAAGAATTGCAATAATTACCGACTTATTGCCCTCACCTCACACGCAAGTAAAATCATGTTGCACCTCTTGATTGAACGACTGAAGACTTACTTGTCCAGAGAAATCGTTGCGGAACAAGCCGGTTTTGTCGGAGGAAAGTGTACTCGTGAACTATAGTACAATCGTGGCTCCAAAATAGGCGTAGCCTGCATCCAGCACTTGCAGCCAGCTTGACTTGCTACAGATGGCCGATATTATGTTGAAAAAATCGCCTATCGGAAATGCTGGTTTACCGTTCAAAGTGTCTTTGTGGGATCATGCGTGCCAGACTGCCGAAACGAAATTACCTACCTTAATTATATACAGTATGCTTATAATTCACATCGATCCTTTGTTGAGTTCAAATCGAATTAAGACTAAAATAATGCAGAAGTACAAGAAAAAAGTAGGCGTAAATACTGTACGTTTGAAGATATAAAGTAATTTCATATGTATATTCTTTGTAAATTTAACGTAAACAGCAGAATAATTAGTAATATATTATTACGTCACATGCATAATTTTTCTGTCCTAATTTAATGACTCTAACTTCAATATTTTCGGATATGTTTCTTCCTATGTGTGTTTTCACAAATACACACACGCACACACACACACACACACACATATATATATGTATACACACACACACACACACACACACTATATATATATATATATATATATATATATATATATATGTATAGGTTGTTTAGTGGCAGATTTCAAGGTTTGAACAAACATAGTTTCTGAACGCAACACATAAGAGGGGCGTGGGGGGCGTCGTTAGAAGCGCAAGCGGTGCGGATGTTTTAGTAGCCATGGAACAGTGGAGTGGAGAGCACCACGCTTTTGCCGTCGAGGCGTACATTTCGAGTGGATTTTCGCTGTCCACGCCGTCTGTGTCTGTAGCACGCCGTCGATTTAATAATCGTTACAATATTCGTCGATTACGTGATGGACCATCGATCAACCCCATTCAGTCATGGGTAGCAAGGTTCAGAGCTAGGATCAACATTAAATAGTCCCAGGCCAACCTACACCATTTGTAGCCACGGATGAAAATGTCGAGCGTGTTATGGTTTCTGTTGTTGAAAATCCCCGTTTATCACCGCGTACACGTTCATCGATATTGGGAATTCCGAAATCAACTTTACAGGTAATAATGCGAATAAAGCTCAAGTTCCATCCATATAAAATTCAAATTGTTCAAGATTTACACGATTCTGACTTTGAATTAAGAAAAACTTACGCGGAGGTGATGTTGTTGACTCAATTTCGTACGTTTGACTAATTACCCGGATACCGTGTCGTTTGACTAATTACCCGGATGGGCAACATATTCTTTAGTGACGAAGCTCACTTTCACATTGGAAGATATGTGAATAAGCAGAACTTTCGTTACTGGGATGTCTACAACCCAAGACAAATGCATCAAGAGCCTTTACATAAGCCACAGTCAGCCTTTACATGTGCCATGTCTGCATCTGCAATCATAGTGCCTTATTTCTTTGAAAATCAACGTGGCCAAACTGTAACTGTGAATTCGGAGAGATATGCCCAGATGTTAAATGACTTTTTCAGAGTAGAACTACAGAATAGTCCATTCTTCAACCAAAACACATTGTTCCAGCAGGACGGGGCCACAGCTCACACTGCTAATGTGTCCATGAATGCAATGCGGCAGTTATTTCCAGAAAAAAAACATATCCCGAAACGGTACCGTACCGTGGCCACCTAGGTCACCCGATTGAAGCCCATGTAACTTTTTCTTATGGGGATACTTAAAATCCGTTGTTTACAAAACAAATCCGAGCACTGTGACACCAGTCACACCAGTGTACATCTTATCGTCAGGTAAATTTATTATTACTAAGTAAATAAAGAGAAGAAAGAGAGATGCTGTTTCCACTCTCTCCTCGTATGCGAGATCGCATCCGTGAACGAAGTCAATTATTAATTTAAATTTAGTCGCTTGCGAAATCGCTTTGTGTTCAGTCGTGTTGCGTCGATGGGTTTTAAACGTATTGTGTTATTATTGAGAAATATTGTGACAGTGAAATAGAGATGCGCGCGCGTATTATCTCTGCTTTTGACAAACTTAAAAGTACCAAAAAAAGTACGGGCCACGAAGCGGCGCGAGCGTTGTAAGTTTAGGCTCTGTTCACAATAGAATTTTTATAATTTATTAAAAATCTAACATGTCAATATTTTTCTGGAATATACGGTGTTTTACAATTCCCGGGTGGAGCATAACTCCAGGTTTTTTTCTCATAGGGGTCGCTGTCACATGTTACGCGACTACACTTTTTTCTTACAAATAATCAAAATCCAGGACAAAGTGTCACTTATTCATATTTATTTATATGAAAAAGAATTAAACCTAAAAATTAAGGTTTTCTTTTTCAAGTAAGAATGAAACCAAATTTATGTTCAAGTTAATGAGACAATTATTCTGTATTGAGACAGATATTTAATAAAGTTATTTGTTTAGCTGCTTGACTGGCACATTGGTAACACTCGTCATTGCTTGTGCTGTCACTGGTCCCGTGTGAAGAATGACTTGGAGGTCAAAGGTTTGGAACTTAATTTACAACATAACATATTCATATAATAGGAAGCAATAAAATGTAACATATATATAAAAAAAGATAATATCATATCTTCAAAAAACCATTAATGTATTCAATTAGAAATACAAATAGTAACTATCTTTTACCACTTCTAACTTGTCTCGCAACTTACTTACATACGTTTTTTTCTTAAGTCTTATTAATTTATTTACACAGACTGATATGCGAATCATTAGAATTTATAGTCGCATCTATATGTAATAAAGAAACCTGGGAATGAATATCACTTACTATGAATTGAAACTAGATTCTGGAATCGAATTTGGAAACTCGGGTTTCTGGGGTATCCTTTAAGAAACAATTTATAATAAACCCTTGCATGCGTTGCATTTAATAATTCTATATAGAGTTTACTGATGCAACAATTATAACTAAGCATGCAACTTTTTATTCCATTCCATTATGTGCGTGCAATAAAAGAACCAAATAGAAGGCTTATTAGACACTAAAATGAGACTGGTATCAACTTCTTGTGGAATAGTTGAAAATTCTTCTTGGCCACGGATTTGTTCTCTTCTTTAATTGATATTTGATTCAACCTGAATTGTACATTTCTTTGTCATTAAGCAAAAATCATGAGATACCTAAATAAGTCATCAAATATGTATTAATCAATGTATAGTATTTATTATTCAAATTCAATAAACATTTTTCAAAATATGTTGTATTTAATCAGCTCTGAAATTCAGTACTTCTAAAACACATGACCCACATGATATTATAGGAATATTATAAATTTAATTTGACTGAGTAAAAACAGCTTAGTGAATTATCGGATTAACGTCTTCATGACTAGTTGTTATTGCTTTAATATTAGATGGATCCTTTTCTAAATACATTATTATTAGAAGTCAGATTTCTGCGTATTATACGTAATTATAAGCACATTTTTATAAAATTGTCGGTTTGACCATTGATTCTTAATTGGTCACTGATAAAAAATTTGCCGCCCCTCTTTCTTGTAAGATCGACCGAAATAATGGTTTTCCATCGCACAAGAATAATCACCATCAGCTTAGTAATATTTCTACATCAACCTATATTCTTTTTGATGGCTCCTCATAATTTTGATGACGTGACTTGGGTACGTAGAGTGCTTTTACATACTACAAACAGTTTCTTTCTAAATGTACGCATTATGACTTTTTTTTAGAGAATTATGAATATTTTCGCAGAGACACGAGTCATCAAACACTCAAACATTTTTATTCATAGATTATAATGATATTTGTTGCTAAAATAATTCAATTTATCTAATGTTTTAAAAAACTACGTACATTATGTAAATCGATTTGAAACTCGAAAAAAATCAACTAAAACAAAATGATAGAAAATTAATAAATGGGAATATTTGTTTTTAACACGCGAAAAAAATATGAAACATTGTATGCAAGGTGAATTTATAACATATATTATGTTTCCTTTTACAATAATATGGATACTAGGTTTCTAAATAACTAAAATATTTTCTATTTGTGGCTCTGTTGTTTTTTGAAGGACAAACATATAATTTAGAAAGCTTTACATGTGAGAAAGAAATGTTTTTGTTTTTATAAAATTGTTGTTCTGCAACGGTGTAGACGTTGGTGCATATATCGAACCAAATGAAGGTTTGTTTTTACTCTAAATAATTAGAACTGTAACTTCACTATACATCAAGGAACACATTTGATCAGGTTATCAATAAATCGGTTATATTAAACAGATAGTACTGTGTTATGTATCACTTTAATTATTTCAGTCCCTCCTAAATAGTGGAACTGGAATAATTCTAATGGTCGTTTTCATATTTCTAAGAACGTGGATAAGTTCTGAAAATGGATATTTCTAAGTTTGTTAGTCTCATTATTGCATACTAGTAAAACTCACTTCTTCTTTTCCATTTCGTTATGCATTTTGTTATAAAACCAAAGAAATTCAATTCATATGAATATAAATTTTACAATTCTTTTCACATCACAGAAAATATATTTCAGTTTTATTTTTGGAAGAAATTATACACACACAATTGATAATTCCTTTAATTTCACCTCCAGTGTTTGTGACTACAACCTGTCTTTCCTAATGAATGCTTATTTCTTTCATGTAGATCTTAAATATGGTTCGATTTGGCTATTGAAATATTCTTTGTGAAGGCGGGATGTCTGCTTGCTTCCCCATCAAACAGGAGCGAACGTCGATCGATAAAAATGTAATAAAGTTTGTGCTTAAAAGGTATATTCGGTAAGAAATTTATTGTTGATTTCAGTTACCCTAATTTTTATGTAAATTCAATGATATTCCATTAAATTATTGGTCATTTTCCATTAGATAAATGATGAAAGATGATTTCAATATTTGCAAATAATTTAACACATATTTCTTTTGCCCAGTTTGATAAGCCTAATATAAAACCTTATAGGTTACAAAAATGTAGTAATTTTTAGGAAATTTTGAAATATAACTAAGACAAATTTCTTTTTAACATTTATTTATTTTTATATGAACATTTTATATTACTTTTGATTTAGCAGGCAATGGTTATTAAAATAAGTTTTTTCGTCAAGGCTTAAGATTTTGGATTCATTTTTTATTAAGTAGTTAAAGGTTTACTGTGTCCCTATTTTGAATTTACTGCTGGGAAGAGCTTTCTTTGAAAGCAGATACTAGGGTTATAGTAAAAAGAAGAAATGGAGGGAAATAATTTTTAAAATATTAATTAAATCTCTAACTACGAAAAGTATTTGCTATTTCTATGTATGGGAATTATTTCAAATATAATTAAAAAAGTATTTTTTTTATGACTTTTCATTGCTAATAAAATTTAACTACATCTCTCTGTAAATTCGTTCTTAAAAGGAAATATTGTTGATGCTCTGACGTGCGAAATTTGAAAATGTTGCGTTAATATTGGAAGCCGCCATCGGAAGTGAAAATACTTTTATCTAGTGCTATATAGTTTTACATTGAGGTGATAAAAGTAATTTGTATCCGTAGGCCTTATAAAAAGATATTTTCATCACATATTATGCTCTCTATTCGTTTTGCCTCTACTTGTTATTTTTTATTAATATATATTTGAATTTTCCAAAAAAAATACGACAAAGGTTTTATAATCATTCTAACGGTTTTATTAATACAATGCGCCTGTATTAATAAACTATTACCATTAGCACAGACTTACTTGACGGAGTTACGCTCTATTCGCTCTCTATTCCTTCTGCTCTACTTATTGTTCCTTTCCAAACTTACTGCGTAACGGTAAGGGACATGATCTGTGACACTTTTGTTTTTTGTTTTTTATTTTTGTGGAATATAAATTCAACGATAGTCTATTGCAATATTTTAAACATAAACATTTTTATACTTCTAACCATAATCCAAATAAATTTATATTATATATAAGTTCACCAAAACGTCTTTAGATTTTTTAGCCCGCGAGGGAATAGAAGTTCTTATCAAAAGTTTATTGTTATTCCGTATTTAGTAACAACGTTTGTTAAAATTTTAAATTTAGAATAACGCCGTCTTTGGCTATGGTGATATTCTTCGTGGCGAGTTCAGCGCTATACATGACGACGGGTCCATACTGGCCTGGCATCGTGGACGCCGAGCAAGACGCGGTGGTTATCGTCTCTTTTCTTTGTTGCTAATTATGGTAAATGGAGTAAATATGTAAGTTACAAGAAATAAAAACCACACAGACAAATATTTGCAGAAAGACATTGTATCTACCATGTGCGTTTCAAAATGTACATAAAATAGGATAATGATCTGTAACCCTTGATATTTTCGATGCAATGTAACGTAAAGAATTTTTATTAAAAATTATAACCAAATGTTAGTATTTAGTTATTTTCACTTTTTATAAACCAATAGTTGTGAAATTTGGGGAGGAAGGTGACACATCGCATATCCCTCCAAAGTCTAGTATTTCACAATGAGAGGATTAAAATGAAAAACATAAACTCAATTTCATTTTGAAAGACCTATCCAATGATAATACACTACTAAATGTATCCGAAAAAATGCCTCTTAGATTTCTCTACTTTACACGTAAAGACATAACATTCAAAATATTATATTAAACAAGTTAATATTTTGTTTATTTTAATGATGAACTCTATATGAAACGTCTAGTTGTAAAATTATAGTGTAAACAGACCTAGATTATGGAAACTATGGGTCTGTGTGATAGTTGTGCGAGGAAATTAAATGCAGACAGACAGTTCGGACAAATATGACAAAATTATGGAGATTCCTTATTTTAATAGAGAACTCTGAAAAATAAATCATGTGGTAACAATTTATTCATTGCTTTTTATTGGGAAAATATTTTGTCAGCGTTATTAAATGGAATGAAACTCGAGGCGCAGCGACCATCATTTCTATGATAGCGGTTCGACATTCATAATGTCATGTCAAATTTACTTCAACAACTGGATCGTTCACCCTCCGTATGTTACAGAGTGAGTATTTTATATTTTTTATTAACAAATTAGATTCCTTTAAGGGAAGATATAAGAGGTTGTAAGAACATAGAGCTACGCAACTGAAATTGTACATGCGTAAATTGCTTTAAGGATTTATGTCACCCTGAAGATATAAAATTTATTTAAAATTAGCAAATTTTTTTAACCATTTTCAATTGTTATCTATATAAAATTGATTAGTATCACTGCTTGCAGTGTGCATAGATGAAAAAATCTTGATGTCTTTAAAAATATAAAAAGAAATTGGAGTACGTCAGCAAAACACTTTTGCCGTGACAGGCAGAAAATGATATTATTTGTTTACTTGGCGTTTAATTGAAATGAAAAAGATGATTGCATTTTTCAAATACTGATTTATTATCCGCGTAGCGAAGGAAATTAGCAAACCTTTCCTGGAAATGGTTAATCGGTCGTATAAAAAAATGGAATAACTTATGTTGCGTGAAAGATAGTATCTTTAGCAGGTATTCGAAATTTGAACACAATTTTGGTCAGATGGATTTTTAAATATTTACTATTATAAAAAAATAGTTTTTACAAAAATGTAAAGGAAAATAAACGTCGGTTCGGCGGTTGCGGTCGAGGGTTATAATTATATTTTTTGCATTGACATTAGTTTGCAGTTTTGGTCTGCAAATATCAGTGATATTTGCAGACTCTCCCTTAGCTCACTTTGCATCCTTCCTTCCTCTTTTATACCCTGTGGTTTATTTTGAGTTTGCGATTGAAATGCAGCTCGTATACTTGTAGATTTGTTGTTGACATTCAGTCCACTTCTAATATTAAATTAAAAATCTTACAGAAATACGAGGTAAAATTTTATATTCTTTCTTATTTCATTATAAACCGATGTGTACTCTTTCATAAGAAAGAAAGAATTCTTTAACGTGTAGAATAGTTAGAGATTTATTTTATGAATGGAATCGCTTTTCAAAAATTCCGTCAATCTGAAAATAATTTTTTTTATTAGAATTATTACATTCAACTACAGGTTTTATTAAACAAACGCAGGTTAATTTTCTATTCACGTAGTTTTTGAAATTTCTAGCTGACAACAGTGACGTCCCATCCTAATTCTAAATTGCTTTAATTCATATACAATTTAAATACAAATGATACGACAGGATGCGGCAATTTATAAATAAACCCCTTATGGGTTTTAAATGAGTGTATGCACGGGCACGAGCGTGTTTGACTCGTGTGTATGTGTTTGGGTGTTTGTGATTGTGTATTAATTTTAAACAACAAAAACTAAAATAAAAATTTTCATAATTTCGTTGTAAATAATAAAATTTTGATTTACTGATACGAAAACTTTATTAAATTATTTTCATGGTTTCATTATTTGGGGATTTTATTTTTATAAACATTTTCTGATTTAATTTTATGCCTTTTTAGTTTAACCCGCAATCCTCGAGAAATTAGTCAATTCGAGCAATTCTATATAAAGACCCACATGCGTATACCAGCATACTTTGTCGGACTTCTCTTTGGGTATATAGCATCTCTTAAAAAGACAAAGACGGAGTTTATTTCGAAGGTATTTTTTCATAAAATGTTTTTTGCCTTAAAAAAATTGTCAACCATACTTTCTTTTGAAAACTTAGTTTTATGTCGTTTATTTCATTTAATGAATATTTTTGCCTTCTATCTTTTTTATTGTGCATAACAAACGTGGAAGAGTTTACACACGTATACTTTTGTAAAGCAAAGACAATTTTTAACAAATTAAAGTATCGGTATATAAGATGAGCTTGGAGAGGTGGCGCTACTGTGCCAACGTAAACATCGGCTCCGTATATAAAGTTAATTTAAAATTATAAAAAGTTATCAAAGTGGTGGAAAAACAGTGTGAAAGTGTAAATAACTTATAAACGCAGTGATATAAACATATTTATTGAACTCAGTTATCTGCATGAACATAAAATAGTGATACAAGTGGTAACAACAAAACAGTGACATTATTCTTCTTGTGAACAATTAAAACAGTACTTACTCGAACTATTCTTACTCAGTGATTAGTACGGATCATTAAAAAACAATAACCCAAACAAATCAAGTTAAAGAGTGGAAGTTTAGAAATTCTATAACCTACAAAATATTTACTGCGTTGTCATTTCTTTAGAAAAAACTCAGAGTAATTTAGATAAGCGACATCTAGCGGTCCTGCAAAGTACTAAGTAGTATTGACAATATCGATAAAGTAAGCAACCACGGTTTCTCCAGGCACCGAGCTCGTAGTACTTCATAAAACCAATAGAGGGCGTAAAAACTAAAAAAAAAATGGATGAAATTAAAGAAATGCTACAAAATATGCAGGTTGAAATGAGACAAAACAAGATGGAAATGTTGGCCATGAAGGAAGAACTTAAAAATACCATCATTATAAATATCAACGAGAAATTTACTAATTTAGAAACCAAATATGAGCAAATCGAGCAAAATTTAGAGACACAAAAATTGGCAATTGATGGTTTTGAGCGTTTCATGAGAAGGAAAAATATATTACTTTTTGGAGTGGAAGAACAAGAGAATAGCTACCAAGAATTAGAGGTAAAAGTTCTAGATATTATTAACAAAACATTAAAAATCAAATGTGAAAATCACTACATTGAATCAGTGAGAAGACTTGGCATAAAAAGTGATAAAGCCAGACCTATTGTAATAACTTTGCTTACTATGGGAATAAAAATCAAAATATTAAGGAATAAAAAGAACTTGGAAACCTCACCCTACTATATTAAGGAAGACTATCCACTAGATATCCTGAAGAAAAGAAAAGAACTCCAAATTGAAGTAGGCAAATTAAGAGAACAAGGTAAAAAAGCGATAATTAAATACGATAAAATAGTAATACTTCAAAATAAAAATCAACAAATACAGTCTACTTATATATATAATAAAAAGAGAAATTTATCAGATTCCCCCGAGCAGGCAACCAATCCTGTCAGCGCAGAGAACCAGTTTAAAAAACAGCCTGCCAAGATAAGTAAGAACAACAGTATAAACAATTATATGATAAAACCTACGCTCACAGTACCTGATAAGACGCCTCCTGAAACGCTCTCATCAAAACAAACTACAAAATAGCAACCCACACCGGCCCCTCTCAATCTCCCAACACGGCTGGTCACCGCGGGAGACCTAGACTGCAACCCTCCAACAAGCCAAGAACTATACATCTGCACATACAACGTAAAATCACTACTATCGCCGCGAAGGATAAAGCAAGATGGAGGCAGTTGGAGGAGGCCTATACCCGAAAGGGGCCATGACAGGTTATAGTCAACTTGTTAAAATATAGTATATTTCACTAATACACATTATAGTTGTTTTTTCATAGTCAAAGTTATATAATTTAATTGTAAAAGTATGTCATGGAAAATAAAGAGGCTTATTATTATATATTTTATTATTATATATAAGATGAGCACCACTATTTTATTACTGAGGAGTTTAATCATGAAGAAGGAAATATGAGAAGCCGGTGGGTGCTTGGATGTTAAAGGCAATTCCGACTTTTTTGGAATTATACCTAAATAATAATAGTTTTCTCTTATGAAACGTATAAAGAAAAATTCTTACTTACTCTAATTCCAAGATTGCGAGAATTAACGAAACTCAGTAATAATTTTTAATCAGTCAAATTTGCAATTTTATGAGTTGACTGATTAAAAAAACTTATCACTTCTATATCTTGGTAAGAATAAAAATAAAATTGAGTTTCATTTAGTTTTCACTGTAATATGAATACATATAAACTACATATAAATATCCTTACATGTGGACAATTGCATCGCTTTTAAGTTTATTCCTTAGGATTCTATTGAATCTCTACCCAGTTGATATTGATCTAGTCTTAGAGGTAAGAAACACAAAATTAATCTTATTATTCTTTTAGGATTAATATGTAATGCGAGATTAGAATAAAATTCACGAAATGCCAAAATTTTCCAGCCAGATGATATTATAAAAATAAAGCCGTAATCTAATACACCTGGCGAATAATTACTAAAAACGGTAAAAACACGCAAAAATATATTTTTTATACATAAATTCCGTTTATTTTTTCATACATTACATTTCCTTTGGTAAACCGAAGACATATCGAAAAGAAATTAACAGTTCTTCGATACTAATCAAAGGTGAACTTGATGAGACTGATTCTTGAAAAAAGTAAATATTGTCTATTATGTAATTTCATTACACTCTGCTCTAAATACTGTCATCATACGAACGTATAAAGCAAATATTTAAACTATATTTAAGCGCTTGTAAATTATATCTCGCAGTATATGTTCCGTTAAAAGGAAAATTTTGCCGTTTACTTCCTGGCTGATGAATTTTCATGTATACAGATAATTCTTAAACATTTATTTTCCGAAAAAATGGAACTAATTGTATGTTAGCCATACTTCCGATCATTAGCATCTACTGAAACTATACCATAACAAATAGAAATAAAAATTGTGTCAAAATAACACAATTTCTCCTCCTCTTTATCTTCATCATCACTTAGGGCCTCTTTTTGTATATTATTCACATTTTCAGTAAGATGTTCAATTGATCTGATTTCGTAGGGCGCAACATTGTCATGAATGAAAGAATATCCAGGAAAACCCTGCAGTATCACGGGTTCTTCTTCTTCTTCCAATACGACGTCAATTTCGTTATTTCTGAAACCTGTTTTTTTGAAACAATTTTGTATGGTTTAATTGCTACCTATGCCGCTGAAATGTTTAGGATCGCATCATGCATAGTCAGGGGTCGTTTGCAATCAGGGTTTTCCATTTCTTTAAGATATTGATGTATTCTGTGGCCTTGTTTAAGGACCTTTATAATGCTCTAATCCATTGGTTGCAACTTACTTGTCGCATTTGGAGGAAAGAAAACAAGCTTGATATTCTTTAGCTCAAAATGTTTATGGTGAGTGTAGCAGATGTCAATGAACAGAATTATGTGTCTATATTTAATCTGGAAGTGATCATCTAAAGCTTTTAACCAGTCGATGAAACGAAGGCCGGTCGACCAAGCTCGAGATTATGCATCATATGTTTTTGAAGCAACGTGGATTTTTCACCTTACCAATCACTAGTAAACGTAACTTTTCCAACCCATCAGAATTGGCACACGCTAGGACAGTCAGTCTCTTTTTACTTGCTTTGGAACCATGGCAAGTTTCTCCCTTGAAAACATAGGATTTATCTGACGTCAATTTAAAAAATAAACCGAATTCGTCTGCGTCAAAAATATTTCGCGGTTTATAATTCTGCAACAGTTCAGGAAGTGTTGTCCAAACTGATTTCCCACTGATTTAACGGTACACAATACCGTGGATATTTTTAAAGGGATCTATTCAGCCACTTGAAGTAAAGTCAAAATATGTGATTTATAAGCTTTTAGTAATTTTACGTGCTTCTTGCATAATATGGGGCTACCTATGGCAGTTAAAGTTGGTGCTTGATGAAGCCACTTCACTAAAACTTTCTCTACTTTATCAAACTTTCCTACTTTTTACTTTTTTCTTTTCACATCTCCCAATATTCATTTTTCTTTAATTTCTTTTCTATTCTTTAAAATGGTATGTAACGTAGAAACGTAACGTTACGTAAACGTAACGTAACGTTTTACAAATGAAGCTAAGCAGCTAACTGTGTTTGTTTTTTTGTTTATGATTTTTCATCAAAAACTTTCAATATCTTCATTTTCTCTTGAAGTGACAATACTTTTCGCGTAATTGCAGTAATTTTTTATCAAATATAACAAGTGCAGCAGCTCACCAACATTTCAACCGTGTTTACTATCAAGGTCAGCCTTGGTTAGGGCATGATTTAGAACCCCAGGAATGAGGCTGGATAATGCGTAATGGATTCCTGGAACCTACCATTACAATTTTACCTCCAGCTCCAGAAGACTTGCTGAACACAATATTCTGCAACTGCAAGAATGGTTGTGGTTCGCGATGTGGATGTAGGAATCGGGGTTGCCGTGTTCTTTTGCTTGTGGTCAGTGTAATAGGCAAGCTTGTCTCAATGCTTCACCCTATCAGAGTGATGACAATGGAGACGGTACATTTGACCCCGAAATCGTAGAAGACTTGGAGACAAATGTCGTTGAAGATGAAAATGAAGAAGAATTGGAAATTCTACAACGACCAGACGACGATGATGAAGAAGAAGAAAACTAAAAATAAATAATGGAGTTTTTCTTATTTTTATTCAATTTTTTTTTAATTTCAACTATGAAAAATGTATGAAATCGAATTTTTTAATAAAAATATAAATTAAAAATGTATTTATTGTCTTTTTATTTACTTAGGATGTAATTAGTATATATCTGAATATAATTAAAATGTAATTAAAGTATTTCTGTCAATAATTTTCTGATTGTACAAAGAGGTGTTATTAAATAAAAATATACTTCAATAATGAAAAAAATTATTATAATAAATGTGATATTTAATAAACAAATGTAAATTATTTATAAATATATATTTTTCAATAATTAACGGGCTTTATACGTCCTGTTTTTGACCGAGACTACAGGTTGAACGTGAATGATACCGTACGTAGTGAAAGACTGCGCGTTCACTGCCCTCTATCTCAAAAACGGTTTGAGGTATAAACAATTTTTTGAAACAAAAGTTGTAGAGAATTTTATTCCTTACAATATTTATAATAAATACAAATAGCGTAAATTTAACAGGGAATGAGATATTTGCAAAAAATGCGCAAAAAATCGATTTTTCGACCTTTGACCTTAGTTATCTACAAGTCGCGCACATGCTATCGTAAGTAGGTTTTGAGACAAATTTTAGGATGTTAAAATAAAGGTTTATACAAGTTTACAGCCGGTTATCTTTCATTCCGAGGTGAAGCCCCTAAGATGACTGGATTATAAACAAGTGATAGAAATAGAAAGCGGGGGGAGCGACACAACACGTAAATGAATCTAGAAAACGACTGCAGGCGGCAAGGCGTCTGAAGACACGGGGGGAACAGCGCGGCCGGCGCGTGACTCTCTTGCGGCTGGCAATCGCTCACCCAGTTAATAGCTGGCCGGTGCTGCGTGAGATAATACCTGTGCGCGTGCACAGTACAGATGGTGTATTAAACGGGATGACGAATCGTATTAAGCGTGAAAGAAGGTATGAAAACACGCCTCAAGTTGCAGAGACTGTCGTAAAATTGCGTATTATGCGAGAAATCGTATTAAGTGGGTTTTATTGTAATTAAAAATATTCTCTTAACAAAAAATTGTATTTTTCGGAATTCCGTTTACTTAAAAAATATGTAAATATTTGCTTAAAATAGTTTTTTTTAAATTTAGGTATATCTCAAAATATAAATTAAAAAGGGTCTTAAATTAAAAAACACAAGGTTTGAGTAACAACTATTGTTCAACTTCTTTCGATAGCGAGTCTCAAAATCTGGCACCTTATTCGAATCGCTCTCCATTTTTTACACTTGTCTATCCACCATGTTGCATCTTTTTATAAGTTAAAGGTAAAACAGTTGCAAGATATTTTTACTGAACGCATAGGCTAGAGCTAAATATAGAATTACTCTTTGGACTTCCTAATTATTTTTTTTTATATTTTTGAATGTTTTTATTTACCAAATTTGGTATTATAGTTGTATTTCGATCTCATGTTTTCATTTTTCTAAATTTTAAATCATGAGATTTAAAAGTTTAACATAAATACATACATGAATTAATTATTAGGATTACTTTTCATGCAATGAAATTAGAACGAGTACCGATAACCTTTTCCCAGTATGCTGAAATGCTAATATTGTTTATAATAGTTGTATCACCGTCCATATATAATATTTCAATAGCTTTTGATGAGAATACGTCTTTAAATTTTCTATTATACGGGGGCAATCCAAAAAACCTAATGATAACAAAATCGGGGGATACAGTTTGGCGTTGCAGTTCCGAATCTATCTTCTATATCAACAATTAAATTATACCACTGGATAGCTAAAGGATCAAATAATTCATAGCTGAAGGATCAAAGAATACAATAAGCGAGAACAGTAACGCATCGCGCGCGGTGGAGGGGGAAGCGCCGCCATTTTGAGGTTATTTTGCTGCGTATCGAGATTTGCAATTAATATAATTTTTTATTCGGAAAAGCTACGATCTTCATTTAAGTTTTAATCATCAGCTGTAATCAAAATTTATCGATTGTATATAAAACATTAGTTTAAAGTAGTGACAGTGAATATAATAAGGTGTTAGAATAAAAAAATATTATCAAAAATATATAATGTCGGCTTATACGCGTCGAAACGCCAAAACCAAATACAGGGATCGTATACGGCTGGAAAGGGCTTCTCAAGAACAATCGAATGGTAACAATAAAATACCATATGACCGAGTCAAGCAGTGCCGGGAACGTAAAAGAACGAATGCGGCCGAGCGGATCAATGACGGTGCCAGTACATCTGCAGCTGGGGCGGTTGAAATTATGAGTTACATAGACGTATTCACATACAACATACGGCCGTGTCTATGACACAGTCACACCCCATTTTTTTTATTAATTTGTATAATTTATATTAATTTTCATCGTTTAACAGAAAACCAGCAGAAGATATGACCAAGGAGTAAAGACGCATAGCACATACACGGATGCGTTGAACGAAATATATTTTTTACCGATTTTTTCATTATATAATTGCAATTAGTTGATTATAGTGAAACTTTTCACCGAAACCTACTTTCATTCTCGATTGACGAAATAAGTTTTTTACGCATGCTTAAAATTCTATATTTATGCCATAATTCTCATATGATGTTTAGCTAGCAAGGCGAACCCGTGCCAAGATCGCGCTTCCTCCGTCAACGGATGTATATTATATATATATATATATATATATATATATATATATATATATATATATATATATATATTGTATAGGTTAGGAATATGTTCCAGCCTTGCACTGTCAAGCGGTACGGATCTCTCTACGTCCTGACGAATGAGAATATGCCTTCTAAAGACGACAAAATTAAAATTCAACACATAAACCTCGTATTTTGTTATCCTCATTAGTAAATGCTATCGAATTAATTTCATTAATGAATGGAATAAATTACTTTTAAAAGAAAAATTATTTTTGTCAACCTGTGTCATGTTATACTTACATAAATTAAAATAAGATCACTAGCTAATGAATATTAATTATTTCGACAATAAAATGAAACTACGTGATGTAGTATTATTTCTACTTTATTTAAGTTCTTTACCACGACCTAGGTTTCGTTGTATTACATCTTTAGATGGGCTATTAGCAAATATTGCTATATTTTTTAATAGCCCACCTGAAGATGTTGTAATACAACGAAACTTAGGTCGCGGTAAAGAACTTAAAAAAAGTAGAAGTAGTACTACATCACGTAGTTTCATTTTATTGTCAATAATGAATTTCTACAAAAATTAACGCCAAATATATTCAATATTAATTATTTCATTAACACATTGTTAACTACTAATATATTTTTAGTTAACTTATAAAGATTTTAATATATTTTTCAAATATTTATTTTCTAGCCTAATCGGTTCAGCCTGTACTAAGATATTTGTCGATTAGAATAATTTATCATTACCATAAATTTCAAGTTTCTACGTCAAATGGTTTTTGAGAATAATAACGGAGGTGGAAGGACGGACACGTGACCAATCTTATAAAGGTTTCGTTTTTTTCTTCTTTATTGAAATGTAATAAATAAATTAAACTCTAGTAACCCTTCACGTTGTAGAGCTGAAAAAAGAAAACACGAGTGTGTCAGAAAGTAGTAAAACTAATATGAAGTTGATGCCATATTTCGATACTCGTACCCAATTAGTGTCTAGAATTAGACAGCTGTATGAGTACACAATTAAACAGTTAATAGCACAGTGAGCAGAATTACACGAAGTTAAACATATATACATTATAAATATATAATGAAACTAACAGTTAGCATTATATTAAACAATATTTCATAACATTAAACTATTACACAATATAATTGGATCATAAAATTAAATAATTGCAAACACAATATAAATGTTGCAAATTATAAAGTAAAGAATTACTTGTATAGAATTATAGAGTAGTATCAGATTTGACATCCCAATTTAAATTTTATCTAATGTGAATTTAGTTATGGGAAATTCATTTGTGAATGTATCAATATACTGGGACTGCACGTGCTCCAATGAACTCTGCTTCAGTAGTAGACAGAGTCACACTTTGTTGGCGCTGGCTGAAAACAGTGATAGCGGCGTAGTTCTTGAGGCAAGCGTTTGGATTTCAAATTTGCATAGTCGGGACGCTGACACGCTATAGCCTATTAAATAGATGGTAAATAGATAATATTGGTAGCGTATAGATGGTAAATAGATATATTTTACTTCTTTTTTGAGACTCATTGTAACTGCCTAAAATCTACTTACCTTACAGAGAATTTAACATTTAGGTCTGTCCACGATTGCTGCGTAGAATAGTCATCCAACTACTTCATATCTCTATGGATAATTTTTCTAGAGTGGTCTGCTAATTTATTGCGACGTCATTCAATATATTCGGTATAACGAACTGTCTTTCTCTATTAGCATAGCGATAAAATTCGCGACGAGACATCTGTCGAAAGATATTTCAAATTCATGTAATCGAAGTTTAAGGGCATTTAATAAATTATTCAAGACGAATTTTTATTCTTATATAAAGAAAAAGATAGCATTTGGTTCCATTGAATTGTTGTCGCCATGATGTATTGGGTTGATCACAAGGCATATGACCTTTGCCACCGCGGCGTAATGCGAGGACCGATTCCCAGCTGCTCGTCAAGCGGGACTAGACTACTGGTCTCTCGTAGCTGTAGTCAATTATAATAAGTAATAATTAGATACATTCAAGTACGTAAATAAATAAAGAACTAACTAATCCCACATTTGTTGAATACAATTTTTCATTCTAGCAACCAAGTGCTTGTTTTCAAGAGTACCATATAAAGATTTGTTTTCAGTTCACATACTGCGTCCGGTTTGCATTCTAATCAACTAAGTGATGCCATGTATATATCCTTCGGATCGCCATATAGGAAAGATGTGGTGATATCAAGTTGAATTATTTATAGATTTTGCTGAGTAAGGAAAACGTTTAATCATAGTCGATGCTTTCAGTTTGTAATAATCTTTTCCCAGTATTTAATGAAAATTGCTGTTCATACTCAAGAATTCCATTTCCTTATCTTTTCTCTTAGTAGATGATTCATCGTCTTATGGCCTAAAACCTTTCGATGAAAGACATTAGTTTCTTGATCTAGTTTCTGATCCCCTTTCTAATTTTTTGCTTTACCTTTCGATTAAGTCAGAAAGAAATATTAAATTTATGGTGGTGAACAAATAACTAGTTATTGGTCAACGACCTTGTTTTATCAAATATTATACATAAGTGAAAAAAAAGGAAATATTTGTGTAATATATATACGTAAGACAAATATATAGAATGGCCATGACTTTCAAATTCTCAGCAATAGCCCTTGTCATATCCAAAATGATACATCGTGCCCAAAATAAAAGAGAACGAGAGATGTCGTGGGATACCCGGCTGGAACGAAGTTCCTTTCGCTATATGTTTTGTATTAAGGAACAGGCACAATGAAATAAATTAAAAACGTTGTTGAGTAATTAAATGTAAAGAAATTGAAAGAAATGAATGAAAAGTGGTAATAAAATTTAAATTAATAATGTTTTTTATTGTCATGAAAATAAACAATTTACCGTTAATTATTTTAAAAATATAAACTACTTATAAATTCAATTAGTACATTCATGATCTTATGAACGGTATTTCGTATATATTATTATTATTATATTTCGTATATATATATATATATATATATATATATATATATATATATATATATATGTATATATATATATATATATATAAATATATATATATATATATATATATATATATATATATATATATATATATATATATATATATATATATATATATATTACCGGATTAAAAGAAACATTTTCTACGTTAAGAGTATTATATGATTTAATATATATGTAAACTTTTGTCAATGCAAATAAAATTAGATACCCAAATAAAAGTTTAAAATAATTCTTTCAATTGTTACTTGTTTTCACTTTAACACTGATACTTACTGATTTCATTATCCCATGCTCAATTTATACTGATTCGCTTTCAGAATTCATTCTTTATTGGTAACAGTAACATGAGTTTGAAAATAGTGAATAGAGGCGCGCACGGATTGCTAAGCAGTAGTAACATGTAACAGTAGTAACATGTTGTAAGCACGCAAAAGCTTATATTGTAGCAAAAGTGTCAGTCAAAATCTTACCCCTTTACTGTAGCAATGTAGTACCTTAGTAAAATATTGGACGAATTCTTACACTTTTTTAGGTCTAGATCTCATTCGCTGTGCGTGCAAGTGTGTAATGTGCAATAAGGAACTTCATTTCAATATTTCAAAGAGAATAGCAATTTATATAAAAAAATATATTTAGGACAGATATATTTTTAAAAAATGATCGTTAAAAATTATTATCATTGTTCAGAAAATTATACTAAATATATCCCATAAAATTGTAACGCAGACCATCATAGCATTACATGTACCAATATGTCACTACAGCGATCTTTGAATATCTGTTTACACATGTCTCGTATATTTAAAAAAGAAATCCATAACATGTTCTCGTATATTTAAAAAAGGAATCAATTGATTCTTCGAAACCGTGTTAAATTCAAGTTTAATTTTGGTTTGATTTATTTCATTTACAAGTAGTTAAAAATTACAGGACATTGCTGAAATATATTGGTGATCTACGAGATCATATGTATTTGTATGTCTTGTCAGCCTCATACATTTTAAATTTAGTGTAAAGAGATATGACTACAACTGATTAAGAGATAAATCTCAATAAAAAGGCTATTATATTACTTTAAAAAGGGTTTTACGTTACGAAAATAAATTATTTAAATTAATTGCGTAATGTTTTTAAAAGTTAAATATGTGAAAGGCGTATTTAAAGTATCTTTTAATTGATGATATCTAGACAAGTTTTTCGGATTCAACTGCAAAGTTGACTTTGTACTTGTCATAGATGGCATACGCATTGACGGTTTAAGTTCTGTTTTAAAGTATAGCACTAAAATTATCTGGATAATTAACTTTTTTTACAAATGAAACGTATTTAAGTGGTAAAAATATATATTAAAGTTAGTGAAACACTGATTAAAATAAGTATTCTTATTTAAGTTTTATTATTAAAAACATGACAATATGTTCTAATTATTATACGCTTGTTGGTTCTGAATTTTCTGAATTTAGGTTCATTGGAGTTTTATTATTTTGTTTGTTTTTTTATGGTTTTTTTCATTTTATTTACGACCTTTTGCATTGTTCTTCATTCCCGTGAACGCTTTCTTGACGACGCCCGTTGGGGTTTTCACTCTCGTTTTGCCAACGCCATTTCTTTTGTTGCCAACGCTATTCAGATGTTGAATTAACTACAAATTATTGTAAAATTAAATGCGTGTAAGAAAAGGAAATGCGTATTATTATATTACGGGTGCCATAACTCGAGTTCTCAATATTCGATGTTTCATTTTGTATCACGTACTGAATATAATTAATCTGCTTAATTATATTTATGGCGACGGTGGGTGAATAGCGGGTCCTGACCTGTGAATCCTGACGCAAATCACTAAGGTGCGCAAAACTTAAAATGTTGGACGAGTACTGTTTTAGATGTAATTTTGATTTTTTGAAGAAAAACTTAATAGTTATATGGTTTCTTCAAAACAATTGAAAGAAAATATAAATGTAAACACTGTTAATATTGGAGAATTTCGGTCCAAAAGTTAAACTTCTGAATCTTTAACAAAAATGCAGTTAAAAGCAAAACTAAAAAATGGAAAATTGTTAAAAAGAATCTTTGTCGCACCTAATACTACAAGTCTTCTTCTATGTAAAGGTGTACGCATTTGCAGCTCTGAGTATAATAATACGGCTGAAAAAACTAGCTGCTTCCAGGAGCTCTTAGAAATAAATTTTGAGAGTATTGAAAAGAAATTTGAATCAGCCATAGACCAAGAAAAAGGTTGTATAGTTTCTTTTGAAGAAACGACCGTAACGATATGTTTGGAATACAATAAAAATTTTGTTGGATGGAAAGTTTTGAAGATTTCGGAAAAGTTTAAAGAATTGATAAATTAGCCAAAATTACTTTGCTTTTTGTGGCAAGAGGGCTGTACCAAAATTAAAAAATATCTTTTTGCTTACTTTTTATATACAAATGTTAAGAGAGAAAATTAAAAAACAGAATAAAATAGTGCTACGAAACACTTTCGAATCGAAATTGCTGCCAAAGGTATAAAAGGTGATAAATGTGCCTTAAAACAATTGGGGTTAACTCCGGATATACTTTTTTTTATGCTAGATGACGATGAAATATTTGTCATATTTAATGTGCTTCACATTATTAAAAATTTTAAAAGCAATTTCTTGACATGCAACTTCATATGACAAGGCAATGAAATATGCTTCAAAGACATAATTTATGTTTATAATATTGACCAAAGCAATAAAAGTAAAAGCATAAAAAATAAAACGCACCTAAGCCGAAATGCATTCCATAAAACGAAAATGAAATTGATTATATAAATTTACACTCGGTTGCTGCGGCAATGAAATCAGTTATTTGGGTGGAAGAATTAACAAGGGAAATAACTTCAAATTCCGCAAAATACTTAGACGAAATAAAAAACATTTCTGATTCCCTAAATAGCAGAAACTTAAAATATATAAAAATCTAAACAAACGTATTTCATAAAAAAATATGCTTTTCATAAAACTTTAATTGAACGTCTAAATACAATGAAGTATTAAAAATATATATGGTAAAAAATAAAAGTAGCACTAAATTGAAAACAGTGTTTGCACGTTTTACAGGAATACAGTCATTGATCAGAGCAACATTAAAAGGTATTGAAGAAGATAATAACAATGGAATTAAATTTGTAATAACATACAGACTTAATGAAGATATAAAAGAAATGTTTGATCTGTACAGGATAAAAAGATAGTGCAAGACCCAAAAACCCAAAAACCTCGGAACCAAACGCTAAAAAAGTGAAACCTTAATATATTCCGAAGCACTGCAACCATATTTTGTTACCTATCTTCTGCACAAAAAGTTTCATGAAAAAGCAGCATTCCAGATGTTATATATACTTTCCGGGAAATTTTAATGGTTGCTTTAGTATAAATTTTTTGTTTAGTTACAAATAATTTTATTAATATTTTGCAAAAAACATAATAAGTTTGTATTTTTATATTCATATTCGCAGCATTCGAATGTAAATAAACCAAAAAAAACTAATGACTAAATCCGTGTCGCGATACATTGGTTTTCACGATTTGAAATTCTAGAATATCGGAAACCAGGTAAATTTTCCTTGTTTTTCGTTAGTAACATCATATGTGATAAAGTTTGACATCAACGAAAATATGATAATTATTTCGCAACGAAGAACAGCTGCATGATTGACAGCTCAAATTAGAATTTTGTTTGGATTTTCAACTTTAACAAACGGAGGTGTACAATTTGAGAGGTCGTGGGTACAGGAGTGCCATTGATATAATTAAACTTTCCCCTAATTTGCTGTCTCTAATAATATAAAAGATATTAAGTCATGTAACGTTGTGGGAATTTGTGCGAAATTCACGTCAAAATGTTGATGACTTGTTAAAAACCCTGTAAAACAAAAGCCTTATTATTGAACGAATAGGGCAAATCGTGCAATTAAAATTAATAAATGGTATTAGATGAAGCCAGTTTTTTATAAATATACATAGCATAAAAAAGCTATGAACGGATTTAATAATATTTGGCATTATAGGTGTAGTGACCTCCTCGTCTCCGAGATTCTCTAGCTGAGTGTCATTCAAACTGTACGTTAGGATGCGTTTTTAAAGCATCTTACCCCAAAGCATGGATTGTTGCCTTTGCTCTTAGTTTAATATATATACAACCTTTGGTACTTTTCTCCGTTAGATGTTAATTTCATTTTATTTTCAAATAAAGTATTATCTTCTTTATCAATATTAAGTTCTTGAATTGATTGAATATTTCAGTAACTTTAATTAGTGACAGTGGTTCTCAATACGCTTTAAATATTTGAAAGGTTGTGTTCATGAATATGCATATACCTATTTGTCTTTTTATAATTATTGGAACAGTGCTTGCAAGCGAAAAGCTTAAAGAATAACGAAATCATAACGAACTTGGTTGCGGTGAATAGTTCTCATATAAAATCACTTTAACAACCAGAATTATGTAAAGAAAATATTACAGTCGTTTTATAGATTGTATCATATGGATAGTAGTATAGATTAGATCAATGTGATAGAAAGATTTGAATTTATCGCGACCAAGTTCGATGTTGTAACAAATATAACATTCTAGGTTTGAAACTCATGAGCGAGTAAGAACTCACTCGTCTATATTTGTCTGGTAAAGCTCTAAAAAAGCCTGGTTGCTCTTATCTTAATTTATTTTTATTAATTTTTTAAACAGGAACTTTACTCTATTTAGAGTAATGATTTTGATGGGCTTTAACATACATTTATATATAATATGGTATATAGTTGTTCTATAATAAGTTCGCGAATTAGAACTACAAACCGTTTAAAAGGTTTTAGATTTCTCATAAAATATTGTTATTTTGAATAGTTTTCGAAAATTAAAGAATTTTGTTTTGGCCACGTATGTTAAAATTTTTTTTTATTTTTATCCATATAAAATCCATAACGTGCAAAATCCTTGCAATCGGCCCTATGTTATCCAAGCCGAGAGGACGGAATGTGGTTATGTTTATAGCTACTCGATAAATGTAATATAGTCAATTATTTTACCCACTATATCATGATATCGAAAAATGTGGCTAAAGCAGTTTCGTTTGAGAATTGAATAGGTTTCATCTGGAATAATTTTTAAAATTTTTCTTTCTTACTGAGTGTACTAAAAAGTGAACATTATTATATATAAGTGAACATTATATATATGTACTAAAAAGTGAACATTATTATATATATATATATATATATATTGCATTATTATATTGCACATCTGATTCTGTTTCTTCTATGTTTGTCTATTTTCATATGTGTTTTCTTCGTAAAACTAAAACAAATTTTTATTGTAAAATTCGATCACATACCTCAAAAAAAATAAAGCAATTAACTGCTATAATAGAATGTAACAATCAAGTTTAGAAATATACGTTTTTCGTGTTTCTTTCTCAAGCTTGCTCCTATCAGCTCTCAAATATAATCCCGTATCCCACGCTCATTGTATTGCTCTTTATAGCAAATTTGATATGATATAAAGGGCAATACGATGAGCGTGGAATATGGTAATAACTAGGCTTAGAATTCATTATATTTATGTAGTTTGTCTATATGTTAGTACCATTAAATAAAGAGTGCCCCGCTTAGATATAGAAAATGTTTCACACTAACCTGAAATCTCTAATCGTTATAATCTAGTCGTTGACGTCGTGTATAATAATATCGTGTAAACATCCAATAACAAGCTAGTACGTTTCAAGATATTAGTGAATAATTCCATCAAAGTTATAGACGCTACTTCATTCAGATAGTGGTACAAGAACCATTAAATTAAGCTTTTGGATATGAAGAAGAGGAATAATCTGATCGAGGCCAAAGAAACTATAATCGTCAAGAAACGCGGTGAGTAAGCTGCGAAAAAATACGCAGTAGGTACGTGAACGCCTCGCCAATCTTGAGCTCGCTCTTGAAGAACAATCTCATATTGATTGCTTGCTTGCTTTAATGGTTAGCCGGCCAGGATAGAGTATGCGTGAGGACGAGCACATTTTAGAAGGCAATAAGTTGATGTTCTGTTTTGGAAAAATAATTAGAGAGCTGATGGCACTTTTGTAAAAGGGAACAAATCTTTAATATGATCAGAGACAAAACAACCTAAGCTTAATACATGTTATGGAAACGAAAGTTGAACGATGTCGCTCTTATAGCAATAAGTTATGGTAATGACTATATTCTAATTGTTGTTATGTTCATCCTTTATGTTATAGTTAATATTGTCCAATAGCTGGATGGCGGGGAAACAAAGACTTTCTTGGTAACATTTAGCTTATGAAATTAAATTCTCTCATTAATAATTTACTAGTATTAATGTTACATTTTATATTTTAATTTAAATATTGTGATATTTCCCCTTTGTTTTAAAACATGTAAAGTCTATTTTTTTCATATCTCCGTCTAATCATATTAAAAAAAGGATTTTTCTCAACTCTGTTTTGTGAAAAACATTAAAATGTAATATTATATTCCTTAAAACATTATATTATGCATAAATTTTATCATTTACAAAGATCGCTTTTTATAGTATTTCATATATTGTAATAAGATAAAATTCTAATTACGCTATAATTACACTTTAGATGTATTTTGAATTCCTTCCAAAAAACTCCCGTAAGAAACGTACCATGTTCTCGACAAACTAATCAACGATCAATGAAAATGTTTTGAATATAAAACTTTGCCTATTTATTTTCTGTATCAAACTAGATATTATATATATATATATATATATATATATATATATATATATATATATATATATATATATATATTAGATTATTGTCGTCGCCGTGGTGTGTTGGGTTGATCACAAGGCATACGGCCTTTGACGATGCGATGCACCGCGGCGATCCGGGTTCGATTCCCGGCCGTTCGTCGAACGGGGCTGGACTAGTGTTGTGGTTGGCTGTAAGAGATTGCTCTTGTAGCAATAAGGCCGCCATATGTATCAATTAGATACATTAAAGAAGATAAATAAATAAATAAATAATATTAAAAATGTTTACAACGATAACCTAAAACACTTTTCCAACTTGATTATGAGTTGTGAATTAGTAAGTTTTTTCATTTTGTAGGATTTAAAAATGTCAGATTACTAAAAATAAATTGGAGCTTCAATTAAACACTGTAGATAAGCTAAATATGTGCTACCATTTTCGAATAACGGTTTGCCTTAAATATACTCATTTTATTTTCTGTTCATATTGCCCTTTAAGTAGCTATACGTGAAGTAGTGTCAGCAACTATTTTAAGTTCAAAGCACCAAAAAAACTCTGGAAGAGACGAATCATATTTTCGACTGAATTGTGTGAATTTTTATATTGCAACATTGTTTATTTATTATAATTTTATATGAATGTAATTTTCCTATGTGCATTAATATTCCACTTGCTACAATTTCGCAAAACGAATAATTAATTAACGAGAATTAATACTTATATCCTAATTTTTTAAACATTTGGCATTACACAACAATTGAGAAAATTTAGCTAGAAATATTTCAGTCCACTTAGATGTTCATTCTTGGACTAATGACTATTTTCTTAGGTTTTCCAGTCGTGAATCATACTTTTAAGTGTGCAATAAAAACATGCAGTTTTAGGTACAAGAGTTAAACGATGAGGTACTTTAGCTGACAGAAAAATAAGATTAGTAAAGCAATGAGATTGTAAATCAGTGATACTTTAATTTATACGTCATCCAGAGTGCCTTAATATAAACTCGCAATGCTAAAGTAAACATAAAGCTGCTACACCAGATGTTGCCGATACATCCTTCAACAAACAAGAACATTGATAGGTATCTCGACAATATTCAATTAAAGAATAAATAGGTGACCGCATTGAGTTACCCCTTCGTCATTATAACTTCGGAATTAAGTACTAAGGAATAGGATTTGAAATTTTTATTAGAAACTTGAAAATATACTTATTACATGCAATAATAGATTAAAGATATATTAGAATATTTTTAATAGATCTTAATTTTTGATATGACTTTTTAACCCATTAACAACGTGTATATTAAATGTGATATAACCGTTACTGAACTAATAATAATTTTAAAACTGTTTCCAAAAAATAATTTGTTTGTCCCATTCTAAAGAATTTACCTATTGTAAAACATACATGAACATGACAGTTGTTGTATGATACTCAGCGGAATGATGTTCATATTCTAGGGAACTTTCCATTAAAACGTTTTTATTATTTCAAAGTATAGCTTAAGAATAATATTTTTGGCCTTTTAGACAAGGAAGAAAATCAAAAGTTTATGAATACCAAAAAACTTATTTTTATTCTGAAACACCTAATACCTTCAGATATGTCCGAAATGTCCATATGATTTCAACTGATAGATCTCGTTTTTGAGACAGTAAAATATTTCGTGACGGATATTGATAGCTACCACAGTTTATCAAGCTTTTTTTAGCTTTTCGTTTAAAATATAGCTTTGCTACAAGTTACGCCCAGAATTTCGAATCAAGGAACGGAACCTGCGTAAAATTATTTAGGTAATTTAATATAGTGTTTAATATAATAAACGTAAAGGTTTTGAGAGCTACGGTGACGACTATTTCCTACTGGTTTACAAAAATGTCAACATTTAGTGCGATAGAATGATGGAGCCACAAGACAATTTCATCAGTAAAATTCATCAGGTAAATGTTATTCGCAAAATTAGAAACATTTGTCTGCATATTAAAGAGTAATGTCAGGTCAGATAAAATGTTCCACAATTTTTAAATTTACTGTAAACAACACAATGTGTATTATGAATAATACAATATCTAATCATAAAACGCGAATAAATCTGTTAACTCCAATGGATGTGTTATGTGATTAGATATTGTGTTGTTTATTTAAAAATAAATGTTTAAGTAATTTATACAATTGATATTGCTACTAAATTGCGTAAATTTGTTTTTGGTGACAAATTACATAATGTGCTATGGCAAATATAACAATAACCGCTGGTAATATAGTGACTCTTCTTGAAGAAGACTATACTCAATGTTGTTTCGCAATGGTTTTGTGTAATCGCTTTATTGTTCACAGGACCTCATAAGGATTTCAAGAGAGCAGTTCTTTTTTTATTTCAAGACCAGGATTGGGAAAAAGCTTCGTGAAATTGTAAGTCTACCTATACAAACATCAAAAACAATCTCGAAGAAGTGAAAGATGTAAGTGTTAGCCTATGGACAGTTGGACGGAGGAATCTAGAAGTTATTATTTACAGTCGAAGATTGACCGAAGAAATTATTTACAGTCGAAGATTTTTATTACAGTCGAAAATTACACCGCGGGCACCGTTTTGCAAGATTAAAGTTTGCTCAAAATTGTCCAGAATATGTTCCGAAAAAATTACGTCTTACATCGGAGGCTCTGTTATGTTTTGGGCAGGCATGCCTTCTGCAGATAAGAGTTAGTGTTTGTTGAAAATATTTCTCTGAATGCACAAAAACATATCAGAGAAACCGAACAAATTTAGAACGTTTTATCTTACCTGCCACTACCCTTTAATATGGAAACAGATATTGAATATATTTGGCTTTAATTTTGTAGAAAATCATTATTCACAATTAAATGAAACTACGTGATGTAGTATTATTTCTACTATCTTTAATTTCTTTACCACGACCTAGGTTTCGTTGTATTACAAGCAAAGATTCAATCTTTGCTTATATCCCACCTGAAGATGTAATACAACGAAATCTAGGTCGTGGTAAATAAATTAAAGATAGTAGAAATAATACTACATCACGTAGTTTCATTTAATTATGGAAACAGATGTTTCCGATTATTCGAAATCAAATAAAGTAACCTATATTTTAAGATTTCCATGTCTGTAAAGAAAAGTTTTAGGTGCGCGTTTTTGCAAAGGGTTTTATTTATATATAATATATATATATATATATATATATATATATATATATATATATGTATGTATAAATATGTATGTATATATATATATATACATATTATATATATATATATATATATATATATATATATATATATATATATATATATTCATGTATGGACATCTATTTTCCTCTATCATCATTATCATGCAATAGTGATACGCCTTATACCATATCATATAACTTAAAATGTATGACAATAAAAGAGACTGTGTACACAAGTAATTGTATATATTTTTTCTGTACTAAATGTATATTAAAAAAACACATAAACAACAGCATGCATGAGAACTTGCAAATGAGAGTAAAATAAAAGGAGAATTATACCAGGAATAGCGTAAGGTATATATATTTAACAGATGAAATCAATTTTGATTTTGGATTACGGAAATATGTACGTACGTGTCTTGTATTTTTTTGCATATAGTTTTATAAAAATTTCCCTGGTGTATTTTACGTCACAGGAGACGATGCTCTCTTTATGACGATGCTCTCCATAACGATCGAGCACATCGAGGTTATAAAGTAGACGCTTATTTGGCTGAGGTAGGGATTAGCCGTCTAGATTGACTAGCATGAAGTCCTGAGGTCGGAATCCTGTTGTAACATCTGTGTAACATTCTAAACCGACGTGTTAAAGCTTTACGTTCCGATCAAGCTACGAACCTCAGGGAACTTCCGAGGGTTAAAATAGTTATTACGGCCGGATAGAAGCATATATCCAAAGAAATCATTAAAAATCTCATCCGGCCCATACCACGAAGAATTGAAGTAGTCTTTTCAGCAAGAGAAGATTACACTCGATACTAATATTCTTTCTTTTGTTAAATACAGACTGTTATCAGTTGAAGGCCTTTTCCCTTTTTTTGTTTAAACGGGTGATTTGAAAATAATGCAAAAAAAAACTAATTAAGAATAACAACAATGCATAACAGAATAACAGCACTTATTCAAGAACAGTAATATTTTAATACGATTTCATTATTCCTTTTATTTCAAAATGTTGCTTACTATGCAGCCACTACACGCAAGCTTCCTGATCATGTTTCTTACTTTCTATTAATAAAGATATTATTTTTCAAAATTTCATTTCTCAAGAAAACCTAGATTTTTGAAGCAATTATTTATTTATGGACAAGCAGGTAAACAGATGTATTTCAAATTAGTAATTTTTATAAAAATGGTAGCAGACCAAATCGATAACATTACATTCGTTAAGAACATTTTCGAACGACTTTGAGAGATTAAATCCTCCACTAATTTATACTGGAATGTATTTATTTACTGTATGATCTTGCAAGATTAAAACATCAAACATTTCTAAGAATTAAATATAGACCTAATCAAATAATCAGTTTTCATTTACACACGTTTTAATTGTCAAAATAAACGCAATCTAGAATTTTACTTTGTGTCCCTCTATACTTGTATTCGAATTCTCGTCTGATCGTGGTAAAGCGCAAGGATGGAACACTATGCTTCTTTATGTGAAATGTGTGCAAGTTATTATAAATATTTTAAACTGAGGAATTATTTGATTCAAACATATCTTTTTAGTTGCTTACCTTAGCTCTAGTAATTTTTTCTCCTTTAATTTTTTTTTAAAGAGAGCCGTGTAATAATTTCTGGGTATATAGTATGTGATAAAAGGAACACGACATTAATATATTTATGATCCTTAATAACTTGTTCATAATGAAACAAATTCGGGGTTGGGAAATAATAAAAGTCAACCATATAATGCGTAGAACTGTTTAAATCTAAAACCGCTTATAGCAGCCATGTTAACTATTGTTATGTAAACTGGCGCGTTGTTGTGAAAAAGGAAGTCAATTTTTGTCAAATTTATACATTTCTTAAGTGCCTATTTCCGCTAGTAAGGAATAGTATATATATATATATATATATACATATATATATGTATGTATATATATATATATATATATATATATATATATATATATATATATATATATATATATATATATATATATATAGTGTCTTATTCCTCAGTTTAATTATATTTCGCCTGATATATTTTATTTAGTTGTGCCAGGTAATTAGTTAACACGTGTGATAATATGGTTTACTTCCTTCTCAGCTTATTACAACGATTCCTAATTATTTTTGAATCAAAGTATTAAATACAATATTTAAATTACACAATAAATATTTACAATACCACCTCTGAAACTGTTTTGAAATTTTTGCAGCAAAGCTTTGTAAACAGTTTCAGAAAAGGGGTGAGTATAAGAGTAAACGCGAATTTCAATATGAATGTGTTTTTTGACGTTATGGGTGTATCGACATTATGGGGCGATTTGGGGGCTAAATAATTTTGTTTTTACAGCTGTTCCCAGTTGAGCTTCTGTCAAAACAGCTTTCTTATTTTCGGTAATCGAAAATTAATTTCCATAAATGCAGAAGTATGCATCTTGAAGTAAACGATAACAATAACATAATGGTCGAACACTAATTTATATAAAATTGCATGCTAAAAACGCGTATAATCACATACAAATGTAGCTTGTGTCGTAATGTCTTTGCAAATAGCAGGCAGCACTGTTTGTTTGTATTAACTAGTTCAGTTGCGGTAATTACCCGATATTTATTTTAGACTCGGGTAATTTGCACGATGCGATAAATATTAAGACAGGTTTAGACCCTTGAAATAATGAATAGAGTTTAACATTGTCTACTAACCTAACTTAAGGGACCCCTCCCCCATATTGCGATGCAGTGCGGGTAAGTTCATGAGTATTGCTTTAAACATTAAAAGAAAGTTTTATTTATTGCTCGATCGTCAGTTATCCAATTCACATTGAATTAATTAACCTGCTGTAATCCAGTTAAAGGTTTTCTTTTAACGTACAAAGGGATACGTGATTGTAAATCTGTTAGGTACGTTCTTCGTTATAAATTGATAGACAACATGTTCGACTATTCATTTGGATAATAAAACATACACATATGATACTACAACCAGGTGAGTATTAAATTTGTTTCTATTTATTTACTAACTTATTTACTTTATTCATCAGTTTTATAAGTAACAAGTGAAGAAATTATTGAATTTTGACGCGTAGAATTCACATTTGTTTGAGTGTAGTGATAAAACAAAACAAAATGGAGAACTTTTTTTATGTCTTGGTATTAAGTAAGTTTTAAGAATGTATATCTTGAGATCGTTTTGGATAAAACAAAAATTATTTTTTTAATAAGTCCATTCAATTTGACAATTAATACATTTGTGTCTTCGATACTTCAATGTGATATTTTCATAGCTTTTAATGAACTTATTTTTTGTTTAATTATTCTTTTAGGTCAGCAACAAAGAAGACTGTATAGAAGGAATCTTTAAACAAACTCACACAATCTTCGACTTGAGATAATTACTTGAGAAATGATAGTGTACAAAAGTGTAGAATGCAAACATTGTAAAAAAGTATTAAACATTTCTGGTAGTTCAACTGAAGCTTTACATACCCACATGCGTGCTAAGCATATTGGTGAAATGCCAAAGCAAGACTCCGAATGAATCAGTACTTCAACTGCTGATAGAAATGCTCTGGATCGAGTCAGAAATACTATAAATGAAATTCCCTAAAAGAAAATTAAATTTATAGATTATTATTCAAGTGTGTTATTTATCAACCCGTGTGACCAGATCGGCAGCAATAAAATTTAGGAGGCAGAATTCCCTTCAACAAATTTTGTTTTTTAAAGACCTGACATATGGTTTAAATAATCTGACTATAATTTACCAAAATTTTCAATTGCAAAAAGAAATCCACTAAACAATTTAAAGAAATAAAATTACAAAGACAACGACTTACATTTGACGAATGGACCTCCGCCTGAACAAGAAGTTATTTAAATATAAACATTCACAATAAACACTTCGACCAAAGAAAGTACAAACATTTGTGGTTATTGAGGATAAAAAGTTCAATGAGAGCTGATGCAATTACTTCATTGTTAGAACAATACTTTAGTGCGTTTGACCTCGATCTCCATGACATTATTTCTTTCCAATGACGGTACCAGAGTAATGGTAAAAATGGGTAAGAATTTTATCGACCACCATCATCTGTGTTATGGCTATGGAATACGAGTTGCAGTAACTGTTGTATTTTATATAACTAATGTTGAAAAAGACAATGAAGAACTTTATGATAGATTTTTATAGATGAATCTGGATTTCGAGAGTCAGACTTTTATAAAAAGATATTGCCAAAGCGTCCTTAAAAATTATTTATCAGGAAAATATACTTTAGAAGAGTATTTTAAAAACTTGGATTTAATATTACTGTAAAACGAGATTGAGTAGCTTATCAGATATGATTGGCCGACTTCTTCACTTAAAAACATGCTTTATGAATGTTTTACTTGTTTTTAATTCAACATAAAATTTATAGATAAAGAAATTTAAGACCTTTTTAATATTCAGCATAGTTTAGATGTAATGAAAATAAAAATGACGTTCGTGTGTCGCTGTAATTCAAGTTTATCAAGAGTGAATGCTGCATTACAGTTTAAATTTCATAAATTAAATCTTCAAACGAAATCAGTAAAAAGTTGTTTTATCTGTCAAAAAGAGAATAAAAGGAAGGCGAAAAAATGCATCTGGTGTTTTCCAATATTTTCATAACAATGAAAAATTTTTACGACCGCAGCTAGGGAAACATTCGCAATATAGTGATAAGATGAAGTCAGAATGTTTATTGTATAATTATGAGACAGACTGACATTTAAACAAACACAAGATAGTTCACTATAACGTCTGCATCAATGTCAAATTTAAATTGTAAACTATTATCTGATGCTAAGAGCTGCGTACAATTACTTATTATCTATGCCGCCTACTTTCTATTAAGCTTTTTCTTCCGTTGGCCATTTTTGTAAAAAACTGAGAAGCTCGTTAGCTGATAAAACATTGAACACCCTATAGTTTATGCGACGACATATTCAAGAGTAAAAAAGTCGAAATTATTTATGGTATTTCGTTTTTCTTTTTGATCCTCATTTATTCTTGTTGATTTCATAAACATTACTTTTTTTATAATAAAAATACAAACAAACTTCAATATTATAATATGACTTTTATTGATTTACTTCTTACATCTACAAATAAATCTTTTTTTAATAATACCAAGTCAGTTACGTAATTGAGTAATAACTCAATGTAAACTTACAAATTCACCACTGGTCATTTAATTGATATATCCATAATTTTGGAGTTCTATGACGCATGCAGTTAAAATTATGTCAAACATTTAAGGCCACGAATGGATAACTCAAACAACTTCACAAGATGTTCAATTATTAAGAATTCAAGAAAAAAAACCAGCCTAAACAAAAGGGATGGTTAAAATTTATATGAAAGATTAATAAATAAAATCTCGTTCGGTCATGTCATTAAACACACTCGACAAAGAGAAGCTAGTCCAATACCATATTAGATATCGTTGTAAAAGGTCTAGTTCCTGTTTAAACATTTTTTTTTAAATTCAGCTAAACAATATCAACAAAGTTCTTTTCAAGAGAATAAATTGTAAATGCTTGAGTTGGAGCTTTGCATCTGCTTTACAAGAAATTGTTACTTGTCCGTGGCAAATAACACACTTCAGCTGTTTCTCTTGGTATTTAGATATCTTATAATCTTAATGTGAACTACCTGGTTTTATATTTTCTGTCTTATAATTAGTTTCAAAAATAACACTTGCATTGCTCAAATGCATTTTTTTTTCATGTATCGACCTTTTAAAAGAACACGCTTGGCAAGTGAGTTAAGAGAGAATTTATAATTAAGGAAATTGTATACGTATTTGACCAGCTGGTTATAGTAGATAAAGTTAGTATTTGGTGATTGGCAATCAAACAAGTCAATATTTTTACTCTTTTCGGTTTAGTTGACTCTCAATCAACAACTAAAATTATGAAAAAAATTATATAAAAATTATAAAAAATCTTATTACAATTTATGCATAACGTACAAAACTTCTTTTTGATGTATTTTTCTTTTTACAATACATATGGTATTGCTTATCAGTATCTTTATGATATTCCTTAAATTCAATAACTTTTTATGATTTGAAATAATTATAAAACGGTATCACATACGCATTATAATTAATTCCAAAAAATAAAATTTTTATTTTGACTAAATTCGAATTAGTAATTCATCGCGATGATTGGTTAAAAAATTTTACTTGTGTTATTTATGCGTTAGAAATTCAATAGAGGGATTAAGAACTTATCTTCTACTAAACTACTAAATAAGCTAAATCCGTTGATGTCTACTATACGTTGTATGCTGTTTTTTCCAATTCTATTTATGCTTACAAATAAAACATTTTGCTTTTATATATATATATATATATATATATATATATATATATATATAGTAGTATTTCATATTAAGCACAAATATAAGAAAAATGTAGTGTTATCTACGTGCAGTACGCTAGTATCCATGGAAGAGCGAGAAAATAGATTTTTACGTGTAAAAATTATTTCATAAATACGTTAACACCGTGTGATGTTAAAATTGAATTTGTGTTGTATTCTAAGGAGTGGGAGCTCGATTATAGAAGCTCGAAAAGTTTTATTTAATTTTGGGGGATGTGTGGATTATGAAATAAAATTTATGTACATTTTCGTTTCTTTTCATAATTTTCTGTAACTTAATGTTACAGAACAAAAAGTTAAAAATTTCTACCCTATTCTGTTTCAAAAAAATATCGTTTAGGAAAAATTAAAAGAAATCGAATGCACTGTAAATAAGAATATTATGGAGGAAGATTGTCGTACTATCTCAACTAAATTATTTTTCTTTTGAACAAACTTGCTAGTTCAGTCAAAATTACAACTATATTTTTGTTGTAATTTTGTTAGAATGAACTAATAGCGAAAAAAATAATAATTGTAATAAAAGTTTGAACGTTAACGAGAATATATACAAGAACACATTTTATAAGAATTTTATATAACACATTTTATAAGAATTTTGTATAACACATTTTATAAGAACGTTGCAGAATAAAAATTTGCGCGCGGATCATACACGGCTCGTACGAACTTTATTTTATGTCTTTATTTTTTCTAGGTCAGTACTGTTGCACAAAGTACTGACCTAGAAAAATTGGTCCCAAAAAATTTAAGCGACTCTGACTGACTATCGTCAGTCCGAAAGTTACGAGTAGGAATGGGTCCAATGGAAAAAAAGAAGAAAACATAGAATTGAGCACGTGCCGACGGAGACGGTTGATATTTAATCAGCGGAATGTGCCTCTTGATATATGTTTTATGTCGATGAAAAATCAGCCACATACCTTCTCCCACAAAACTCCGATATTTATCCGTCGCAACCATTAATTACGTTCGAAAGCCTGCTTTGCGCGTAGTATGCGTTGCGCGTAGTCATGCAAGTTCACTTTACATTTGGGAATAATGATCTAGAAAGAAATTGTTCAAACAAGAAAGTATTGTGAGTTATTTAATCCAAGCCAGTTTTAAAATAATGCCAACAGTATATATCACTAAAAATTAAAGGAATTTTAATGAAGATTTAAACAACGGTTCCATTGAGCTTTATGGACGTACTTTATATTCTAAAAGGAACTTACATGTCACCATTTTTTTAATTTAGAAAGTTTTTAACTAGTTAAAATGTAAAAAAAAATATTTTTCAGTAATCTAAAAAATTATTACGCTACCTTAAACAAACTTAATGTTGAGGAAATAATCGGTTTATTCCGTTCGTAAATCGATCCAATTTTATTGTATAATTGTTTAACCTTACGTAATATTGTTTAATGTTTTGTTAACTATTAACCAGAGGGACTATTTATATGGTACTGATAACTTTTTAATTTTTTGTAATTCTGTTAACTGTACTATTAACTGTTCAACTTTATGCTCATACAGTTGTCACATTCTAGGTTTGAGTTAGGTAGAAGTATCTAAAATTGGCATTAAGTACTTATTAATGTCACCCTTTCCAGCCCGATTCTTATTATCTATGGCAAAGGGGGTGAAGTATGTAAGTCCCTGTTCTTTCTTTTTCTGCCCGGTGACACTAGAAGTTGACAGAAGACTGGGGGTATTTGTCCGGAATCCTCATCATAAAATATATGAGGATCACGTCCGTATATCCCATAAATTAATTATATTTAAACAAAAAGGAACTAACAAAATTTATTGCAGTATCTTTTTAATTTATTGCAGTATTCTCTATGTATTGCAATCACAAAGTATAGTAATCAGCGTAAATCTCAATAATTAAAACTCAGATTGTTCACACTGAGTTTTAGAAGAAAATATACAATGGATTTTGTTTAATTTGTTTTTTTTTAAAAAACCTTAATGGCTTATGAATTACAAAAGCCACATAGGTAGCAGAACTGAAATAAATTCTTGTTACCGACTTTACTATAAATGTTTAGGAAATGTAAATAGTAGTCTAAAGAATTATCATTACTTTGATCTTACATAAATGATAAATGACACATATACTAACAGACACAGAACTTTAACAGACCTTAAGAAACCTTTTATTGTAGAAAGTTTTTCAGTCATCGCAAACAAATTTGCTTAAGATGAAGATATTGCCTTTTGAAATGAACGATGAAAAGAACTTTTTTGGAATTACTAATTGGACTCTACCTACGTGCAGACGTCATTTCTGGTTGTTGACTTTTACTTTTACTGGCTTTTAAAGTGGAGATTAGTGATGAGCGTAATCTTAGGGCTTTATTATTAATAGTTTAAATGCAAGGCCGATAGCACGCGACTATAATATTGCAAATAGAGCTTGCACTTGCTCGTTTTGTTTTTTTTTCGTAATAAATTATGATGACGATTTACATATTTGCGATATCTTTCATCCAAAAAAATATGTAAATAAAATAACGCTACTCTAATAAGGAAATATTGCCACATTTATTCTGTTAATTTTAAAATTTCTGAGACTATTTTTGGAAATTGTGTATTTCAATATTATTATAAATTGGGAAATTAGATCTCTATAAATTGAATTATATTATATATTTTGATATTAAAAAATGAAAACCGCGAAATATTATGCGACGCCACCCTTGCTCACTCGATCAAGTTTTTCCGTTAATATGCACAGAAAAGTCAGAGAAAAAAGCCACCCAGAATGGCATGTATACCTAATTGAAGCCACATTGAATGCATTTCTTAGAAAATCTACACTCTTAAGTTATAAAATAAAAGGGGGAAACTGAGTATCATCTTTGTCTGTTCTATTCTGAAACGAATATTTATTAAATAGAACTTATTATTACATCTTTTTAATACCTTTTTTAATTATTTAAGAAGATAAATATTTAATTATTATAATTTCTAATAAACTTAAGTTTACAATTTTTTTAAATTTATATATATATATATATATATATATATATATATATATATATATATTCGATTAAATTAGGTTAATATTTCTTTAGTCAATAGTTTTTTTATGTATTTGGTTTATTTGAGCGAGGTATGGTAACTTACTTATTTCTCTTTCACATTTGCTTATTATTTTGAAATTTTTATATTTTAATTTATTTTTATAATCAGAGAAGTTCCAAATATATGTCGCGACATGATATCACAAACCACCGCAGCTAGTTTAGGAGATGTAGCTTGCTTGTAAGATGCCAATTTTTGTTAAAATAGGATGATTTAGGTTTTATAATATTTACATATGTAATACTATTTTGTTCGAAATGACATCGAGTAACTTTTGTGTGAGATTATTTGTGAGAAATATTTCAAGTTATCTAGTATCTTCATGAAGACAATTACATTCGTTATTGGATAAAATGCAAAAGAAAACCGTATTTATATTCCAAGATATAATCGGTTATTTGCTAGTCAATTATCCATTATGTTATCTGAAGCGTAGTCAGGTACAAAAATCTGTTCAGAGAGAAAGAAAGAGAGAGAGAGAGAGAGAGAGAGAGAGACAGAGGGAGAGAGGATAAGTTTTTACTTTGCGCTTTGTAAATGACCAAAATAATTAAGTAAGCAACAAGGGTTATGATTAATTTGGCTTTATGTCTATGGGTATTACATTTGCGTCTCAAAGTATGTACTGTTTTATGTCCCTCAAACATGAACAAAATTCTGTGTTAATACCTTTCTGTATGCGTCGTGGTGTCTGTTAATAGGATGATGGGTACTGCCAGAAATTTTGACTTTTTTTCCGTGGCACACTCAAAGGTGAGACAGGGAGATATTTTACTGGTTTGCGTTCAATCGCGATCATTTAAATTAACAATTATTATTTTTTTTTGTGGTCGACAATTGGTTAAATTGTGTTTATTTTGAATCGGAACTATAAATTGACCAAGGATTTAGAATTAAATTAAATATGACATTTTAAAAACTCTAAAAATAGAAAGTAAGGTATTTATGAAATTATTTTTATTATTTAACCAAATTTCTTTTATCTTAAAGTAATGGACAATTTTCTTCCTTCCCCTTTCGTACCAAAACATTTGATATTTTACAATATTAAAAAAAAACTACTATTGCGACTATATTACTAAAAAGGTACAGGAGTGATTCTTTCTAAATTTTACTGTTATCATGTGTGAAATCATGAGTGTAATAATCGTAAATATGACTCATGTGTGTAATAATCGTAAATATATTATATACAGTTTGTTAGATAAATACAAAAAGCAATAAATAATTTTTCTCCAAGAAATAAGCATTATTCACTAGGTAATCTATCAAAAAGTCTATAAACTTAAACGACGGATCAGTCAGCAAATAGATTTGGACGGGGCAATAATGAAAATGTTAGAATCCTTTATGTTTTAATATTCTTCAAACTGACCGATGACTTACGACCAAAAGGCGAGTTTTTTTCCTTGTGCTTATTTTAGAGGTTTACTAAATTATAGACTTGATATTTAAACTTGTTTTTGCAAATAAAATATCTAAAGACTGTTAGCAGTATTTTTTGAAAACCAAAAAAAATTAAATATAAAAATTTATAAATTCTAAAAATGACTATGGTGAATTTCATGATCGTGAATTATATTTGCTTAGTATTGAGTTACTAAGATTTTACTAGTATGACGCAAAATTTCAAGCCTGTGCTCCTTGTTTTAATTAGTAAAATTGTGCAAACAATATGGAAAACAGAGACGTTACGAAAATCAATTAAGATCAACTTATTTCAAATTCGTGACCAGTGGCATTCAAATATCTTACTAAATTTTTGCAATATCCTTGTAAATTCCGTCTTTTTTCATATCCCAAGTCTAAATTTCAAAAGCTCTTATATCACAACCATTGATTATACTGTAAAGACAAGTAGATCTACGATTTCGAGGCATAGGTTACTATTACGCAACCTATGAGGTATTCTACATCCAACCAAAATTGAGGAGTCAGCTATGTAGCATTACTATCTGTTTCCAAAATTGTCTAAAGTCGTTTTATCTAACGAGACTAACAAGTACGGTTTATGTGTGCCAATCTTTGTCAGGTGTCGCTTAATTTACTATATTTGACTTTCATTGATGTGCTATTTGTACATCTGTTAGGCGTGTTTATATAACTTTTGGTTATTATTTTTACCTACATGTTATTGACATAAATTAATTTTTATTCACAATTTTCATCTGCTCTCGCATAAATATTTCATAGCCTTGAAAAACTTGGCAAGTAGCAATGTACATATTTTTGTAGAATGCAATCATATTTTCTTGCATACAATCACAATAGTAACACATTACAATTACAGATCCTTTATTGCTTATGAAATTTCATTACGAACTCTTTATTAAAAAAGAGGCTCAAAAATCATTTTATGGAAACTTATTATATCTCAAATAATAGCAAAAATGTTATCCTTTGAGAACTTATTCGACAATAAAAATTATGTTTTATCAAAACTCAATACCTAGGTTTTATGTACATATTTCAGCGTAAATCACTATTAGTTTAGAATATAATGAATACTATTAACAAACATATAAACTCTGGTGTAATCGTATCAAACAATTTCTCCTTATTATAGCTGAGATTTTGAAAAATTATTTTATTTTAATAAAAAAAATCTAAAAAACCTCTGTAGTTTGCCTGAAAAGACATTAGTAATTTAATATTGTGTTCATGGAATAAATAATATTCAGAAATAAGTAATTATATCTTAATTTATTTAAGGATAATACAGCACAGGTTAAAAATTATTAGTCTCCTTTTAAAAGTAATTGATTCACTAAATTAATCAAATTTATTTGAGAATATTTACTAATCAGGTTAGCAAAATACCGATGTATGTGTTGGCGTTCAATTTTGTCGTCATTCGGAGACATAATCCAATTTGTCAGGAAGTTGAGATAGTTCAAGTCTGGAACACATTCCTCAACACTGATAAATATCACTTGCCAGAGGAAATATTATCTTTGGAGGTACGTCTCTCCACCTAGCCACTGCATGAGAGTTATGTTATAAATATTGAATTTGAATAAGTGTAAAAAGTTAATATTATCAACCAACATCTGAATTGTATTTAGGCAAGAAGTTCTGGTATAATCAACTAATTGCAATTATATAATAGATAAATCGGTAGGTAATAAATACACTTCAACCATCGCATCCTTATTTCTGTTAGTGTATTTACTCATCGTTCGTCTTTTCTGCTGGTTTTCTGTTAGAAAATGAAAATTAATATATATGTTAGACAAGTGAAGAAAAAGTTCCACGGAAATATTATATACGGGCCATGATATAACAAAGATTATCATAAAAGAGACATGTTCGCTTGTCACTATATTGACGAAAGGTTATCTGTATAATAACAACTAAATCTGACAATAAACTACATTTGGATATTTCGTTGCATAAAAAATATCTCTAACGAGTAATTTATGTTGGATCTTTGAAGCTGACGATTGTAAAAAATAATTATCCTAGATTCTCGTTATCACCTTATTTCTAAATACAAGTATGATGCCATACATGATTGAAAGAAACATTCAAAAATATAAACAAAGTTAAAGGGAAGCAATTTTCTATTTAACTCGATTTCTGTGCGTTTGGTGCAAAATGTCTTGCCAACAGTTTTATTTTTAATCTTTAATAACATGCAATATGGCAAATAGACCAAGCTATACAGCAAACACAGGTGATTGATTTGAATAAGGGAGAATGATTGATTGAGAATGGGCATTAAAAAGCCAAATAATAATTATTATTCAACCTCGCGTTTTTAATTGAAAAGAGACTTTTGAATTAAAAACGTGAGATTCTAAATAAAAAAAAACTGCTTTACACAAAAATATTTTATTTTTACAAAAAAACTATTTAACACAAATATTTGCCATGTTTGTGTATTTTAAAAATCGATGGAATCGTGAAAACGTTAGTTTTATTTTGTAAGAAAATATTATTAAGTATTTATTTGAATCAAGTCTGGCCCATTAATAAAGAAATGAGGTCAAAAGAGTTTTTGACTCTTAGACAAAATCATTAATTTTTTATTAATCAATGTTGGCTTACCTTACATATATGTTTTCTTTTAGAATTATATCAAGCAATCCAGCACATGGAGTCTCCACAAACAAATAGAGAAATAAACTAGCGATAAGCGATTTCATCAAATGTTTGATCGATAAATACACCTGAAATCGACAACAGCGTTAAATGTTAAATAAGTACAGAAAGAACGACGAGTATGTTGTTATTAATGAAATTAAGGTTTAAAATTTAACTATATTTAGCAATTAATGGTAACCTTTATTTTTAAAAAATGGTAACGTTTACATTGATGAAATACACACTTGGTATGCTTTCCGTCAATGTGAGAAAGTGACATGTAAATTTTATTTTAATAAAGTTATATGTAATTTATTCTTTAAAAATTATTAAAGAAATATTTCTCGAGAATTTTCAATTATAGGTTCATAGTTCCTTTGAAATGAAATAATCGGAATAGAATACTTAATTACAGAGAGTTTTATATTGATTTTTTAGTAGTTGCAATTGAAGATCCTAATCTTCAATAATCAACTTTGATAAGCGGAAACTTGTAAATTTTAAAGAAGCGATAGTTTTCAAGAATATTGCATATAATGAAAAACTTGTATGCGGTTTTATCGAAACATTAAGGCTGATTTCAAATATATGTTCGCAATTTTTATTTTAAACATTTCAGTTATTCTCAAATTGTATTGTGGACGGCTAAAGTTGTTTTCCAAATAAGCATGACATATTTCAAAATAACTACAAATACTAAAATAACTAATAAAACCGACCTAACAGATTTATGTAAAAATATATTTTTGCAGCCAATCCATAAAATATATATTAATAATTCAACGTACGGAATATAATATCAAAAGAACCTACAAAGCAACACTTTCAAGATATTTCTTGAACGCCTTCTGTGTTGTTTCCATAATAGCATTCCGTTAACATCTCATATATTATAAACTACATTGAAACCTACTGTTTTAAAAATGAGACTACAATATAAAAAATATTTTTAATAAGTATAATTTAATTTCCATGGATTTAACGCGATGCGTGAAACAAAATGTTCGCATTCACTTTACGTGTATAGAGAAGCGTAGTGAAGAAATTTGTTAGGCATTTCTATATGTAGTAGTACGGTAAATAAAGAAATTCATGCAGATGCAGATCTGAAATTGCGGGTGTTGTAAGCCTATAACAGACAAAGGGACAGACGGACATGACAAAATGAAAGCCTAGGTTGTAATTACAACATGTATATCATGAAATTACAATGTAATTACAACAACATGTATATCTTGAAATTACAATGTAATTACAACAACATTTACGACATGAAATTACGAATTATTGCTTTATGGTGAATCAATCAAATTTTCCATTCAAATCAAAATGCTTTGATAGTCTTACCATCTCTGGAATATTGATATAATACGGCTGCTGTATCGATCCAGCAGTCGACATCTGAAATAACATATGGATCAAATAAAGGCCAAAAGAAAGCTTGCTGAATGGCGTCCAAAAGTAGCGATCCGTGGAAGAAACCTTCGAGTCTAGAGATGAGGTAGAAATTACATTACTTGCTTATTTTTCACATTCTATATAAAAACGGTCTTTTATACATTATTTAGTTTATTGGAAACATTTTTTTGCGATGATAACTAATAAAACCGAGCATTGAGGTGTTCAATACATTTGTGCATTTTTTACCCATTTTTTTAATTAAGACCAATATGAGTATAAGGAATTGCGCATATGAGTATAATTTAGATAAATGAATGATTCCATTTATCTTATTAACCCGAAAAAAAAAGTCAAAATATTATGTATACATTGCGGTCTTTTTGGTTTAAATTTCATAGAAGGTAAAAAAAGGTTTTGATGTTTAATTTCACGATATCTTTAAAGCGTCTAGTAATGTAATTGAATAATAGAATGTTTTTATCGTTAACTTTGTAATTTTTTCTAAATGTAATGAAATATAAGATAAAGAGCGATAAATAAGATAGAGGTAAGATAAAGAAAAAACATAGAAGTAAGATAAAGAGCGAATAAAATTAAATTTAGCATGTGTAAAAAATATGATATGTCCGTTGTAAATCCAATTTGTATAATACTTAATACACATACATACTCACACAAACATGCGCGCGTACACACACACACACACAAACATACACACAAAAATACACACATACACAATTTATTATTGGTCAACCAGTAATTAAGTAACGATGTCGAAACGGCTCACGATGTAAATAATGGTTCACGATGCAGAATTTTAAAGTTACTTTTATTATTTTGTCCAATATCGAGATTGCTACGTGACTCAAGTTTACCCCCATCGTGTGCTGTCAGTTGGGCGCACTTAGAGTTTATACAGGAGGTTACTAAAACTGATGACTTTTTTGATCTGTATTCGAAGATATTATAACATGAGCCATGAGATATCGTGAGCCGTTTCGACATCGTTACTTAATTACTGGTTTTAAAGTAAAAATGTCTTCCACAATTTTCATAAAATCAAAAATAGTTAAGCAACTGTAACTTGGTTGTGAGGGATTAATTTTACATAATTTAATATATTATTTTCATTCTTACCCTTTCTAAAATTTCCTGTGTCGGTACACTGAGTGCAAGAGCGTATATGTTACAAGTGATGAGATCGCAATTTCCCTTTAAAAGCTAAAGTATTTTTGAATAATTTAAAATATTTTTGTAAATAAATAACATCATAATTGCTACCACCATAACTAATCATTTTTCCTGGTAAAGGATATAAATTTTTACCATTTGATTGCAGCGTCCAGATAATGAATAATATTGATACACCAAGCCCACAGAATGGTCTTAACATAGAGCCATACATGGCTAGCAAAAAATTATTGATATTCGATATGCCGTTCAAAATTGGTTCAATTGATAATGTGATTACAATTACTGCCAATGCCAGTTTGTAGCCAAATCTTGCTTCATCCTGTAAAATTCGTAATAATAGTTACAGTGTGAAACATTATGTCAGCATAAAATATTGGAGAGCGTTTCAAGAATTTATAAACTGAACATAACCAAGTCTGCAAAATAATATAAAATATTTAATTGCAAATATAAGTAAGTTCTGCATTAAATAGTTTGGTTAGAAAATTCGGAATTTATAATATACTATAACTTATTTAAATATATTGTACCATAACGTAACTAAAAATTATATTTGAATATTATCAGCTCGGAATGTATAACGTGAAACAAAAAATAAATCAATTCAAAATAACGTAGAATGAATGTCTAATTCGTTCTACATAATATCAGTCGATGTTAATTGTTGCAACGAAGGCTATTTATTCAAATATAATAAGTCCCATTTTTTTCAGGAAAGTAAATGTTTAAAAATCATCTGTTTACAAGTATGCAAAAATTGTTAGCGTCCCTAAATTGAAAAGATTGCCTAGTTTGTAAATTTACACTATATTTTTTAAAAGTTTGTCTGAAATACCCACACATATACACGCGCGCGCGCGTTCTCATACACACACACACATATATATTTATGTATGTGTGTTTGTCTGTGTGTGCCTGTGTGTGACTGTGTGTGCATGTGTGCGTGCGCGTGCGCGCGTGCGTGCTAGCGTGCGTGCTTGCGTGTGCGCGCGCGCTAATTTTTGTGTTTGTATGTATGTGTGTGTGTGTGTGTATGTGTGTGTGAGTTTGTGTGTGTTTATGTGTATGTGTATATAATGAAAAGCTTTTCGTAGTACTAGCGAAATTTATATTGCCTCTTAGAAGCCCTTAAACATCTGTTAAAATGTTTGATTTATATATTCATACGATGGCAGGATTCAAAACAGGCTGTAAAGAAATTACATATCATTAATAGTACATATTTCGTTCTGCTCAAGAATCAGTCTCATTACGTTCACTTAGACTAGGATAGAATGATTTTTCATTTCTGTCGGATATGTTCTCTGTTTATTAAAAAAATAAAAAATGTACAATTATTTATTTTTACTATATTTATCAAATTATGGCTTTATTTTACTATTAAATTTCTCCAGAGAATCTTGCAATTCGTGACATATTTTAACAGCGCATTGTGCGTTTTCCCCAAAATATTAATGTGATTTGTTTTAAGACTAAATCGATATTATCGGTGTAATAATTTAATAGAATAATCTTAGGCATAAATTTAAAAGGTATGTAATTGTCCACATGTAAGGATATTTATATTTAATTTCCTTGTGACAATATTTATATTGTAGTATATTCTAAACCTAGCTCAATTTTGTATTTAAACTTAAATTTGATATTCACAGGTGACCAATTCTCTTAATCAGTAAATTCGCAAAATTGCAAAATGATTGTTTCTAAATAAAACCTTCATTGTAGAGTTTTATTCATACTCATAATCTTAAAAGTCGTGCCAGTAAGAATTTTATTTATGTATTTTAATCGTGTGATAACTATGTCAAATGTTGCAGAAATAAATGTATTACTAAAATCGAGTAACGCGAAGAAATAATTATCGTTTAAAGCCAATCATGTCATTAAAAATACCATAAAAATACAATTCACTCTAACTATATCAATCGTTATACTATATCCAGATATAAAACCTAGTTCAAAATAATTAAAAAGATGATACACATTTAGAAATTGACTAACTGGGCAAGAACGATAAGCTCAATCTATTTTTATAAAAGTGGAAGTTCGGAAATTGATCCGAAATTTTTAGGTTTTTTTGATTTAAGTTTAAACGTAATATTTGTATATCTTTATTTTTTTCAGTTGGGAACGACTCTGTTGCTTGGGTGGTGTTAGAAATATGAGGCTTAATTGAAGCTATATTGTCCAAAACAGGTATAAAAGGATTAATATCTATGTTGTCACTTTCGAATGATTTTGATTTAATTGCAAAAAGATTTGCTTTGACTTCAGGTTCAGATAAGTTTGAAATTGAAATTTGACTTCCTTATAAACAGATGCGTTAAACAAAGCTTCTTTCATGACTCGGTTAAAGACAATCATTCATCATACAAGTCATTTAGCAAATTTTTGTCGAACTTACAATACAAATCCTCACGAGATTTAGCCAAGCCGAGGAATTTTAAGATATAGGCAGAGGTGCGTTTATTAATTGGAGAAGATTATTAAAATTTACTGCATTTCTGCATACGTACATAATTTTAATATTTCCTTCTTCTTGATTATACTCCTCAGTAAGTGGTAGTGATGTTCATAATTAATATCTATGTTTAAATTTGTTAATTGTCGTCATTGCTTTCCTAAATAATATTTAATCATGCTTTTCTACATTTATGATGCACACTACATTCGTGCAATTTATCGATTTGTAATAGAAGGAAGGCAAAAATATTCATTAAATAGAATTATCAACGATATAAAAAAATAAGTTTCGAAACAAGCGCTGATTTATATTTAGTTTATTTTAAAGGTAAAACATGTTTTATAAAAAAATTACCTGCGAGATAAATTCCTTTTTTGTTTTTTTAACGGATGCTATATGTCCAAAAAGAAACCCTATAAAATATGCGGGTAAACGCATATGAGTCTTTATGTAGGATTGTTCGAATTGAATAACTTCCCGGGGATTGCGGGTTAAACTGAAAAAAATTAATAAAGTGAAAACAGTCAAAAACGATTCAAACAAAAGTTACAAATAATGAAACACAAAAAGTATCCTTTAATATTTTCATGTCGCTAATTAAAAATTAACTAACTTGGAAAAATTTACTTTCATTTTTGTTGTTGTAATTTGTGTAGCCTTAACGGTTTTCAAACGTTTAAAATGAAATAATGTTCTGACAATTACATTGGATGTAATACACATAGAATATAATAAATATATATACATGCCAACACAAATATATACAAACGTTTAAGGCGCTCACTCCATGCGTACACGCATTTAAATTCTCATAAGATTTTATTTGTAAATTGTCGCAACCAAAGCAATATACAAAGATTTTATTTGTGTATTGTTTTTACCGAATTTTACGTAAATTACATACAAAAGAACTTTTCGGCACGATGCAAGTTTTAAATTGCGAAACGACAAAAAAGGCAAGAAAACTGCAAATGAAAAACTGAAATGAATGCCAAAGAATTTAGTTGTAATCCCAGAACCGACATATTTTCTTTTTTCAGAACTGATTTTTTTAAGTTTCGTCGAGCAAATATTTAAAAAAGTGTTTCATCAATTGTATTTAAATTTTGGACATGTGCTAACGATACTACTTTTCACGCAACATATGTTATTACATTTATTTATTCCGCCGATCCTCTAAAATGTTTCCTAATTGTTCTTACGCGGTACGTAATAAATCACTAATTAAAAAGAACACAAAGAATATTATTGTCGGTGTATGTCATGGAAAAAGTGTTTTGCTCGCAAACACATAACTTCTATGTTTTTCAATATTTTTTAATGTTTTTTTCACCTGTGTTTACTGCAAAGTTTTAATACGTAAACAAGTTTGAATACGTAATAGTTACGAATGGTTCAACAAAATTATGCATTTTAATTTATTTCTGTAACCTCAGCGTGGCGTAAGTCCTTAAACCAGTTTATGCAGTTGCAATGTCATCTGCCGAGCTCATTATTCTTATTACCTTCCCATAAAATACTTACAAAAATATAAAAAAAACTTACTCGTTAAGACGTGGAGGTTGAATTTTCCAGTCGTTGTAATAAATCTGATATCCCATTATAAATATCGAACCCACTATGACAGAAATAATTATTGCTGCGCCCCGAATTTCATTCCGTTTAATAACTCTGGTAAAATATATTCCCAATAAAAAGCAGTGAAAATCAACTGGAAGATACCAGGTAGGCATCCAGCACTGTTAAAGAGAATATTTTAAATTATCACACTCATATTATGAAGAATATGGCCGCACAAACTTTTTTTATTATTGTTTCCAAACGTTATACTCATAATTTATTAATATTTGTATTTTTATTAATATTAACTGATTCAAATATTGGCATAGGTTTTGAAGTAATATTAACATAATAAAATAATTAACATTAGCTCCAAAAATCTTCGGTTTATTCATTTTTGTTACGAGTCGAGAACATTGTTTCGATTTGGACAGTACGGCGAATAGTAATTAGTTATCAATAGATAAGGCTGCTTTAATAATGTTTGCTCTGTTATATTAGTACCAAAGAATATTAAATTTATGTGTCACTGTGCAGTCCGTGTGTGGCTTAGTCAGAGCTGTTGGAAGTTATATTTTTCCCAATATTCATAAAGCGCCTTAATATACTCGTTACAATATTTTTCCTATCCAAAGTTTATATATTTTAGGTTTTATGTAAATATTCGCAAAGAATAAAATAATACGTGTGTGTGTGTGTGTGTGTGTCTGCGTGTGTGTGTTTGTGTAAATATAAACACGCAAATATATGCACAAATATTATTCTAAATATGATTATTGCCATGTTTTCTACAAAAAAAACTCATGGTAGAATTTGATTTGGATTGATATATTTTACACTATGTGTATAGGAAATAGAAATAGTAAAGCTCCATGAATATTAATAATGAACAGATTCTGCTATTTAGGCAAATACATATTATATTTTTTGTTAATTACCCAAATCCCTTAGACATTGAGACAAGGTTCTTTCTAAAACTTTCATTTACCACTGACATAGTTACTTACTTGCCGTATTAAGTAACATCGTGCAATAATGTCAAGATCGACATTTCAATTTCATGGAATTTATACTGCTCGCTAATTTTTATTACTGAAGCCAAATTCTTTGAAAATTAATTTCCTTCTAAAAGTTTTAATTGTGTATAAAAACTGGGGCTTGGTATAAGAAATTCACCTCATTATTTTCAAGACTTTTGTAAAAATACTCTGCATTTCCTAATTCTCAATTTCGATATTTCTCTGATTATATTTTACTAACTCTTATTAAGTCAACCATATTAATATTATACATTTAAATATTTAGCTTTATATGAAAGTTTTAAAAACGCCCTTACCAAAAGAAATTATTACAAGCGTATTACAAACGACAAACCAGTAAAATAAATTGTCATCACCGGATTTATTTTTAGAGTTCTATATTAAAATAAGGAATCTATATAATTCCGTGATGCTTGTCCAAACGTGTCTCCGTTGCACTTCTTTTCCTCGTACATCTGTCACAACCTCATAGTTTGGATAATTTTATTTCTATGTATATTAAAAATTTATAGCTAGCTATTTCACAGGAGGTTGTTATTAAAATAAAGCAAAATATTAATTTTTTTAGTGTGATATTTTTAATGCCGTGTCTTCAACTGTGAATTTTTTCGCGTATCCTATATAGTGGGTACCCTTCAATAGGTCTTTTAAATTGATATTTATTTTGTTTTTAATTTTAATCCCGCCTCCCCCCATTATGAAATATTAAACTTTGAGAGAGACGAGCGATGTGTCTCCTCTCCATCGAATATTACTACATTGGATTGAAAAAAATCCGAAACGGACTAAATACTGATTATGATTTTTAATGAATATTCTTTACGTTAAACTGGATCAAAAACATCAAGGGTTATAGACCACTGCTTTATTTTTGTGTGTTATGTAACTCACGTGAACGATTCAATGTATTTTTGCGAATATTTTTCTATGTAATTTTTATTTTCAACAACTTACATATTCACTCCATTTGCCATAATTAGCAACAAGTAAAAGGGTCGTTAGCCAGTGTTTTTTGCACGTATCTTGCTCGATGCCCACTATGCCAGGCCAGTACGGACCCTTCGTCATGTATTGCGCTGAACTCACCACGAAGAATATCACCATAGCCAAGGACGGCGCTATGCTGAAATAACAATTTTAATAAATGTTATTACTAAATATAGAAAACAAACAGTAAACTTAATTTTCTTAGAAAGCACTTCCAATCGCTTACGTGTTACTAAAAAAGTTTCGGTCTATCTAAAAGTGTTTCGGTCAACCAAATATTATGTAAATTTAATCAAATATTATGTAAAACCAATATAATGTTTTAAGAATAATTTTTAAAGTAAATCCTTATCATGAGGCAAAAATTATTCTTAAAACATTTTTAAAGTAAATCCTTTGGAAGCTTGAAATAACCTACAGAAATTAGATGCACGCTTAACATATTCGTAAACTTAGCTGTGCCTCTTCATTAATATATTTATTAATATTTTTTATAATGAAATGTTTATTATTATTTTAAAAGTTTATATCAATCAAAAAAGTGTAAGATTGGGACATTGTTTAATGTTACAACCCACGTAATATTGTGTAATATTATTGCCTTGCCGCAATTACTAACTACTTTTTTTAAATAAAAATGTTAGCAACAAATCTTTATTGAATATATTTTTCCAAATGAAAAAAAAGAAGTGTGTTATGAAGATCGCACGTCTGTTACAGTCACTAATAAGCGCAGTTAGTATGGCAAAGAACAATATGTGTAGAAGAAAGAAGACAGAGAGAATGAAGAGAGAGCATCTGCATCGAATAAGTCTGGTTCTAATGGTAGTAGCTTATTAACACGAGCTTATTAACGCATTAAATGAATAAAACCGCTAGATATATTCTATATCTTACCTTTTTTTTATATTTTGCACCATTCAAATTTAATAATAATAAAAAAGAACACGTAGTGGCAAAATGAATTGACATAATAAAATGAGGTGAATATATGTTTTTTATAACACCTGCTAATACAACTTACTTTTATCATCTCTGTGTAAACTATATAACATAAGACAAAATATGTTTCAGTTCCGATAGCGTCTTCCAATATTAAAGCACAATTTTCATTGTTTCTTAGCAAAATAACTAATTTCTACTTCATAATTTCGCTTTACCCATGCTCATGTCAGAGCATCATAAATATGTCCATCTAATAGAGACTTTAATGAAAAATTACAGGAAGACGTAGTTAAGTTACCCCTACACAAAAATGGAAATTATTTTTCAAAAGTAGAGATTTAAATAATATTTTAAACATTTTGTCCTTCCTTTTCTCCTTTCAAACACTTCCGTGTTATCTGCTTTGGTAGAAAGTTTTTGCGGTACTTAATTCAAAAAGAGGAGAAGAAAACAATAAACCTTTTGCAAGTTAATAAAAAACGAGAGTGAATACTATATATTTGCATAAAAAATTCATTAATTTCTTAAAAACTACTATATTTTTGCAAGCTATCAAAAAAGCTCTATATCGATCTTATCAAAGCTATACTAGATAATACACGTTTATTTACATTAAACAAATTATTTTGATATTTATATACTCTTTTGCAAAAAAAAAAATATAAAAAAAATAAATAGCAATAAACCATATCAGAATTATTTTATTATTTGACGCATTTTATATGGCGATATGATGAGAATATTATTTATTATTGAGCTATCGTTTTTACCTACTTCAGTTATTCAAAATGAGAATAAATAAAAAAAAACGATGTAAAGTCCACAGATGAGCGTTTTCATACTGGTACATTAAAATTTTATTAATTTAACATAAAATTTGAAAATTTAGTAACGAGTATGGCCTCCTCTAGCTAAAATCAATGCGCTTAATCTGGTAGGCATGCTTTCGACGACGTTTTTTTATCATTTCCTGAGGAATACGTTCCCATTCAGCGACGATCACATTTTTAAGGGCCTGTATGTTTTCTGGAGCCGGTTTTACGACTCTGACACGTCGCTTCCGTAAAAATGAACTCGTTCGCGTTGTCGTCCATAAAAATGAACTCGTCTCCAACTGCTGTTAATGCGGGTTGGGCATGAGGAATAAGAACCTCTGTTATGTACCTTTGCGCATTAAGTGTGCCATTTTCAAGAAAAACTAACTCGGTACGGTCATCTGAGTTAATACCAGCCCAAAACATTACGAAGCATCCACCGTAAGGGGTGATTTCCTCAAAGCACACTTATGTGAACCGTTCGCTAGGTCTTCGTAAAACTCGCCGACGTTGATCCTCACCACTAATCGATATACGAGCTTCATCGGAGAATAAAACACTATTCCAGTCTTGTTGAGTCCATGACGAAAAATTTTGAGCGAATCTCAATCTGGCAACTCGATGCTCACGGAGCAATGTAGGGTCCCGAGCTGGGCGATAGCTACATATATTGACGTCCTGAAGTCTCGTTCTGCCATTCACTTACTTGTCCACTTACTTGGCTTACTCGTGTACCTCTGACGTCCTCGAGGTTCTGTTTGAGATCCACGTACGTAATTTGACGATTTGGTAGCGCTTGATTGACTATGAAGCGGTCGTCCCGTGGCTTAGTGCATCGTTTTCTTCCAGAACCGGGCCTTCTACTGATGGAGCCCGTTTCTTGTTATCATTGCCAGGTCCTTTGGATGGTGGAACGGCTCACATTATACTGCTGAGTCACATAACATCTTCAAGCATCGCAATATTTTTACTAGCTCTTATAGTTTTTTCAACCATACTGAGAACAGCAAACAGAAGTGAACTAATGCAGCAAATAGCATAAATTTAAATAAAATTGATTCGTTAAAATAAAAAACGCAGCAAATGAAAAAAGAACTTAATAAGAGTTGGATTTTATTTACGGCCAAAAATATGTTTTTGTCATAGAAAGACAATTTTCATTCAAAAGGAATAAATTTCAAATTTAGAACGTTCGTTTTTATGTGCCAGAATACACTATACCTGCCAGTAACAATTACAATTAATACAACCTCTTAATAAATAATATTTTGTTAAAAATATGACAAAATCAAAACCGCCTGTTTTTTATGGAAGAGTGTAAATAAATTAATTGAAATACCACATACCCTTAAATATTTAATTTTTTGTACTAGGTGCATATATTCTCTTACAGGGTTATTTTGATATGATTGACACCACTGACCAATTTTTTATTTTGATTGACACCACTGACAAATTTAGGCAAAAATTTGAGTTACTGAAATTAAAAATAAATATCTTACCGAATGTATCTTTTAATAATCAATGACATTCGCTTCTCCACTGTCGTGTAATTAACGGCAAGCAGAAAACCCGATAAAACAAAGAACACGTCGATAACCAAATCGAGGCGTATATATCCAATTGTGTTCAAGACCTACTTGAAAAAAATAAGCATTCGTTAGTAAAATTGGTATAAATTAGTGGTAACATTACTGAAATTCCATTGTAAATGTAGATTTCGTTGGTTTTATAGCAAAACAAAATCAGAAATGTAAAAGAAGATATGAATTTTACTGGTATGTGATAAAGAGACTAACAAACTTACAAAAATCATTTTTTAAAATGTATCCATGCTTCTACAAATACATAAATGACCGTTAGAACTATTCCATGTCCATAATTTTGCAGAGTCCTAAGCAATTAAAGTGATCTGTATCACTATGCAATCTGTTTAGTATGATTGATTTACTTATAATCTGGTCATATATGTTATTTGTTGTGCAGTAAAGTTAAAATAGTAATTATTAAGATTGCAAATAAATTTTTATTTGTTTCAATAAAATCTTAAATAGAAAATATGTTAGTTGTTTGTGGACTCTGCGCGTATCCAAACTATAGTATAAGGAAATATCGTTTACATGGTAAATTCGCCTATTATTTTGTGTTTCAAATTTTTTAGACTACTCATTTATTAATTTATTATGGTTGATTTTGGGTTGAATTGCTCGCAAATTGCTAATCGATTCACTTAATATCTAAGTACGTAGTCTACTTAATAATATTTAAATAAAATGCTATATTCACAGTATTTTAGTAATAAATATAATTACAACTTATTAACGTAACGACTCTGCAAGAATATTAATAATTATTTGAAAAATTAAAAATACATATAGATCAAACAACAACGTCTAAATATATACAGTTAGAAAAAAGTTGTATGTACAATCGAAAAGTTATACTTACCTTCGTTATATAATCAAAGTTATGACAAGGAGTCATCAAAAAGAATACGGTTTGATGAAACGTTATTACTACGCTTATGGTTACCACTCTTATGCGGTGAAAAACCATAATGTCGGTCGACCTTACACTAAAGAGGGACGGCAAATTTTTTATCAGTGACCAGTTACGTATCAGCGGTGAAACTGAAAATTAGTAAAAATTACGATTACATATAATACATGCATGCGGCTTCGAATAATTCTTGATATCGTATATTTATAAAATAATGCGCCTCCAACATTAAGACGATAAAGTTTATTTAAAATCTCGTCATAGAAATATTCATTCGATAATTCGCTAAGCCATTTTTTCTCAACAAAATTACACTTATAATATTCCTCTGACAGCATACGGGTCATGTGTTAAGGAGTGCTTAATTTCAGAGTCAATTTACTGCAGTATGCTGTGACAAAATATCTAATTGAATTTGAATGATAAATACTGCATATTACTTATGTTGCTTATTGATAACTATTTGGTGATTTATTTAGGAATCTAACAATTCTTATTGGATAATTAAGAAATTAACAATTCAAGATAAATCAAATATCAATTAAAAAGGAGATTACATGGCCAAGAAGTATTTCAAATAGTTTTTTTCATAAAAAAACCAACACCAGCTTCAATGCAGCGTTTAATATTGCCTTCGATTTTATTGTTTTATTGTACCTGCCTGGAATGAAATAGAATGAAATGAAAAGTTACATATTTAGGATGAATAGAATGAAACTAAAAGTTTTTTCGTCAATTGTTCCTTGGAGGTTGCCACAGAAATCTCATTTTCCAAACTTAAACGAAGTAGATTCCAGAGTCTATTTTCAATTCACAGTGAGTAGTTTTGATGCTAAGTTTCGATGTTTCTTTATTATTTAATCTAATATATGAATGCGAATATAAATTTCAAGGACAGATTTCATTTCAGTCCCTGTAGTTGAATTGCTATCATTTAAGAAAAGGTTGTTCATATAAAGAAATTACGAGACAGATTGGAAAGCGTAATAAATGATTATTAGTTTTATTTATGAAGGTATCTATTAACAAGTTTTTACAGATATTATACTATCCAATTTTTTTTTAATTTGGTACATTTTACTATCTCCTCTAATAAGAATACTTTACGTTATAAAATTAAGTTCTCGAACCTTCGATCACGGAGTCTTTCTTCGCACGGGACCAGTGATAAAGAGTACAAGCAATGACGAGTGTCACCAATGTGCCAGTTAAGAAGCTAAACAAATAATTATATTAAACATATGTCCCATTAAAATTAATTATCTCATTAATTTACATGTAAATTTGATTCCTATTTAACGTGCGTGCGTGCGCGCATGCGCGCTTGTGTGTGTGTGTGTGTCTGTGAGTGTGTGTGAATGAGTATGTGTATGTGTGTGTATTTATGTGTGTATATGTGTATAGAATAAGGGATTCATCAACGCAAATACTAAAATATTGAAGTAAGAGACATGACATTTGGGCGGAGGAAGTACATATGTGATGTAAATAAATTTATTAATATTTATTTTGATCTTTTACACTGAATTTACGACGAATTTATAATATGTATGAAATTACTTTATAATTTTTAACGCATAGCAGTCACGCGTGCTTTTAGCTTGTACTTTTGCATTATTTTGGTCTTCATTAAATTTGAACTTAACATTGGATCAATGTGAATTATCAAACTATAGTATATTGTATATAAATAAATAAATAGATATTTTTTCTGTAAACTGTGTCTCGACCTAAATCTTTTTTAACTTTCACTTTTTTCACATAGATTAAAAAAAACACATTTTAATAAAATAAAATAAACATCATCATTGGTGAATATATTTCGAAGAGAACTCACAAGAAGGCAATGGTCTCAAAGCTCAGTGGTTTTGTTTCAGCGATCTGGCAGGCGTGCTCCAACAAAGATACTTCAAACGGTAAACCAGCATTTCCGATAGGCGATTTCTTCAACATAACATCGGCCAGCTGTAGCAGATCGGACTGGCTGCAGGAGCTAGGCGTGCAAAGCGCCCATCGTGGAGCCGCGATTATGCTGTCGGTCTCAGTGTTGGGAAAGAACCGTTAATTTAAATAATCATTTAAATTGCAGCAAATTGTTGCCGCTAGCATTTAAATAAAGGTCATATTCTTCAACCGAGAAGTTGATATACAGAAAAGACCATTTCATTTTTGAAAAATTCAAGCCAAAAAATATAATATACTACGTTCATATTAAAAAGTAATAATCGACAATCACTTTAACTTATTTCGGTTTCCTTAATTTCCTGTTCGAGCATATGTAGGTTTGAAAATGCGCAGGCACGCATTGTTGCATGGTTTGGTTCGTGTGCTTTATGAAAATAAATATAAATTTGCGTACGCGGTTCGTGAAATATCTTTGAATAACTGTTATGCTTATTTACACTCATAAATAAAGTTACATTTTTTTTCACCTAAACAACATTTCGCATCATTGATTCACTTTTGTCGAGAGGGCAAAATTTAAATAACATTTAGAGTTCGACACCAAAATAGGGAAAACAAAATACTTATGGCACCAACTCTATATCTATTTATATATATATTTATATATATATATATATATATATATACACATACATACATATATATATATATATATATATATATATATATATATATATATATATATACCCAAAGATCGCTTGATACGAAGAGCGCATCGTACACTTTTCAAAGGTGTATTTTAACCGGTAACAATCAAATACAAACATAAGGTATACTTTTAGGTTTATTTTAACCCTTAATTGCTCGCGTGGGGATATATATATATATATATAACCCCAATTTCATAGATACAATTTTAAAAAACATACTTTATATTACATTTATTATAAAATATGGACAGTATCAACGTTGTACTAAAGAATAACAGTCTTCATAATTAACATTTTTGGTAAACTAGTAAAGAGATCAATCGATATATCTAGGAACTTTGTAATTAGTACATTCATCACATATGATGATGGAGTGATCATGACAGATGTGACATTTAGCGCACACAAATGGTATTTTTTCTCTTTCGACCTTGGGTAATTATGACATAATTTATATTTAGTAAATGGATCGCCTCTGGACGTGGAGCTAGTACCTTGAAAATCAGCACTTCTCTTGAGACGTTTTTGTATAGCACGGCGTAATTGTAATATTGTAAATCGAGTTTGTTGGTGTGTTTTCTTCAAATTAACAGCAAGGTGTTTGAAAAAGTCCCTTCTCGATATTGTATAGTCAATTTTGTTTTTATAAATGACACAAGCATTGATACCAGTAACTTTTTGAAGGTGATAAAATATGTTATAGTTTAACACACCTTTGATCATTAGTATTTCCCCACCATTTGTACGGTTATAATACAAAATAATATCCGGTTTATCCTTTTCACTTTCGGCCATATCATTGTTATAATGAATAAACGAAATCAGCAGTACAGATTTGGATTTGTTGTGAACTTGAAAGCTTAACTCGAGATCGTTTGGGCAGGAAGCAATGTAGAATTTCTGGCTTGTTCTTTCAAGCAAGAAGTTTGCAGCACACCCGACATGTTAAAGCAAAACTAAGTAAGCCAGAACTTATTTATATTGTAGCATTTCACAATCCCATTTGCGTTGAAACTTTCCTTGAATTAATTTTATGTAATCATTGTTGTGGTGTAATACTGATTTTATATTATCCTTAGGAAACATACAAAATAATGCATCTGATCTTATACTAATTGCTTTGGTTGTTCCCTTAGGCCCGGATGTTTCTTTCATATAATTGTGACTACGAACTCGGACGTTGGTACGCGGCGGCTCTTTGTCCACTTTTTTGACATGTAAAATTTATTACATTCTCTTACATGACTAGACAGTGGCTCAATATCATCACTGCTCCATTACGCATCAGTTTCATTGGCAGTTTCTTGAGATTCTATGTCGTGGTCACTATGAATCACTTCAGCCTCAACTTCGTATTCGTCGCAACTGTCCATGACGCTTTCTTTCCCCTCTTCTAATAAATTTTGAACAATTCGGTGGTTAGATAGCTGCTGACGTACCATTATCGTCTTTCTAACCTAAAAGAAATACGTAATTAAGGATAAGTAAAAAACACAACGTTTCAAACCATAATTACCCATTACAAAAACACGCAGTGGTAATACTCACTTGTCAAAAAAATGTGGTCACATTAACACTCGCGTGAGGCAATGTATATCCCAGATGCGATCTTCTGACACAACCACACGGTGCGGAACGATGCTTGCGACCGAGGCGTGGGGAGATATTTAGGAAGCTACTGGAAATGCCGTTACCTTACCGTTTACCTTTCAAAAACGCATTGGGGTAAAATAAAAGCCACGCGAGTAATTAAGGGTTAAGGAGTCAAACCAACAACCAATGATTTTTGTTCAAATTTCATTTAATAAAACAATTCGTATATATTTGTAAATAGACTTACACATATGTTATAAATATTACAAATTTATAATAGCATGACATATTTATAATATATTACTCACGGTTGGGGACTTTAAAGCACGCCCATAGGTCACGAATACTTCGAAAACGCAGTATTGTAGTTTTGTCACATTGGAGTCATGAGGTAAATGCTCAAGACACGTCTTGTAATCACCCGTAAAGTCATGTGCACCATGTTTGAAACCGGGTGATGCCACATTCCATGCTGGTGAATAGTTATAATTACAGTGACATTGACACGTATACACTGTCATTCAGAATAATGTAACCATAATAAAGTTTAGAACACTTGGAATTCTTTTCAAACTCATACAACATAAATGTAAATAAAATAGAGATAATTTTAAATTTGTAAAACCGTGCGCAGTCTTGGCACACAATAAAGAACCGTTGTATAATGATTAAATTATATTTAAAAAAATGTGTTTACCATTAAAATATATCTTAAATAGAATAAAAAAGCTATAACAAAATGCGTTTTTTAAAGGGCCTCCCCTTAGGGGGGCGGGGACAAGTAAATGTGTGTGTGCGTATGTGTTATTAACTCACTACTGAGACAATCTCAAATGACATATGGGAGGAATTCTAAAATGCACTCAAGACCACTTAGGGTGAAATAAAGAAAAACTATAACAAAACTCTATGGTGTGAAATGTGCATAACGATCTAAATGAAAATATAGTGCCCAATTAGTCAATATCTTTATTACAACCAGCTATATAGAGGTTTGAGCAGATAGATCAAGATTGCTGAATCAAAAATTGCTGCCTAGTTAAGAACCAGGTCTAGAAATCATTTGTAAAAAAATTAAAGTGCCCGTAATTAAAGCCCAGATAGGCGATCTTCTCCAAAATGTTCACGTATTAAAAAAGGAGTTCATTAAAAATATTTGCCTCGTTGAACATATGGATGACAAGCTGTTATCTGAATCGGTTAAATCGAGTAGAGATAGCGTATTCTATTTAAAAGAGATCAATAAAAAAATGCTACGATAATCGAAATCTCTCGCTAATCCTTAACACCAGCATGATTCTCCTGTATATAATTCGTAAGAACCAAATTGTTTCATAAAAATAGAGGCACTCGTGATTATATCTAGAATATTCGATATCTAGTAAAGGAACGATACTAGTACAATATACCTATGGTCATATGTTTTGTGGATTATAGTAAGGTCTTAATTTGTTTTAAGTGAACCCAAGTAGATTCTGATAGAGGGAGGTATAACAAAACATTCAGTTGAATTGCTATGCTCTTTATATAGAGAGGCGAAAGTACACATGACTATGTCCAAATCATTCAAAAGTGCGAATGCAATATGACAGGGATGCATTCTACCACTAAACATCTGTAATGCGTATGGAGAATTAGTCTTAACAGCAAAACATGCAAGTCGGAAAGGAGGTGTTATTGTGGGTCGTGTAAAACTAACGAACTTAACGTGTTATGCTGATGACGTAACCCTAATAGCAGAACACGAATTCGAAATTATATCTGCCCTGCAAAGAATGAAAGTAGTTAGTGCCGACTTATGATATCCATTAATAGATCTAATACAAAATTTTAATTAGTGGACTGTTCCGAGAAATTGAAGTTCACGAGCTTCGTAAGTCTGGAAATTATACTGAAGTCTCCAGTAAATGTGGCTTTTAAGAAGAATTGCGACGTAAAATAAACAGAGTTAAAGGCGTAATCTCTTAGATAACGTATAGAATGACAAAAATGTTTTGAGGTACACCAAGTGGAATTTAGTACGAACATTGATCTCATTCTTCTTTTTGTACGGTTCTAAATCATAGATACTGATGATGGTCGAACGCAAAACAATCGACGCCTTTGAAATGTTCTTTTGAAGGAAGATTTTCAAAGACTCACAAAGCGAACATGGAACGGAAATCACGATTCTGAAAGAACTCGAAATCAAAATAAGTTTCTTCACCTTTTATCTGGGGAAACAATTTTCGTTGAGAAGCAACTTATAATTGCATGACCAGCTGGGCCTGTATAATATAGATTTGGGCTAATATAGATTTTCAGAAGATATTATTAATCTGACTTTAAGATTAATACACAATCACTTAGAGTAATTGTAAAGATAAGTCAGTGCATTTTGTATTGGCACGTCAAATTCTCATATCTTCTGTTTTTAATAATCGATCGAAGGAAAACACATGTCACCCCAGACCCAACAGATTACACTAGTAAAAAAAATCATCGAAATCCTTTTAGTGTCCTTTCATAATGCGCAAATAAATAAACAGGCACTCAGACAAACGTACTACTATTCCAAAAGCAATATTTTTGTGTTTTATTACTTTTGCGATTATCGCCTAAATACTTTTTTTCGTATATACCATCGAGATACTGACTCGCTAATTCCACAATTGCAACAAAACAACAAAATATGTAACTATGGAAATAACGCCTAATAATAAAACTAGCAAGGTAATTAAATTATACTATTAACTACATACCCAAATTTTAAATGTTCAAATTCAATTGCTAAATTAATTGGTTTTTGTGTTCCAAAAAATAATAGCTTTTTTTCTAATTACATTCTCTTTTTCTAGCATTGTACTCATTTATGCCGGTCTCCTTTGTATATGTTAATATTTTGAAAAATGACACTCGGCAATGTAGCGTGAACGTAAGTCAATGAGTTAAGCTTTTCTGAAAAATATTTTAATTTTATTCCGGATACACACTGTACAACCCGGATACACGGGGTACAGACTGGAAGCCACTTCTTGGAATATATTATTTGGGAATGCCATATATACCAATTGTAAAATGGAAAAGAAAATAAACCTGTTAAATTTTTCTGTTCCATTCCATAAACTGTATTTATTACATAGCATTACTACATCATTTTCTAATTTGAATGGGTAGATGAAACTTCATATATTATAGTTGATTTAAATTTAATGAAAATAGTTAGTTCATAAATTTATTAGTTAAATAAGACACCTACGTAATTTTCTTTCAAATAAGGCACCTCGTTGTACAAATTTCATATCTTAATTAATTTTTTTAAGCTTACTAAAATAAATTTTTAAATATATTCCGTGACATAAAACGACAACCACCATATCTAGTGTAAGGCGTAAAGTTTGCCCAGAAAAGTTCGGAGATACAACTTTAGTTCTTTTCTACATATTGTATTACATTTGTTGGCTAGAAAAATTTAAGAGTGAATGATGGATTAAGTTAGGAACAGTAGATGATTTTTCATCCATGTCTCACGACCTGAATGGTGATATTTTCACTAGTGCCGCTGTATGCATACCCCGACCCCAATGCCAGTTATTTACAAAAGAAAATTTTAGGTCACAGTTTTGGAGTATACTGGAATGGTAAGCTATATTTCAAATTTGATGTAAAAGGTAACAGTGTGTGGAGAATGCGCGTTTCGTATAGCTTATCTATTGGGAAAATTGCCATTAATTTGCCACATAAATACGGAGAGCTAGTCAAGGGAGTATTTTAATTTAGTAGTTCTAAATCCTGCAGTTAGAAGAAGTGAAGCTGTAACAATAACTAATTTACGAATTGTTTCTACGGACGATTAAAAAAAATAGAGTATGGATAAAAAGCAACTAAAGTATAAACAAATAAAATATCCGGTATTAGTTTTTATTTACATTACGCGTCAAGTGACTAAGATAATTTCATTGATTTTACCAATTATATTTACGATGAAATAAATTTTTTGTTTAAACAAAATTATTATGAAATAAATAATTGAAATACAAATACGTTTCAATTATTTTTTTTGAACAAAAAAAACGGTGGTTTCATCACTTCTACGTCCTGTAAGTGAATGATTTTTAATAGTTTTAAATGCATATTCAACTATTGCAAGCCCAAAGTAACAATATTAAATTCAAAGTAACAATATTTACAATATTAATTCTTCATAAGCCAACAGTAACAAAAACTTGATTGTGTTTTTAAAACGTTTGATAAATTTCTTTAGGAACAAAATTCTAAGCGCTTAATGACAAAATCCATACATTCGTGCATTGATTTATAAATAGTTGAATAAAGTTGGTCTTCAAATATAAAACAAGCTACTTGTCATGTTGTAACATATCAATATTAAATTAATATTTTCTCACAAAAAATACTTGGAAGTTACTACGGCATAAACATGTACATACTATTCCCACTCATTTAAGGATATTCTTTTTCAAAATCTTAACACACTCAAAATTAATTTTCTTACCAGAGATTGCTTCCATGTTGAAGTGTTTCATATTTGGGTTTTCATTCAGAATGTCTTTGTAGCATTGTGAACTTATTCTGTTGGTTACATCTGGTAACAATAAGTTTTCAAAATGCAATGAATTCACTCCAGTTTTTAAACTGACCAAAATCACGATACCAATCCATATGTAAGTTTTTAACTCCATTTCGAATGAAATGATATATCTAATGATTGTTATCATACTCATTCCGGGCTTGATATTTATACGCGCCATAATTAGATTCTGCTTCACGATCGAACAATATGGATGAATTCATTAGAATGGAAATTACACTTTAGTTTAAACAGATTGTATATATTTCTACGTGAGAATATTTATTAAATTATGTATAGCAAATATTCCGTACATTCCGTTTTGCATAAATTATTAAGAAAAAAATGTGTTATTCACCGATGTTTCTGTAGTACTATCCAATAGCGAATAAACTAGGAACTCATTAACTTGATATATGATAATTATTTATCAATTTGGTAAATTTTAAAGGTGCAATTATTATTTTTGTGTTGTTTGATCAACGAAAATTCCCTATTTCTGTTAAAAGATTGAAAAGGATTTTCAATGAAATAGAAAAACGTCGAGGGTTGAACTAGGGCGTTTATATTTTAAAAATTAATTCAAAAGTTAATGAGTGTCGAAAAAATATTTTATCATTAATTATAAAAAAGAACACTACATAAAAAGTTGAATATAATAACAAGCATGTCGAATAAAGAAAAATGAGCTTTTATTCTTGTCAGCATCGTATTCTATGTACTACAACTTATAGCATCTGTAGTGTTTACCTTATGGTTATTATGGTTGTTGTTTTACTATTATAAACTCGTCAGGTATATTCACGATCAAAGCTAGATAAACAAATCAAAATAACCGCTTAAATAAGTAATATTATTTTGTTCGAAAAAACCTTGGTTACCTTATAGTATTAAATTATTCAGTAAGGTTTACAAACCGTATCTGAAAGCGCAGGGGCGTTTAAGTTTGGTAAAAATTAAATTTTTTTATAAAGTCTTAGAAATTATGTTTTCCAATAATAAAATATTATTATTTCAAAACATGTCAGTCGGCTTTATCTCAAATGCGAATTTTGAGTTCGGGGGAAGAAGTTTGCTTTAGAAAAATTGCATTAGAAGTAGTTTATTTACGGATATTCTCGTGAATTCAAAATATGGATACGATATCTCTCAATGTAATAACTTTTAGTCCAGGGTAGTTTTCATAACGTCTTTTATATAGGTAAGAAAAATGCACTAAACTCTATTTAACTTAAAGCTCCTTTATGCATATATTAATATAAAAGTCAAGATAATTATAAAGTTTAATCAATTTACAGCTCTTGGTCTACACTTATGGCATATTTTGTTATAACGTCGTTTTACTTTTCCACTTCCAGAACTTCGTCACTTATTCGTCACGTTTCATTTTAAATTCACTAATGTGAATTTAATTTACGATTGAAAGAAATTCTTACCATATTTTGTCGTGAAAAGTACATTAGTTGTATAATATGAATTATAATTTGCCACCGAGTTGGTTTCACTTAGTGGTTTATAAAATAAAACACTGAGTTGGTTTCACATGAGGCTAGTTTCGCTCTATCTGGTCAGTTTTCACTCAACGATGAGTGACTTTCATTAAAGAATCATTCTTTCAACTTTACTTAATTCGGTAATATTTAAACCGTGGCTGTATAATATAGCTACGACGTAGTTTATTAGGAATAAGTTTATTAACTGTTGTGTTAATAGTTCGGATGTTCAAGTTAAGTTCTAATTAATCATTTTACGCATGCTGACATTTGTGACAAATTTACTAGTTTTAAATATGGGATGGCGGAGAAATTGCAGTTAGTTTTTTTTATTTGAAATCCAACTTAGTTTCATTGAACAAATAATCTGCATGTATTGCAAAAGAGCATGTGAAGGTTTTCGGAATGAATACTGATATCATGTGTAATTACGTTGATCGCTATTTCGAACAAAAAATATATTTCCTATTTTTTACTCGTTTTGCAAATAACCAAATGACGAAAATCATGCCAAATATTTTAAAATTTTCAAAAAACCTACCATCAACGTGTTACTAATTAATAATAGAAGTTATGAATTAGTTAACAAGTAAATAAAGTGAAATGAAAAATAATTTAAAAATAAAATAAACCAGCTTAATATTTGATTTCAAAAGAAAATATTTTTAATGTTTTTAAAAGAAAAATTTGATAAGGAAGTTCTACATTAAAAATGTTAATATCTAAGAAGAATATAAGTTGATCCATTTAGTTGTTGTTACAGACTACGCTTTACAGGGTATGGAATGAAATTTAAGAAAATTAAAAATCTAAAAGTGAAAAATTATATTTCTTTAGATACAGGCGCCCTATATTGAATATATTAAATGTTAAAGAACATAAATTAGCGATATGTTTTAAAATTATTTTTCAATCTTGTTTGACGTCTTTCCCAGTAAGCAGCTTTAAATAAGATTACAGTTATTAGAATTGGAGTCAATATTAGAAAAAGTAACGAAATAAATTTATGTAAAAAAAGGTAACAAGAAGGTAACCTACATGTACAAAGAACTGATTAGAATCTAATTTTATTTTTCTTACGTGTGTGAGCTTCTTGTGAATTCTAACGCGAGAATGGACATTTTTGAGTGTCGCTATGAAGATGAATACAAAATTGTTTAGTAATTTTTAGCTAGCCCGTTTTTTACAGCTATTTTTCGTTCTTATTTAGTTTCTTCTAATATCAACTTTCTGACCACTTTTTCATCCTAATACAGGCTCAAAAGGAAAGACTGCATAAACCGTTGTTTACACTTCGTTACAAATTATAGCACAATAACTTTGATAAACTCTTTCACATATTCTTAATAAAATTTATGTTGAGGTTTGAGAAACGATTTAATTTTTGAAAAAGCTCTTAGAATAATCTTAACATTTCGTATCTACATTGTAAGAAAAGGAGTTATAATTTTAGTAGCGTTGTATTTATATCCACAATTTTTTGCCTTAAAATTTTGAGATAATTTTTTTATCTAAAATGAAGTTATCTTTTTAAAGTATGTTTCTTTAAATACGGAACATAGTGCGTACATTTTAAATATCGTCCAGAGTTAAAAGATGTTTTATAATAGCTAATGAATATCCGGATTTATTTTAAAATGAAATATTTCGCCTTCCTTGCATCTCACGAATTGAAAAACACATTATAATTAAGGTGCAAAAATCGAGAAATATTAGTTTTGATGTTAGTGCATAAATTTATGCTTTATCTCGTTTGATATTCCAGTTAGAGAAAGTAAACTCTAAAGTTCTTTCTTGATCGTAAGTAATGTATTTTATCATTGTTGCTCGTTGTAAAATTGCTTATATACACTTTAAAGAAATCTCTCCGCTGCTTACCTAAGATTCTTAAATATACAAAATGAAATAAACAAATTTAATGTATTCAACACTGAATTTTTATGAAAAAAGCATAGTTAGAACTTATCCTGCTAAATTGCAAAATTATAACAATGGACTTATAGTCGTTACTAGCTGTTATACATCATTAATAACTTTAGTTTTCTAGTACTTTTGATTCAAGAAAAAATGAATGTGCATAAAATTAAAAACAAGCCTAAAAATAGTATGAAATTGATGAAATGCATTTGATATGTTTGAAAATACCTTTTTATGTATCTCAAGCTAGTATCAGCTCCATATTCTATCGCATTTCGACGAATGTTAATTTTGTTTTGTGAAGGAATTAATACATAACTATTGCATTTGATAAATAAGCTGTATTTTCGATTTCTGTATTTCGATAGGGATTTGCAATGTGATATTCATGCCCAACAAGTCTCATGCTATTGAGTGTATTGAAATTTATAAAACTTATTATATATATATCTATATACACACACACACACACACACACATACACACACACACACACACACATACACACATATATATATATATATATATATATATATAATGAGGATTACTATTATTGAAGCGTATTACTACTATCGACGCATATTACCGAGAACTCACAAACAGATAATTTTAAACTTTTGGCCCTGAAATCTATCAAAGTGAACTCGGCCGCATTTCCGTTAAACAACTGAAAGTGAACAGAATGCAGTATATAGCTAACACATCCTCAGTAAAAAGCTCATTTCCGATGACAGTTCTAATATTTTAGTGGACGATATTTTACTTACAATCGTAGTGTTATCTACCAGATATCTACTTGGGACGTAAATAAAACTGTCTAGCAAATAAACAGCCGGCAAATTGTGACTGAAGATAGCCAAGGAGAAATATCAGTTATATGGTGCCATACAATATTGGGCGATTATATTTAGGTAACCTGTAAAAAGTCTAAATTGTTCATAATATTGTAAATTATATCTTAACCTTTTTTCTATGAGTTAACACATTATCATAACAACTACTCCGTGTAGTTTTTCGTACGTAACTTTATAAAAATAAAAATTTAACTCTTAAAACTATTTAATGAGTACTTATAATTTATTTATTGTCAAATAGATAAACGTTCATTAACATTCGGATTAAATATATAAGTATTTATATATTATATAGGCTGCTACGGTTAGAGTGAAAACGATACTCGAAATGAGCTTTGTTGTAATTCGATTAACGCTTAGATTTGATATAATTTTTTCATATTTTTCTTATTATGGAAAAAATATTTTATAATGGGACTGATCTGAAAAATATGTCCTGTGAAAAATATATATCTATTTCCTTACTATTCCATTTTCAAAGTTACAAAATAATCAATTGTATTTGATGTTTGCATGAAGCAAAGAATTTAATAAAATCGTGCTCCCGCTTCACTCGTTGAAACGAACACCATGGTTCCTATTGACGCACCTTATATACATCAACTAGCTGACCCGGCGAACTTCGTACCGCCTCCGAGTCAATAAATGTTTAACTTATTAGCTGAATTAAATTCAGTTTTTTATTAAGTTAAAATGAATATTCAAAATGAATTAAGTGCAATACATATACAAATCAAAATGGAAACTATTTTAATTAAATTAAAATAACGTTAAAATTACGACTTTGTAGTCATGACTTGGTGTGCGACCCGCGCAGTTATAAACAACCAAACCAATGTATGATATTCATGAAGTAGTTGCTGCAAATCTTGAAGAACTTGACTTTTTATTGTCGATTCGATCTTTTGACATCAATCAAGTTGTTCCTCCATGCTGCCCATGAAGTAAATTTAGATAAATTTATGCTGTGCATCTTCAAGTGGTTGCAATAATCCAATTCGATTGTGAATGTGAAAAAACGTTCGATAGAAAATGTCGTGATTCTGGTGTTTAGGTACAAAGTAATGAATGCAATGACTCAGGTGGCAGAAGCAAGAATGGCAATTTCATCTTGCCACTGAGAGAGCACAATCCAGGCGTTTCTCCAGCGAACTAATTCAATGCACCGCAATGGTCGCATACAGTATCCATTGGGCCAATTCGAACTAAAGGATGCCAACTGTAGTCAATTATGCAATCGTATTGAAATGCTACTCGATTCAAATCAACGCTTGAAGCATTTCTTCTCGCGCGTCGAAGATTATTACGTTGTTGATCTGTGCGATAAGCTCGACGATTTTTCGTTGCCAACTCAGCTGTTTGTCTTGTTCTTGAGTCAGGCCATACTTACGCGGCACTCTTCCCGTGCAATTTTTTGTTCATCTGCAGTGGATTGATTTACAATATTCCTAAGTCGAATTGCATTACGGTTTCGTTGTGAAATATTAGACACTACACTCATGTAATTATAAGTTTAGTGAGCAACTTCATCCTGCCAATTTTTGTGGCATTGTGCGGGTGTATCGTAAGCAACTTCATGTTGTCGATTTTTGTTGCCGCGTGGCTCGGATGCGTATCGCAAAATTTCAATCTCATCATTTTTTCATAATGCGTCTAAAGACGTATAACTTCAAAAAATTTTCACCTCTGAAGGGTTAATAGATGACTTTTGAACCATAGAATGTTTATATGACAAAAGTTCATAAAATTATGAAACAGTAGTAATCAATGTCAATTCTTCAACTACACCCAACTGGACTATTTCTCAATAATTGGTGGGATAATCCCACCTGGGAAATCCTGATTTGTTACGTAATATAAAAAAGTTATTAATTAGGATAAAAATGTATTATGTATGGGTATTTATTAATTAGGATAAAAATTTTTTTAATGAATTTGTGTAGTGAATTTTGATATCTGTTAATGACTTGAGTAATACTAAATAGATTTAGTTGAAACGTTTTACGTTATAAAAAAGTTTTATTTGACAACAAATAACAGCTTAATACTAAATAAATACTCAATTAAATGAAACTACGTTATGTTGTATTATTTCTACTTTCTTTAAGTTATTTACCACGACCTAGGTTTCGTTGTATTACAACATCTTCACCATACACCTGAAGATGTTGTAATACAACGAAGCCTAGGTCGTGGTAAAGAACTTAAAGAAAGTAGAAAAAATACAACATCATGTAGTTTCATTTAATTGTGAATAATGAATTTCTACAAAATTAACGCCAAATATATTCAATAAATAAATACGCCTCAATGAATGCTCTACGTAACTTTCTCTGGTGCTGACACACGTCTGATAATGATGAAAGATATTAAAATATTGTAATATATTGTTTTTATATGGATCATCAATGTGAAAAAGATTAATGGAATATACGATTTAAATTATTGTGTTATTCATTGGAAAAGAGAGAGAATTTGTAACTTGTGATATTCGTGCTTTATGAATAACAGGTTTATACTAAATATACTAGAAAAAATACATCTTTTTTATTTTAAGTGCTAATTGAGGCTCGAGTACATATTTTCTTGTTTATATTTAAGAAATGATCACTGATTATTACTTTTTTTAGGGGTTCGTACTGAAAAATGGTACTCAAATTTAAAAATCCGAAATTGAAAAACGGAACCTCTATAAACCACTCACGTGTCTGTCAGTTACACTGCCTATCGATGCTGATTTTATCATAAACTCCATGATGTAGAAATTTGAAATTGGCATAATAGTTACATTTTTCGCTAGGTAACTTTTAAAATATTGAAATAACAAATAAAGAGTTAAAAAAAAAAGAAAAGAAAATTAATATTTCGTAACGTGTAAATTAACAGCAATAGCATGTACTCTCAAACGTTAAACCGTACCTGAATGTCTCGCAGTCTGAGTTCTATAGATACTTGACAGGTCTTGAAATTAATTTAGACTTTAAATTGTAATTTTGTTTACCGCTTTGAGTTTATTTTTCTGTAGTTCTTCCGTGGATATAAGTTTAGAAAAGTGGCCCCATTACCCGCAACTTTAAATGCAACTTTAATGCATTCATACCCACAACTTTAAATGCATTCTTCGTACTTGTCAACCTGAAACTCTCACCAATGATCTAAGCCATTCCGCATAATATTTCATATGTGTTCTCAGTGCTCTACATCTGGCATTTTCTATCATGTAAATACGGTAATGTATACATAGAGTTCATCATCATAACTAAAACTCAGTTTTCCCTTCAATAAAAAGTTCCATATCCCATTATGTTTAAAAAGAATACCTACCCACAGATACACTTTATTAAGAAATTTTCAACAATGTCTAGAATTATCTTACATAAAATTCTAAAATTTTTATTCGAATATTTATAGCTTTCTTTCATTAAATTTTCAACACGATGAAAATAAAATGTTTTCTTTATTATTATTATTCTAACCCACCAACAGTATGTTAGATGAAAATTGATTGCTTGGTAGGCATGTATTTAATTTTATTTAAGATTTTATTCCAAGAATTTATTGATGCTTGAAGGTAAAAGTATTTAGTAGGCACTAAACTTATCAAAAGTTCATAGAATGTAATACGATCTGGAATCTCGTGTTTAATAATTGTTTAGTATCAATAAAATATCTGGATGTGTAGCAAGGTTATTAAGATTAAATAATTACGAATTTGTGACTATCATAAATATATCTTGAATTTATTGTTTTAAGTGAATTTCTTGTTAAAGTTTTCTAAAATTAAGTTACTAGTTTGTAAAAAAATACATTCCTCGTATCTATCCCATTAATGACAGAATCATTGATTTACAATTGCCTTAATTTGACAATCTTACTCAAAATATTGTCGAATCGCGTCCTTGATTAACTTTTGCAATTAAAAACTAAATATTGATTATGATTCATTGTTGAAAAACAAGCATAAGAATATGAAATACATGATATATATATGTGTGTGTGTGTGTGCGTGCGCGCGTGTGTGTGTGTGTGTAATATTCATAAACGTTTATTAATATTTGCAATACAATGTTTTAAGATCCTATTGACTACAAGTATGAAATATTTTTTCTCAAGGCTGCAAACAAATGGGCAGTTGAAAAATTACAATCTGAATTGAAAAGAAACGCTTTCATGCTTTCTTCTTAATTTTCTGCATAAAAATTGAAAGCAAATAATCCAAAAAATATATTATATGTATTCTATTGCTTCTGCGATTGACAAATTGTTCATTATTTCACGCGTAGCTACTTGGGCACGTGGTAATCTGAAAAAGAACGTAGAATTTTGAAATATCTTATACTTTGTCGTTATAACATAATTAATAGCAAGTTTAATACGAAAATCAGCCTGCCAAATTTGTCTATTTCAAATCGTTTTATTCGTTACCCAATAGTGCAACGAGTACTTGCTACATTTCTTGCATGCAAATATTATTAAACTACGGTTTTTAATGATTAAAGTATAATGTACTTGGGTTTCCATAATAATAACATTATAATTGTTTTACCAAAGAAATTGTTTTTATTTTAGGTTTTACTCCAGTATGTCGTCATATTTTTTTACTAATAATATAAAATATAATAAACAAATAATATAAAATAATGATATAAAATATATAATATAAAAAAATAATATAAAATAACCGAAACTTTAATTTATCTTTAAAAAACTCTGCTTTTGTCCCTTTTACAATGATCACTAAATATTTATCCATTCGTGTGACTTTATAAGAAGAATAGTGTTTTAGGAAATAAGGATGGAGTTGAGGAACGGTCATGCTAGTGCCATTTCACTTATGTAATTTACAGTGAGTACGCGCATGCAAATTGTAGCGATGCAATGGTTATGTGTGTAGTTAAATTAAAAAATCTTGATTAATTCATAGGTTTCGAACCACACCTCATTAGCTTAAAAGAGTTGCCCAACAAGAAAGTAGAAATGCTAGGAATTTGCTTTGGATAAATGTTAAAATAAGGGATCAGGGAGAATTTTGAAATATTTTCTTGCCTTTTCACTAAAAAAGGTGAACTTGCTTCTGGTAATGGCGCGAAGAGCTTGCTTGAATGGGTTCCCGTGTATTTCCACTAGCTGGTGCCTTTTATAGATAGCTTTACAAAAACCTCAAACCATCCTTCGGCACATTGGAAATAAGTTTTATTCTCTTCCTATGGTTCATAAAATATTGCCAGAAGATAATTACTAAGAGTGAAATCGGTGCGTGAGATTTTAAAGTATGCATCCGGCCGGTGATATTCCTGGTCCTGAAACGGAATTTAAAACGTTTTTTTTATGGAAATGTAAGCCGGCTGTACTAAATATCCTTATTCCTTGTGCTTATGGGACGGTAGAGTAAACTCAACGCTTTGAAAACATTGCTCATCATAGAAACTCGTAATGTAAAATAGGAATTGTCGATTCTAAACAAGAAATAATACCTATATACATACAAAATACCTTAAGACGTAATTTAAACAGGCTCTTTTTTAAGATTTTGAAGTGTTTTAGCATTTAAAAAAAATCCTTAGTTATCCGAAGCCAAATTCAATTTTCGGGACTAATACGTCAAAGGATATACAATCACAGGAGAAATACGGAAAATGTTCCTTATTTTTAAACTGTATATATTTTGTCAATAGTTAAAAGTTTAATATTTTTTCTTATTAAAAATGATAGAAATTCACAAAGAAATTGTTTTATTTTAATATATTAAAAACGGATGAATTGATTTTAGCTAATTATATCCCTAGTGATTGTTAATTAAAAAAAATGGTAAACTTAATTTAATATTCTTACGAGTTTTTTTTATCTTATAGAAATAAATAAGAACATGCATCTTTTCATTTGACATCCCTGTTTTTTCTGTACATTTTTGTTATTTTAGAAAAAACCATTGACCATTTGACAAAAAACTATCCACAAAATATTAAAATGAAATTTATTCATTGATTCCTTTTTGTCCATTTACAGATCGTAAACTTCCTGTTTCGCTCATGATATTTTTTATAATTGAAAAGACACAATTTTCAAATTATATTACACAAAAAATAGTGTAAGTTCTTTACTGTCCAAATGCATTACAATCTTTATTATACAAACTAATTATTTACTTATTAATATATTAACGTTCCGTAAGTAAAACGTCAATGCATTATTATTTTTTGTTTGTTTACCTTTCAGAATAACAACATGTAAAGAAATTTCACGTCTAACGCACGTAACGATCATGTTCCTTTTGTTTCAGACAATTTCTTAGTATTCCAAGACTCGTAGGAACTTAGTGGAAATAATCAAAGAAACATAAACATTAATTTAAAGATGACAAACCGAATTCAAAACGATTTTCATCGCTTTTTTTTGCATGCACTTATTTATATTTTTCATTTATTTGGGTGTTACTTGATATATCACGGATGATAACCCACTTAATGCACTAAACATTTTACCGTCAACCATAGTCAGTTGCAAATAATGGTGGGAATTGAAAACCCGTTCGTCTAATGTGAATGTTGCCGAACACAAGGAAGCTACATTTTCTTTAAAATATGATTCCTCATTCTTAATTATAGTATAAATTTCCATCATTAACTGGAAACGAATAGGTCTACCGTATCTCGTAGAAACGGGGTGGAAATTTTTTCACAATGTATTAATTGCAAAGGAACGTATGTTTGTACTCGCTATGACTCGTACTACCACCAAAATCCCATTTCGTATTAAAGATAAGTTAACCAAACCTACTAAAATGCTATTTAGGCCCCCGAGTCGGTACCATGGTAGATGAAAATGTAATAAAATCAAAATCTTTGCAGTAGGTGTATGTCTGTGAAATTTTAATAATATTTTTCCGCTTAAACGACAAAATTTATGGAAGACATAATATACACATGATTATTTATATAATGGATATGAATTAAGTTCGATTTACTAGTAAATAACTTTTTTGCACAATAATTAACTTTTTTGCACAGTAAAGAAATAAGTAATTACTAATTATAATATATAATTAATTGTTTAACTGCTTGACTGGCTTACTAGTGACACTCGTTATCATTTGTACTCTTTGGCTCTGTTTCTACGCGGAGAAAAACTTCGAAATCGAAAGTTTAGAAACTTACTTTAATAACGTAAAATATTCTTAATAGAGAAGATTATTAATGCCTATAAATTATTTTTATTAAATTATATATAATATGTAATAATATATAATTTAAATTATTAATGCCTACTAATTTACTACTCATCCATTACCCTCTCAAATCTAGTGCTTTCGGCGATCGATAGTAAAACTTATGGGGTAACTAAACCGTATTATCCACCCTGTTAGAAATGCTTTGACCACCATCTCAGCAGTAATATCTGAAAGTGGGATAGCTTCAGGCCAGAGTGTGTATCTGTCAATGGCGGAGAGACAATATCTGCATCCCTGGGATATTGGAAGTGGATCAATGAAATCTATGTGGATTTTTCAGAATCGTGCGGGTGAAAGTGCAAATGTTCCTAACGGTGAAGAAACATGTCGACTAATTTTCGACCGTTAACAAGGCAAACAGGTATGAGTTTACTCGCGGCAGTCATTTATACCTGGCCAACAAAACGCTGAGCGAACAATTTAGTAGTCGCATTGGCATCAATATGACTAAGAGAATGAAGAGGTTCGAATGTTTGACGTGATAAACGGCCTGGCCCGGGAATTACTTATATCGCAATATAAGTTTAACGTGGTACCAGAAATCAGAATTTTTAGCTGGAAGGAGCAGCCTTTTAATACAATTCGCAAATCTGGATCGACGTCCTGTAACTTAGATAGTATTTGGAAGTTAATTGTGGCAGTAATTTCCTCAACTCTGGACAGTGTATCGGCTACTACGTTATCTTTGCCTGATATTTGTTTAATATCCGTAGTAAACTGTGAAATAAAGTCCAAATATCTATATTGTCGTGGGGAACATTTATCCCTATACATCTGAAACGCTTAAGTAATCGGCTTGTGATCTGTATAAACCGTAAAACGTCTTGCGTCTATCATATATTAGAAGCATTTAGTAGCCTCGTAAATTGGGAAAAGTTCTCTATCGTAGGAAGTGGATTTACGATGAGAGGATCTAAATATTCGAGAAAAGAACCTCAATGGTTGCCAATAATTATTCTTAAATTGCTGCAAGGCTACGTCCTACGGCTACGTTCGATGCATCGATAACAATTACGAGATTAGCTTGACAGTCGCTGTGGGTAAGAAGTGCGGCATGACATAAACCAACTTTAGAATCATTAAAAACCTTCCATATTTCTGGAGTCATGTTGAGAAGCCGTGATTCTTTGACAGAGCCGATGAGCTGATTATGCAGGTGAGCTTATATCTGGGTTGTATTAAGTACAGGGTGTCCAGTGGCAGATTTCAAAGTTTGAACAAATATAGTTTCTGAACGCAACACATAAGAAGCGCAAGCGGTGCGGATGTTTTAGTAGCCATGGAACAGTGGAGTGGAGAACACCGCGCTTTTGCCGTCGAGGCGTACATTTCGAGTGGATTTTCGCTGTCTGTAGCACGCCGTCGATTTAATAATCGTTACAGTATTCGTCGATTACGTAATGGACCATCGATCAACCTCATTCAGTCATGGGTAGCAAGGTTCAGAGCTGTAGGATCAACATTAAATAGGCCAAGGCCAGGACCTACACCATTGGTAGCCACGGATGAAAATGTCGAGCGTGTTATGGATTCTGTCGTTGAAAATCCCCGTTTATCACTGCGTACACGTTCATCGATATTGGGAAATCCGAAATGAACTTTATAGGTAATAATGCGAAAAAAGGTCAAGTTTCATCCATATAAAATTCAAATTGTTCAAGATTTACACGATTCTGACTTTGAATTAAGAAAAACTTACGCGGTGGTGATGTTGTTGAGATTTCGTACTGCTACCCGGATGGGCAACATATTCTTTAGTGACGAAGCTCACTTTCACATTAGAGGATATGTGAATAAGCAGAACTTTCGTTATTGGGATGTCCACAACCCAAGACAAATGCATCAAGAGCCTTTACATAAGCCTAAAGTAACAGTCTGGTGTGCCATGTCTGCATCTACAATCATAGGGCCTTATTTCTTTGAAAATCAACGTGGCCAAACTGTAACTGTGAATTCGGAGAGATATGCCCAGATGTTAAATGGCTTTTTCAGAGTAGAACTACAGAATAGTCCATTCTTCAACCAAAACACATTGTTCCAGCAGGACGGGGCCACAGCTCACACTGCTAATGTGTCCATGAATGCAGTGCGGTAGTTATTTCCAGAAAAAAAACATATCCCGAAACGGTACCGTACCGTGGCCACCTAGGTCACCCGATTTAAGCCCATGTAACTTTTTCTTATGGGGATACTTAAAATCCGTTGTTTACAAAACAAATCTGAGCACTGTGACACAACTTAAAGAAAATACTCGAACCGAAGTCAGTAGGATGCCCCAGTCGCTCTGCAAACGCGTTTTTGAAAACATGCGTGCTAGACTCGAAGAGTGTGTCAGACTCGATGGTCGCCATTTGGAAAACGTGTTTTTAAAAAAATTAAATCCGCATTTGTTGTTATAAAGTTAAAATAAACCTACTTTGTATTAGAGGTGTAGTTTTTTTTACAATTTTTCAAACATTGAAATCTGCCACTAAAAATGCTTAGTTTTTATCTTAATTTAACCTAGGAACCTTTTCAACTTTTCCATCATTTTTGGTTTTGCTTGGACTTGGCTTATTGTTTCAAATTTCAAGTACAATGGCCTCGTGCCTTTCTCTGAAACATGGTAACCCAAAAATGTTACTTCGGGCAAACCAAACATGCATTTTGGCGTATTATGAAGTACGCCGTATTGTTTAAGTCTGTCAAAGAGCTGTTGAAGCTCATCATCGCATTCAAATCTTCATCCTTCTAGAATACCAGAATGTAATCTAGGTACCTAGTAGGTAAAATCAAGACCACGAGTGACCTCATCAATGAAACTTTGGAACGTTTGGCCCACATGATGCAGGCCGAATGTAATGTATGGAAATTCGAATAATACAAAGGGGGTTGTAATCGCAGTCTTGGATATATCGTTTTCATGAACTGGAATCTGGTTATATGCTTTCACGAGGTCATTTATGGAGAAAATTTAAAACCCCGAAATGTTGTGAGCAAAGTCGTGGACATGTCTTATTGGGTATCTGTCCGGTACTATACGAGCATTTAATGTTCAGTAATCTCCACAAGGACGCCACCTTTCGTGCTTCTTTGGAACTCATTCCTGGGGGTTATTTCACGAATTTTGTCAGGTAAGTCTGCTTCCTCTTCCACTATTGCTTCTGTTTTTGAAGCAATATGAATCTGGTTGTTGTATGGTAAGCGACTGGTTCACAATGTTAGTAAAAATTGTTTCGGTACTGCCGGACCAGCTAAATGTTGCAGATGTCTCAGGAATTGCAATGATTTGCGGTCACCGATTTCTTCATGTGGAAGTAATTGTTTTAGGTTTTTTTTCGGAGAAGCAGACAGGCGCTTTATTAACTCTGTTTTTATTTTATCATCGTTATCGGTTTCTGGTGGATGGGTTATAATATCCTCGACCACCGTAGTACCAAGTTGAGAAATAACTTAGTGGAATTTTTTTGTATCACTGGTTATATTAGATAAAATGAACTACTGTACTTCAATTTGAGCAAGTCACATCGCTGGCTTTTCTGGCCAAAATGGGGGTATTTGAACAGCGAATTGGAATAACGATTCGATCACCGTTGTAGCTGCGTCGGTGTTCGGCGCTTCAACGACCGCATCGGCAAAATTATCTAACATTCGCTTTACCAACCGTTCGCCACACGCAAATAGTCAATCTGATTGTTGATGTTTAAAAGTATAAATATTTATTAGTTTCACTTTTTAACAAAATTAAAAATGAATTACTTATTCGCAATCACATCGGGGTCCCCAATGTGGCAGTTTATGTGTTCGTATTCAAAATCAAACTGTATTTTTTAATTTAACAAGGATAAGAATATAGCGGTACGTAAAGAAACGACCGTGCAATCGCAGTCGATGTTAGGTGCCCACTGATTGTAGGAAGCAATCGTCCGCCTCTCGTCGAGCTACCGGTTTCGGCCGGCTGACCTGGTCGATCCTTGTGGATCGCCTGTAAATTTCTTTATAACATGAATAAATGTTACAGAAACTTGATTTTTTTATCGACTAGGTGACTGTGAAATAAAGTATTCACTTAAATACGTCTTAATATGGCTTAAAAAAAGAACGGATTTATCAGATATTCTAAACACTACATTTTGAAATTGATTTTTGACGTAATTTAATAAAAGTTCAAATAAGTTTTTTCCAAAATCAACTTCAAAACCTATTTTGTTTCATTAGTTTTTCGATTGAGAAAGTTGACACTGGAAATGGACTCATAGTATAGTAAGTTGAAAATGTACTCATAGTACAGTAAGTTGAAAATGGACTCGTAGTATAGTAAGTTGAAAATGGACTCATAGTTTAGTAAGTTGAAAATGGATTCATAGTATAGTAAGTTGAAAATGGACTCATAGTATAGTAAGTGAAAGATTTTAATTTTTTTTGTAATTAAAGAAATGATTGAAACTAAAGAAATATTAACAAAAATGTAATTATCTTAAAAAGTACATAAATTTTTTTAAATAATGGTCATCTTATTCAATCTCCATCACCGAAAAAATGTTATTTGAAATGTCTTACTGCCGTAGTGTTATTTTTAATTATTTCTTTGATTTCCCTCGGAAAAACATTTACTAGAATTTAAATTTATCCAGAATTCTTCCAAAATTTTGATTTTTTGAGTATTCGTAGTAACCCAACGGAAACCAGTCACCGGGAACCTTTTCTATACCCGTAAATAAGTTGTTATGTTCAAGATATAGGATAAAGTTCGCCGCCGTTTTGTAATATTGTATCTGTATATCAGTAATTACATATCATATAAAAACTCAGTTCAAGCATTCTGAGACTCAAACGTAGCCAATTAACTGCCTGTTTAATAGTCCACACTAAATATTGACCTATATCATTTTTATAAATTGCGTTTACCATATTAAATTGAAAAAATTCGTTTTCTCTTTTGCTTCTCATCATTTCTTGACAAAAGCTTATTCTTCCGTCGTAATCTTCAGGTTACAATTATTTAATCTCTATGTTCCTGGAGGGTGTGACCTAGATTTTGGGACCCAGTTCGGCATTCTACTGTTTTTACGCTTGAGTTGATGCCCACATCCGCTTTCTACATGTGCCGTGTCTGTATAGGTTTCTATGTCCTGTTTGTCTGTACAGTCTAAGTACTGTGTAGTCTGTACATATAATAGTTATGCGTATCTGTATAATTTCTTGGAAAAATATCCATGACGACTCACTCCTGGAAAAACGTGACGATTTTCATTTCCAAATAAAAATATAAAAACGTTAAGCAAATCAATATTTTTTTAATCTTACAAAGAAGCTCAGTTTATATAATAGCACTAATCTAGATAGTTATACACTTCCACAAATTTCGTAAAAAACTGAAAAATCATGAAACAAAATAAACCATAAAACAAAAATAATGTAACCAAAAGCACAAGAGATGAAAGACGAGTATAAAACTACTTCGTTTAGTTCTGCTGGCACAAGTAGCAATAAACTAAAAAGGACATACAATTATGTAATGTCGTTACTTTTTATGAATACGGCTCAAATTTGATTACATTTTTCCACAATTTTTAATTCTTTTATTACTCATAAAAATGATCATTTTTCACTTACTAGGATATGGGTCCACATTTTGGGATACTTCGGAAAGTTTGCAATCTCAATTTTTTATTAATTCAGCTTACGGAAGAAGAATGCTTGGAAATAGATTCTGGAAAAAGTTATGTCAATTTTTTTTTAATTTACGCAAAAATTTAGTTTAAAATCTGGTGTTTAAATTAACTTATGTTTTTGTTCCTCATTTTACGTCTTGTTGAGACGTATCTAAGTGAATTTACAATTCCGAATATTTTAATGTTCAACTAATAAATCAAGTTTCTAACACAATTATTCATGTCACAATGAAAAATTTTGCCTACAGTATAGATATATATATATATATATATATATATATATATATATATATATATATATATGTGTGTGTGTGTGTGTATGTGTGTGTGTGTGTGTGTATATACACACACACACACACACACACACATATATATATATATATATATTTTTTTTGTTTGTATTATATGTAATAGGTATTTATATCTTGCCTGATAGTACGTGCCATATTGGGATGTAAAAGATCGAGTCGATGGGATAATCTATAAAATATACGTGCGGTTACTCACCATACTCTATACAGTTTTTTGCCACTGTTTGAACTATAAATGTGATTGAAGAGAGTCTCCTAAGCTCCGCTTGCTTCACCGGCCGATTTCCGTCGCTTATTTTTATTGTTCGATACTATAATGTAGCAGAGAAAACTCTATCATGATAGATTGGTAGTTCGATATTGATTTGGGTTATCAGGTTTTAAAATGAAGCAGAAACTCCCAGCACAATAGACAATTACACATAAATTAAAAAAAAATTAACGACAAAAATAATTGTACGCTACAAACGACTTTATGACAATTCGAATCCTTATCTCGTTCTCTTTTTGGTTGTTTACTTCATTTTAACGTGACTATTTAAGGGGCTAATCGAAATAAATTTCTTAATACTAATGTTATACTATAATCAGTTATAATAAATGAAATAGTCTAAATTAACAGGTCTTGTATAAATAAAACTAACAATTCACTAAATAAATTGTCCAGTATTTTCCGTCGTTCAATTTTATATATTTCATTATTTTTTATGCGAAGTCATTAAATAAATAAAATTTATGTTGCCAGTGTGCGTTCAATTCAAAACGAAAGGTTTCTAAGAAAGGATAATTTATTTTCAATTATGTGATTTTTATCATTTATTTAGAAACCGTCCGTCACCCAAAGAAGAACAGACTGTGAATAATGAAGCACCATACGGATAACATATATACGAAATTTATAACGTGAAGATAAAAATATCTGTTCTCTAAATGATTTTCATTTCACATTTTATCCCTAGATAAACATTCTTATATTAATCCGACTTTATTTTAACGCTTTTTACATTTATGCCTTACCATGTACATAATAGTTATCTATGTAATGCTACCGTCAGAGACCAATGTTATTCACATTTTTGGTTCAATATAGCGTATGATGTATTTCTCAAAAGTATAATTATAATTTCTTTCTTAAAATATTATTAATTTACACCTTAGTCTTTTGCCGTGGAAGGGGAGAGGGGACTGACAATAGTCCAAAAATGGTTGTTATTCAATGTCCGATTCGACCCTAGAACAATTATCTAGTCGCTTCAACTGTCTTCCTATACCGTGTACAGTATTTATAAATGTAATAAACAAATATAATACACAATGCTAATTTCTTAGCTACCTCAATTTAAATTATGCATCAATATGAAAATCGTGTATCTTTTATTAATGAAGTGCATGTAGTCCAAATACGAAGTGAAAACGACATATTAAGATTGAGAAAACGAAATAGGTAATAATTTTTACAAACGACTAAGTATCCTGGAATGACCCTCTGAGAACGATACCTTTTGAGGTCAAGTCTTTTATTATTTTCTCTACAAGAACTTGAAATATGATTCTCAAATTTTGTTGGACATTATCTCCGACACCTATGATCCTGAATCTTCCTTTATTTATCGTAACTATATTAAACGAAGTGTATTTCAAATTTTTCATACCCACAATTACAATTTTTATAGAGATAAACTATTGCTTCTTTTGATATTTAAACGTATTCCAGAAAGAATGAATTTCTCAAGTAGATTGAATTGTTTTTATGTATATTACCTCATATCTCCCGTGTTTTTTGTCGAATTTGGTTGATTTTTCTATTTTTATTTGGAAGGATATAATCTCATTAAAATGCTATGGAATTTTGGTAATGTTCTGGGTATTAAAATTGTATATATACCAAACAATCTCCCAAAATTGAACAGCACAGGTGCTACGATAGATTTCGGATCATTTAAGTGGAAACGTCCTATGAAAATATTATTAAAAGCTTTGCCATACAAATGAAAGATATGCCACAAAATTTCTCATTGAAAAGCAAAAGAACCATGAATGAGTTTTGATGAATTAGGTTTAATAATAATCTGATGATAAAATAAGTCTAATTGACTGAACTCTTACTTTAGGCAAGTACTGAACTGTGAGACTTAAAGATTTGCTGTTTTTAAAGTAATATTGTCAGTGTTAAACAGAGACTCTGTCATTCAACTCCAGGTTCCAATTCCTCAGTCCAGATGCTGCAGAAATACTATCCATCTAAACTGTTAAACTTGAAGATAGGTTGTTCTTAAAATAGTATTTTGTGTATCAAGTAGAGGCTGGGTTATTGAATTTCGACTTCAATAACCCAGACTTCGATTCCAACTCGTCAGTCTTGATGATGCAAAAATACTGTCTACCTGAATAATCACTATTATTAAGGGATTACTAATCTAGAATTGCTGTTGTAGAAACAATGGCTATAATAGTTTGAAATACCCTGGGCTAACGCTCTAGTTAAGACTATTGTGAATAGCAAAATTGGCGCAATGTTTTCTCCATGGGTTTATGGTGTAAAATTATTATAAATTATTATATTGATTTCACACTATAAACATATGAAGAATATTTTCTTCACGATTTTAAGTGTGATAATTTAGAATACCTTCGACATCGATACGAAAAATATGAAACCTGCACAAGTTATGCAAAATTTTAATAACAATCCTGGAAATACATTATCATATACACCTAAATGTAAATATTTTTTACTTGAAAGAAAACTTGCCTTGATAATACTAATGTGTTGTCAGCTTGTGACGTAAAACTAAGACAGATATTAGTAACAAACTGACCTTCATTTTTACGTTTGAGAGCCATATCTAAAATAATGACGAAACCTGACTGCAAAAAGTGGCTTGAACTATCAAGATAATAATAGTGGCAGTATGAAATGTATAAGTAAGATCAAGAAACATTTAGTAACAGTGAAATGAGGTGCTAGAATTAAACCAAACATGCAACCATCATCTGATCAATTAATATTAACTGGTATACCTATAACAGGGTATGCACAACTAATTTTTAACGTGCTCTTCGTTTACTTATTATTAGTAATTATATTAGTTGTCGAATTAATTTTAAACTGCACGACATATTATATAATTGCAAAAAGATTTTATTAAATTTAAATTATTTATAAAAAATTATCAATATTTGAAACAAGGGTCTAAACTAAAAAATTATACAAAATGTTATTACCCAAATTTAGTTAATCAAAGAGAAAAACATACATAATATGATTACACTCAAATGAGAAAGCAAATTCATTGGGTAATAATTATCATTGGGCGATCAGCGATATCTAAGCCACATATTATACTTTCTGCACCATGGGTCAGGAGGGCACTATTAATTTTTTGTAATAATATATTGAATATATTTGGCGTTAATTTTATAGAAATGCATTATTCACAATTAAATGAAACTACGTGATGTAGTTTCATTTAATTGAAACATTTCATTTAATTGATAGTGAAACCATCTGAAGATGTTGTAATACTATGAAACCTAGGTCGTGGTAAAGAACGTAAAGAAAGTAGAAATAATACTACATCACGTAGTTTCATTTAATTGTGAGTAATAATATATTATAAATAAAATAGCCAACTGCAGTGATCGAAGGAAAGGGAGCAGAAGGTTATAAAGAATATAAATGGTTTTAGTTGTTGTTGAGGAAAATTTAATGGAGAAACGCTTTTCGGAATCAGTATTATAAAATTATTAAGCGCATTGGCATGCGGTGTGGTTACATTTGTCGTGATCACATTTGTTTATAAAAAAAATAATAAATAAATATTTTCAACAATATTTCTAGAAAAAACTTACATAAAATTCATAGCTTCAGAATCATCATAAGTGGCTATTTCAAGAAATATTCCATATGATACAAGACAAAATAAGCGAGTTCCCAATATATTATTTGCTTCTTCTAAAATTTCCATATATATATATATATATATATATATATATATATATATATATATATAATATTGATTTTTTAAATATATGAAGCGTTATATAGCACTTTGTAAAAGTATACAATATACCTAAGATTTTGGTTCTTATGTAATTGTAAGGGTGGAACCCTTAAAAGGAAAAAAGGGATACTTATCAGATATTCAAGCATTCCTGTCTGCTTGTTCATCCGTCTGTTGAAAGTTGATATTTCTAGATACGTCGCTTGAAAGTAGAAAATGTGAAACATGCGATAGATTATTATTTGCAAATGGTTTTTATTTTTAAACCAAAGTATCGAATGATTTTTGATGATTTTTTTTAAAACATTTCTTGCTTAGTAACAATGTAGATAATAGTTGAAAAATTTGACGCAAAATTTATTTAAGTGTGATGCCATTTATCTGATATATAGCGACTAAAAAGGTAAATATTATTATAATTGCTGGTACCTTAAGCTGGTACGCACAAGGACATTTGTCTCTCTGAAAAAAACTTTTCTTTTTACAACTGATGTACTAGCAGAAAATGAGTAAATATTGCCTCACAGCTGTACCAAGGTAAAATTAATTCGTTTCAAGAGAAACGGAAAATCTACGTGTATTTCTCTAAGACCGAAGAAAATATTCGGTGAATAGAAATAATGCCTGCCGAAAAGATTCTTATTTCATCTGCGTCGATTATTAATTAAAACAATAAAAACAGAATTTGATATTAAGTGGTGCAGTACTTTTATTCGAGAGTATTTAAGAACCGTTAAATATTTTTTTCTGTTTAGTTCGTTAATTGCAATAAAATAATGATCATTTTTTACCAAGTCCCAATAGAATCTACCAGTAATTAAAATTATTTTAGCTGTTCTTTCGTGACGTGCACAAAGCCTGCCTGGTCAGCCTGTTCAGGCTCTCGGACAAACGGACAAAAATTCCAAAGACGTTGCATTTGTTTTATATCACTTTAGTTATATTCCCCTGAATATTTTTTCATAAATAACTTAAAGTAGAGACATATAAATTCTATAATTTTATTCCATATATAGACAATAAATTACTTAAAAGAAAATTTTTCTAAACCAATAAACGTAAATTATAAATAATGTCAACAGATTGTAATTTTAAACAAACTGAGGTAATAAAATAAGCTTGTTATGGATAATAGTAACATCGAAAAAAATATTTTCGGAACATACCCGACAACGATCAATTCTGACGCCTTTGTCTCAGTTTGGGTTAATTATATTTTCGGAAGACCCTTAACTTTATTTAAGATTAACATTTAAAGAATTTTTGTAAAAAACAATATGTTACACGCACGACAAATACCCTCTGCCCGATACAGATATCAAAACAAAGTTACATTCATTTCGGATTTCTTTGAAAATTCTTTAGTACGAATATGACCTTTCCTATGACATGATTTTCTGTCGATGGAATGAAATTTCCAAAGCTAAAATTAAAAAAAATCTTTCAAAGTAATTCGGTAGCTAATGATAAATAGCACATGCATAAATTATCTCTACATTTACATGGATTACAAGTACGCATGATGTGCCATTAAGATGCAAATCAACTTGGGTCCTTGAATCTGCCAATTTAAGTTAATAAACAGAGGACTGGGATTAATTTCAAATATATATGTGAATTTCAAGGTAATTTATGTGGATATGTGAAAATGTCACTTCATGGCATGTAAAGATGAGAACGAATCCAGTTTTATTTGAAAGTGAAAGAGCTTGGTCTTACAGATGATCAACCCAAGTCATGACGACGAGTTTAAGTAAGCTAGAAATTAGATGAAGAGAGAATTAATAAAAAAAGCATGTTTTTGGAGTAATTCTTTGAGTTGTTATATAAATATATATATATATATATATATATATATATATATATATATATATATATAAATGTCACTGCTTGATTTAAGGTATACAATATACGTTGCAGTTTCAAGAGGAAATAATTTCCAATTTTCAATTGATATTTGTACAAAAATAACGGTGTTAGTAGAATAAATGAAAGTAGTTTTTCTTTTATCATCCTCTAAACATTAGATCTTATAGGATTATAAATATAGTCTAGTATAAGTGTGAAATTCTATTTTTCTGTAGATGTTACTTTGTCGATATCATACAAATTACTGGCACAATTCTGAGTTTTTAGTTATGTCGAAGAGATTAAATGAATAACTTTAAGATAAAATATATACGAAAAATGTGTGTACTTATTTACGCACGTTAGAAATTATACTTCTTTAGTATAATACAAGAAAAATGTTATTTAGCATGCAAATAATTCACGGAAATAAAAAAATAATATTACTAAAAATACGTAAAGAATATACATAAAAAAACGACATATTTAAAAAAATTAGGGGTTGGACACGATTATTTTATTATAATTTATTTGAAAAATGCTCTTTCTATGAAGAAACGCCTGTCAATTGACCGTCAAACAAGTCCTTACTAACGATTTTATAAGATAAATTATATCGTCAATTTTCTGATTTGGATTAATGTAAATAACTATTAAAACTATTTTCTTGCTGTCTTCTATTTTGCATTCCGCAACTCAAAACTTATAAAATAACTTAATTCAATATTAAATTTCATTTAATTTTAAATTTAATTTGACAGATCAATTGTTCACCGTGATATTTTTCAGTTGGGTTTCCATTGCAAGCCAAATCTCTACCAGACCGTTTCAGAATTATTGCGTTTCAACTTTATTATTCTTTCATTGAAAATAGTAAAAAAATTGATCCTATTTTAAAATGAAATTTAAAATGAATTTTAAAACATAATTTAATTTGTTTTAAAATTTAAATGAATACTCAGCATTCAGTTTAGTATAAACAAGAGCATGTAACTAATTGATAAATTTATTAAAACGATCTAAATGAAGTTTAATTAATAATGATAAGAAATTAATATGTTGGAAATTTACTTTAATTTATTAATTTTGCAAATAAATACATACCAAATTCGATTGTCTTACAGTAAGAAGCCAACAGAAAAATAAAACGGTGGACTTATCTATCAAATAAACTATATGGATACATATTTAGGGAGCAACTTCAGGGTGTCGATTTTTTGTTGCATCGTACCAACTTCATCCTGTATTTTTAAAATTTTACTATCTTCGTTTTTTTATAACGCGTCTAAAGTAGTATAACTTAAAAAATTAATTTGGAATGAATTGATCCAAAATTAATAAAAAAGAAGGTAATTAAATAATGAATATAAAGAGCATTATATAGTAATTCATATGCTTACATAATTTACTGTCATTCTCTGCCTGAAAAGCTTGTCTTTTTTATAATTTTCTCAAAACACAATGATATTGCGTTGTAAATTTGCTCATAATTTTCACAAAAAATTATAATTATTCAAAGCAAGTTTAAAATAGCTATGCCAATAAATGTTTATAGTGAGATGTGAATAAGAATTTGATTGCTACAAATTATAATAAATGTATTTTTAAAAACAAGAGGTATTTGGTACGGTTTGGGGGCAGCATTACATTGAAAAAATTTTCAGAAAATATTTTATTAATATTTAATTTTTTTTTGAGCTTTTACTACCTAAATAAAGATTCGTAACATTAAGATAGTGGAAGAGTTTGAGTGAATATAGGCTTGCACATCATATATAATTAATTTTAAAAGTAATGTTTACAAATACCAAACAAGCATCATGGGAAGAACTTTATTTTATAGTACACCTATCATTCAACTCATATCAACTGAAGAAGATATTAGAAAATGATTGATACACCATTGGCAAGATGACATTAAGTTCTTTAAGTAGAGGAGAGGGGTATTAGAATTGTTATATACAAATATATATATATATATATATATATATATATATATATATATACATACATACATATACATATATATATATATATATATATATATATATATATTTATATATATATATATATATATATATATTTCAGAACGCTTTCGCCGTCAAGTATGCCAACTACCAAGTCTCATTTTTTACATTATTTCTATAGTGAATGTCATTTTAATGTAATCATCTGGTAATGAATATTATGACGAAGATTATTTCAATACTTTGATAATTTTATTGTTATGGATGAAAAACTGTTTCACATAAAATTTAAAATGGTTCTAATAAGACATAACATTGATTTTTCAGTATTTTCAAAGATAGTTAGCAAATCAGTCTGATGTGGATAAATAAATTAATAGCAAGAAAGCATTTACACTGAAGTTTTGTAGAAATACAAATTTGTGGCACAAAAATTGCAAATTTGTGGAATTTGAGAGTGCAGTAAAAAAATAGAAATACTCGTAAAATCTCGCCCGAATCCATCTCTATTAATAAGCATTGTATTACCAACTGGAGACTTACCAGTTAAAAAGGATGGTAAAAATGAAACGAAAGTGAAAATAAACAACTCCTCATTTATACAAATAATAAAATTGTAACAGAGTCAATTCAGTACACAAAAAATATTTTAAAAATAGTGATTGATTTAGCGTAGAAATTTTAGCGCGTGTTAATTTATTCTTTAGCCCTCTGTGTTAATTTATTCTTCTATCACGCAAAGTTGACTGCACAGATTATAATGAAATTTGGTACGGTAACAGTTTATGCCCTCGAACAATATATGATACTTTTTATTTGGATATTATAGACATTTTTATATAGAATTCTATGGGAATGTAATCTCGTCAGCACAGCTAATTATTTAATAAATTTTGTCGTGAGACATTTAAAATACTTCTGAAATATGAAGTGTGGAATAATTTGTTTGCTGATAGTTAGCGATGTTATAATTTTGTGATTTCCGTTACGTTCCTAACAATGGTAAGAAAATAATTTCAGTATAAGTATTCGTTAGGTCTTCTTATTCTAAAATTTGTAATTGCTTTATACAATTTTTTTTCGCATAAAAATTAAAATAATTATTGAAAAGAAAATATCCTTCAGATATGCGACGAAAAATAAGTCTCTGTCAGTTTTACTCTGCATAGATATTTATTAAAATTTCGATATTTCAATAATATTAGTCGCTAAAGGAATTGAAATCCAATTTAATACGACCCGTGAAATCTAGAATGAAGAATTAACATACGATCGTTAAAATTCTATTTGTCTATCCTTTCGTATGTTATGTCTTCCGGGGTACGAAATTGTTAAATAATTATCATGAAGTATTGTATTCCTTCTTGAGTTAAAAACAGAACGTCACCATTATTTACTCGACGTAGATTCTTTATGTATGTCTATATATATATATATACAATATAGTTTAACGAAGTAGTTACATACTATAAGCATTTATAATTTATTTTTAATAGAGATTTTTAAAGAATTAACATAACATTTACTAAGCAAAACCATTTCTCTTCACAAGTTTTTCTACATGCGCTGTTCAAATATTTATTCACGAATAGCAATAAAATTTATGTTTTACGTTCCATTTTTTTGTGCATGTGATGTGTTTCATAGTACTCACCTAATATTTAATTTTGAATACATAAAAATGAAAAATATTTTATATATTTTCTACGAATATAGTAAAATTTTGTCAAAATATATTCAGTCTCTTATTTAATGAAAGTCTCAAAGAACAACACTCAAGGACTTCAATACTAAAATTTGTCTCGTTTTTCTTAAAATAAAAAACTTTATTTTCAAGTTTATTATTATTCCTGTCCCCTGAGTTGGAATTCTGTATGAATGTGTTTGCAAAAAAACAACTTAAGAAAATCTTATTTCCCTTTATTATATTTACGCATATATGAAATATGTTTGCACTTATACTAGATAATAAACATTTACTAGTGCCGAAAGTAATTGATAATACACAGAATCAATTTATAGTGGTGTTTCACAACAGTGGTGCTTTAATAATTTTTATGCGTGTAATTACATAGAAATTTAAAAAAATCTTTTTATAAATTTTATAAAAAACTTCTTAAATAGCACACTAAAATTGTATGTGGCTGTTCAGATTACAAGAGGAATGGAATTGCAAGTAACTCAAAATGCAAAAAGCAAATATGTTTCTACCTAATTTCCGTGTCTCATTAAAGTAGGGTCTAAGTTCGACTTAGTTTTTACTTAATTGATAATTGTCAAATTTATTTATAGAGAGCAAAAATGTTTTTGAAATTTCATTAAAATAAAAAGAAAATAAAAGAAAAATTGTTAAAGTAATTTGGATATAAAATTGCATTCTGGAATCGAATTTTGTATATGAAAAATATTTATTTGTTTGTTATAAGGGCCAAAAGTGAATTACTTTTTTTGTGCAATGACAAATAATTTCGTTTTAAGAATAAGTTCACTTTCAACCAAATTCATTTTGTTTATTTGTCAGTATGTTTAGGCATGTATAATTTAAAGCATATTATTTTCTAGTTTGCAACGATACCTTAAATTTGAAGGTTACCATTTTGCCGCTAAGGTTCTGGTCCAAAAAACGTTGATTATTATATTTTGATGGTAACCTATCATTTGTTAGATATTCGAAAGTCGTGAAGTTTCATTGATAGAAGATTATTATCCCTGTTATTGTAATAAAAGTGATACGCTGTTTGTTTATTTGTTTTCTTTCTTTCATGTTTAAACGGGCAACGAGATTTAATAACATTTTTCAGGTAGATATTAAATATGTCTTCGTTTAAGAAATAAGGCAAATAGAATTACGATGTAGTTTATGGCCGACCGATGAGTATAAATGTTAAAAGAAATATGCCCCATAGGAAAAATTGAATGTGCTGCCTAATCATAGGAAAAGTTGACGAACTCATATAAAATAGATGATAAAAAATAAGCGCTTTAATGACCAATAACAGTATTACTTGTTGGCCTGTGTGAATAATTCGCAAGACGGTGCTATTTACAATATAAACCTTGAGACATAATATATAGAGAAATACAAATTAAAAAAATTAATTAAGAAATTAACTTTGAATTATTTGTTTATTTTTACTCATTTCCGGTGAAAGCGATTTTCAAAATGATTTTTTGACTTTCGACAATAATTTTAAATTTAGAACTAAACTATTATCCAAAATAAATATGTCTGATTTTATTTAATACATTTTTCGTACTTTTGAGATGAAATATTCATATATGCAGAATTTTACTTTTTCTCAATTTTTAGTGATTCATTATATATATCTTTTATTCATGTATGTGGTTCAGTGCATCGAACTGATTTGAAAATATTAAATAACCGTATGACAATTTCCACCAAATCCTGTCAAAGTTGTGATTTTAACAAAAATAACCAGTCCAGGACGACTGGAAAAAACACTACACGAGTTCCAAACACATTAGGGTATTTATAAACATTTAATGATAGATAATGTTCCCATTAAAATACTTAAGAAACTTTAATTTTTAAAAATTAAGATATAATGCTTACTAAATCTTTCACAGGCGCACATTTAAACAAATATTTTTTTACGCGACATAACTACAAATTAACATTTTTTTCATATACTTGTGCAGTGAGACCTTGTTTCTTGCCAAATTTTATGATTGGCGGAAAGCACATTATAAATTTTGATTCGTTTGCGGGTGTCAAAATATGCCGCATAAGTGGCGTATATTTTATTGCATTGATTTAATAGCTTAATTTGTAAAAGGCTCCGAGGGAATGTTGACATAAGCATGTAGTATTAATTCCATCTTGATACCTTCACGCGTTCTTGAGAAAAAGAGTCTGACAGATCGACAGACGGACAAAGAAATGATCCTATAAGTGTTCCTTTTTTGCTTTTGTGATATGGAAACCTGAAATTTTTTTTTCAGAACATGCGGACATTTTAAATGTTCTTAGTTTTATTCAAAAAAGGTTTTTATGAATAATAAACACATTCGTATGTGAGTAGAAAAAGTTAATGAATTATACAAAAATTCTCAACAATTACTTAAAAATCACTATCAAAGTTACGACAAAACAAATTTACATTTTTTACACGAGAGCAAGCTCCGTATAGTTGACCGCGAGAAAAGCAGAATTCTTTGAGGTTGATGCCGCAATGTTTTAAAGTTTGTCCTTGCGCTCTGTTAATTGTAAAACTACAGGCTAATTTGATTGGAAATTGCAGTCTTTTAAATTGGAATTGCAGTTCAGTAGAGATTAGTGGTATTCTGCGAATAAATACTGTGTGTCCTTTGTCCTTGCCAGTTATAAGTTTGGCTCCAATGATGTTATCGATAGATATTTGACGATCATCCTTGTTCCATTACATAATTTTGGCGAGTTGCGATTTTTGAGTAGCATGATCGGATATTCAATTTTCCGTCGAAAACAGTGTAATGGCATTCCCGGTATTTGCATAAAATTTAAAAATTCTGTAGGGAAGTTGACATTTTCTTCAACGTAGTAAATCGTATCGATCGATTTGTATATTTTCTCTCTACCGGGAATTTTCTTTTGGATATTATTGTTGATATCGTCGACAATATTATTTTAGTTGCCAAAATTGCCGTCTGAAATAGCCATTCCGGATTATTATAGCTGTGAACAATGATTGGATATATTTGGTTCATTCTCAGTAGTGGCTATGTTGTAGAAATCACTGTTGAGTTCAATGAGGCCGGTCGTCTAGTCAGTAGGCTATGTGCCTTCGCCTATTTGTAAAAGTTTTTGAGCAAAATCAGGCTTCGTCTTTGGAATCTCTTGAGAGTTTCCTCGCAAGTCTTGTAATGTTCTGTCCATAGCTTCGAAAGATTGTGCATTCGTCCCAGAAGACAATTTTAGGTTGTTTTAGAAGTTCACCCCGTCCAGATGCGCTTGAGATTTTACATACTGGAAAATGTTCTACAGCTATATTCAATGGTAGTTATAGGGCAGAATGGGTACTTCGTCCTCCTTCCATAAGTGTTGCGGCAATACCAGATGATGCCAATGCAGATGATGCCAATGCAATGTGTTGTTTAGCTCATATTTTTGCCAGCAATAAATTTATTAAAAACGTTTTCCTGCTGCCGCCTGGTGATTCCAAGTAAATAATTCCGCCAGTGTTGTTGTTGATCCGGTCCATGACAACGTTGACATTTTTTTTGATTGTCATTAAGGAGTGGCTTGTTGTTAGCAATGTATTGAAGTAGTTCGTTGACGTCGTAGCTTTTTCCTTTGTTCAAATTTCAAAAGTTTAATACACTGAAAGTATATTGTCATGGTGTTGGTATCGCAAGTAGTACTAAAATCAAGTTTTTTATTGTTAAACCTTTATCTTTTAGGCGAATGAGAGTTTCATTGAAGACGTCGTCATTGAATTCGATGGTCTGTTCTGAGCTTGTGAGATTTAGTACGGTATATCATCACTCGTAATCTCTTTGACGAAGTCCCATAGCTGTTTTGGATTTGATGGGATACATGTTGTTAGTATTATGGTGAACAAGTTTTTAATTATAAGTGAGGCTTCTTGTAGTATTCATTCTTAGTAGTTGTCGTTTTCCAGTAGTCCTAAGCGTTGGCATGCTTTTTTGTACGTCTGACATAGGTAACCGTCAACAGTCTTGAGATTTGTGAACCTTGTTGGTCCCCGTTTTTCATGTGGCAACATCCGTAGATAGAAACATTCAGCGTTTTTCGGATGTATTAGTTTTCATGATTCCTGGTTTATCCTTTATTGAATTTTCTTGTTTTCGTCGTTAAATATTTTTCTTGTTATGTTCCACGTATAATAGGTTCCGCGTATAAACGTCGAATATAGTAATATTTCTGCGAATGGATCTATCTGACACAATTGTAAAAAAGCTATTTGTGTAGTGTTCTTACGTGGTTCGCTTACAATTTTTCTAGCAGTGTCTTTTGTGAAGTAAACTCTCTGTCCATTCTTCAAATGTACTGCTAGATGTTGCACAGTCGTTTTGTGTTCGTGTATATGAAACTGAAAATCCGCCACCATGCTTCGTTACTGTTGATGTATCTTCTCATTTTGTACATGAGGATCTCGTGGTTTTTGATTTGTTGTTTGCTGTCTTTGGCTATTTGAAATATTGTCAGGTCACTGCTTTTATTCACATACTTACAGACATATTTAATGGATTTCAATGAATTTCAGTTTTCTACGTTTATGTGTCCTTGGAACATTTTGGAAAGTAGTGGGTTGTATGGTACTACCCATTGATTATCTATATCCAGTTCTTCTTTGCCTCATACTCGTTTTTTCGATATAAAGCCACCTTTTTTGGGCGATCGTCTTCTGTATTTGGAATAGCCATCATCTCCGGTTCATGTGACGTTCAAGTATGGTTTTGGGTATTTTTTTTGTACATTTTCTATCACTCCTACATGGCGAATTGGGATTTAATGCCCACATGGTCAGTGAATCAAGTTTTTCACAACTGTGTCATACAGCTCCGGATCTTCTTGTGGATTAGGAAATTCAGCTTGGAAGATTTTGTCGACGTCCGTGCAATGAATTCTGTTGTGTAGCCATATGAGATTGTGTGAGTGAGGCGGTCCTCGTTTTTGCCACTCGTTAGTGTACATCCCGAATCTAATGGTTCAAAAGATGTTTTATTTGGTTATGAGTTCAATAATTCTCATTTATTGTTGTCAGAAAACTTGGGCTGTTTTGTTGTGTCGATTCATGGGGAACTTGTCCGTATCTTAGTTGTTCTTTGATTTCTGGCTACGATGAGTTGCATGTAAATGTTATAATGAGATCAGGTCGTCCATATTTTTTTACATGGGTCATGGCATCTCGAGTGTATTCGTGTATGTGTCTTAGACTTCCTGTGTTTACGTCAATGTTTACGTCATTTATGATCGTGGATGTATTCCTCTGTGCGTAGTTTCTTCTGATTCAGTTTTATGTTCCCCTTCTATTTTTGCATATATATCTGCCAGGAATTGTTGGCGGTAAGTATAGAACTCCTTGGAAGTAATTTTTTTGTTTTTTTCGACCCCTGTTTCAGGTTAGATTTGTTTCACATTAAAATGATATACGTCCTCCCCATGCAGAAATATTAATGGATATTGGAGGGCATCATATGAACGACGTGTTTCTGCAATGCGTTTTAGTCCTTTTTTTCTTCGTTGTAAAATTAAGTCACGGCTTGTGTTTTCATATTTCGCAATTACGATGGCGACTTCGTCTATCTCAGGTGCATTAAATCGACGTTCGTGTTCTCCAGGTGATCTGTTGTTCGCAAAAATTACAGTTTATAGTTATCTGAAATCATTTGGTGCTGTTTTCAATATTTGAATAAGTTGATTGCACTCGTGTAAGATCGTCTTTATATCTTGGATATTTCTCGTCTCAATAAACTGATGTTTGTGCATCGTTGATCAATTTATATTTCTTCATTTTCGATGAAATATACTTGCAGAAATTTATAGTCTTCGTTGGGTAGTAGTAATAATGATTCTTTTCCGTGATAGATTTATCCTTGTATGAAAATAACATAATCGATTTCATCTCTGTTAGTGTTGATCGAACTGATACCGAAAGAAGTCATTTGGAAGTAGGAGTTGTACACTTTTATATTTTGAAGAAAATGTTTTGATTCTGTAGTTTCCCCGGTCATATAATGTAGAAATTCCTACGGAGGTGTTTCCAACGGTGGTGATCGATTTTTCCATTCATGCAGCAGATTCCTGGTGTTTCTCTACTGAATTTTTTCGTGTTGCAAAATTGGCAGGTGTTATTCATTTTTTGAATTATGTGTTTGTGTTTGTTATATTCTTTCGTCGGGTCGTAGTGGAATGCTCATTTGTTAATTTGTACTGTTTACTTGTCCTCGTCCGCGCTTTTCCGAGGGTGGTATTTTCATGAGTGGCTTGCGTTCGCAGTCTTTTATTATAAGATTGTGTCGCAATTCTTAATTCTTCACTTCGCCATTCTTCGGTTTCTTTGTTTCTCACGATGCTCATTCTCGTTCGTTTTGAACGTAAACGTTCTTCGACTCTTTCGTTTCGTTTTTTCGCTTTTCTTTTTGTTTTCGCCGTTTTGCTTCAGAACTGGCAAGATCTGGGCATTGTATAAAATATAAATCAAATCAACATTTTATTAAGAATTACACTTTAACACTTTTCGTGCTTTGTTTTCGATTTAAATTTAGTCACTGTATCATTTTGATTACTCATACTTAACTGTTTATTTTCCTTCACTCACTGCACTTCACTGATAAGAAACTGACGTTAGAACCAACGGCGGGTCTTTATATTATTCTCTTTATATATCAATGGGTAGTTCCGCCCATACAAAAAAGGCTCCGAATAGTCCACAATGTTCTAGAAAATTACACAATATTCCAGAGTGTTCCAGAATGTTCCAGAACATTTCACGACATTCGAGAGTGTTCTGGAATCTTTCACGATGATCTGGGATGTTCCGGGATGTTCGTGAACATTCCAAACTATTCTCAAACATTCCACAACATTCTAGAATGTTCCGGGATGTTCTGAAATTCTGTGGAATGCTCTTAAATGCTCTAGAATGTTCTGAATTGTTCTAGAAATTTCTAGAGGGTGAAACTTCCTGTTCTTAAGATCGCCCTTCAGGTAAAAACAGGAATCTTCTTCATGGATTACTCGGAATATACTAGCTGGGGTACTCCTCAGGGAGTTGATATAAGATTGTGTGTAGTTGGAATAAAAGGCCAAACTTTAAAATATAAGAGGCAAAATTTTTTTATTGAAAACATTTCCTAACTATTTACAATACGTGTTTATAAACAACAGTTTTCATTTTGTTATGCACAAATCTTTTAAATTATATAGTTGACTGCTACAAAAGCAGGATTATTTGAGGTTGATGCCGCAATGTTTTAAAGTTTGTCCTTGCTCTTTCTTAATTGTAAAACTACAGGCTAATTTGATTGAAAAATGCAGTCTTTTAAATTATCTCTCATCCTTGTTACGTTACATAGTTTTAGCGAGTTGAAATTTCTGAGAAGTATGACCGGAGATTAAATTTTCAGTTGAAGGTAGTGTAATGACGTTCCTGGTACTTGCAAAGAATTTAAAAATTCCGTAGAGTAGTTGACACTTTCTTCAACCTTTACCATGGTGTCAATCGATTTGTATATTCTCTCTTCCGATGGAAATTTTATTTTGAATATTAAAGTTGATATCGCCGACAATATTATTTTTCGCCAAAATTGAGTCGTCGAGTTCAACGAGGCCGGTCGTCTGGCCAGTAGGATGTGTGCCTTCGTCTATTTGTAAAATGTTTGAGCAAAATATCTTTCAATAATTCGACTTCATTCAATTCAACTATTTTTTGTTAGTTTCAATATTTGTATGTGTAGTTTGAGATGTGATATATTGATTAGGTAATACAGATAACGGTTCAAAAAATATATTACCATAGCTATTGGTAGTTTCGTGTTAGGTACGAATATCGTAATTAAGAAAATCGTGTAAAGTATGGTTTTGTGAAAGGTGAGACATTAAAAATATAATATGACAAATTATGAGTTTTTGCCACTGGATAACAAAAATTTAACTAATAACAAAAATTTTTACAATATTGATTTACTAAAGAATATTATCCCATTAAGTTATTTTACTACAGTGCAGTAATGTTCAATGCATTTTTCTTGACGCCACGTTCTTACTGCTTTAAATATATCTAAGGAAAATGGTTAACTAAACTTTTGTTACCTATGCAATCTCAGTTTTTGAGAGTAGGTTTTTAAGTAGGATATATTAAATCCATTTTTAATATACAAGAGTATAACTCTGTAGACGAGTAAGATTTTGAAAACAGGTATTTGATTTGATGAAAGATTTATGTATGTTTTTAAAAAAAGTTATGTTAATTTTTTGCGAAATTATGTTTAATTTTTTTACAGTTAAAATATTTATATGGTTATAAATGTATTAAATTTACTGCAAATCTGTGCCGATTTGATATTGTAATATGCAAAATGTCGTAATTAAATAAGTGTTCCCTAAATTATATTCTGTTTTCCTAACAAAATATATACACACTGAGAAACATTACTTTTTATACATACCGTGGTATTAGGGTTCAATACATCAAACGAAAAACGGAATCCATGTAAGATCATTCAAGTGTCTGTTTGTTTGTATATATGTCTGTTTGTTTGTATGTTTGTATAGACGATTTTCTCAAATATTGTTTGACATAGAAACTTATATTAAATAACACACGGTATTAAATCATATAACTCGATTTTTTCAGTAAACCTAACACTTTACATTTTTAAATGCCAAATTTAGAGAGTATCCCAAATACCCATACTCCATTCAACATCAAGAAAGAATCTTTGTAAACGAACAAATTTGATAATTCAAGTATCGTAAACCATTTTCTTACATTCACGTTTCACATCTAATATGGATTTAATTGGCATTTGGTATTAAAAAAATATAACACATAACCTAGATAATATAGGTTATATTTTATATTTAAGAGAAATTCATATAAGCAAGATTAAATTTATAAGTATTAATATTACATATAAAACATATATTAAAATACAGTCAACAAAAATATAGTTGATCTATTGAATCTATATGCTTTGGACAAGTAAGTTGTGTGACCTTTGCGAACATATAAATGATAAATGTCGAAAATAATCACACCAGCTTTGACTCGGATTAATTCTGATTTATTAGTCGTACGTAGATATGTGGCAACTTACATACAATTGTTAGGTTTCGTGTTTGTGCAACAGGCAGACAGACAAATTATCATATAGACCTGCATTGTTTTTTCTCAAAACAAAAACTAATCATTTAGTTTTACCAAACATACATATCCGAATGGAGAAAAAAGTTTATCGTCCCGCAAAATTTATCAACACAAATCGGCATCTTTATCTAATAAACTGGTGATTTTATGAAAGTAGGACGAAAGTACAGGTTTAAAATAATATTATTAAATAAGTCTTAATGTATATTGACCATAAATATGGGCATTGCATTTCTTCTCTTTCTAATATCTCTTCAAATGTTTTCAGAATGCTGAAGTAGATTAAAATTAATATATGGATGTCAATTTGAAATAAATATTTAACCACTTGTCAAAGATTTTGAGATGAGGAATATATTACTTTTTAAACTATTTATACGAAATTGAAAACGAAGATACATGTTTTTTCCAGAATAATATTTCAATTATTATATTATTTTCCGCTTAGTACATTATACCGATCATAATGCGTTTCCTTCTTGCAAAAAAAAAATGCGTCATAACGAATCACTGCGAATGCACCATAATATGCATAAATACAATCGCGGCTGCGTTTCGGCCCCCGTAATTAGTGTATACAATCCCTCCTACATAAGAAATTGTCCTCGCGAGTGCATTTTTCTGAGGCTAAACATGATGGGTTGCGGACGTCAATTTAACTATACTCCTCGGTGAAACTCAACGTATAATAAATAATTCACAGTTATATAAATGATTTATGATATTGAAACATCCGGACAGGAATCGAACTCTCAGCCTCTTTGACGGTTGCTAGAGTCTTAACCACTCCGCTACAGGTCATTATGTATATAATGCGAAGCATGTATAAATAATGAAGGATATTAACATTAAAGCTTTTTTCTGATGTTTTTGAAATAAATGTGTCTAACATTAAGAATAATTATCGAAAATATGCATCGAAATAAGAGCAGAAGCTCAATTATTATATAAATATTATCCTAAAGTACGTATACAATACGTAGGCCACACCTTAAAATATTGTGGTACCAACACTTATTTCAAAAGAAAATAACATGTCATAATATTTGTTTCATTAGCTATATGCCAAATATAACATAAGTATATTTATATATGATGCAATACAATTAGCACATTGCGATGCAATACATTAATACAATTTAGCTATATCACTCTTACCCTTATAAAATTAATGAACAGTATATGGCTTTTCAGCGTCGAAGTTTCGATTATTTTCACGATATGTTTAAAACAACTGGCAATTTCGCAATGAAAATGGAGGGTTGTCCATTTTTACCATGGAAATTTGACAACTCGTGTCAGTAAAATAATTGTAAAATACTTTTATTTATAACTTTATTTCTGGTGAAACTTCTGAAGTGAATATCTTGATTACATACGCAATTTAATTTAATAACACTCTGGGTATAACACAACTAGTTTTACAAATAGTCGTCAGCTAATCGAAAATGTATTTGTGCTAACCATATTTTAACTGTCCAATTCGTTTGTTTACAAATAATTTGTAAACAAATGAAACGCACGGCCAATGGAGTGGCCTTAGTCCAGTAGTTTACTGCATCCGGCTCACGATGTTCGATTGGTATTATTTGTCTGCGAACCTAAAAACTTGAGCAATAATGTGGCGACTCTTATGTATAGCCGAAAAACTGGCTTATAGTTTAATGTACATGTCCAGCATTGATAATAATACCGTATCAGTGAATTGCAAATGTCAGTCAATAGCAATTATTGCACGTAAATGTACAAATAAGAAAGAAACATTATAATTACAAAAAAAACATACCCTACTTCTAACTATATGAAATTGAACAAGATACGCGTCAAAGCGTAATCTATGTACAATAAGCATACAAACTATTAAACAATCATGTTGCCTAATCTTTGTTGGCGATTTTGCTACGGAACGATAAAATGCTACAATAAACGTAAATTATGTTTCAGTGACAATAAAAAAAAATAAATTACTCTTTAACTTTTAAAGTCGATACACAACAAGAGCCTATTCATGTTTCAATATTTAAATGACAACATCGCAATTCATTCTTTTAACCTGAAGTTCACCAACTATTTCATAAAATCGTTGAAAATTTTGTAAGCTATAACACAAACTTCGGATCGATACAAAATTAACAGAAATACAGAGTGCATAGCTTATATATTTAGTCAATGTAACAAGAAGCGACAACCCTACAAACGCTGACCACGTACGCTGACCTCTATACGTAGCGATAACCCCTCATTTGTGTAACTACTATTCTTAGATACTATTTTTTATTCGTCACTAAAATATTCTTTATTCGTCAGAATAATTGTATTCTTACTACAGTTATTCTAACGTAAACCTAATTTAAAGGTGACTGAAGTTATTTACAATACGCATATTGTTAAATAATATCGAAATTCAAATAACAGAATTAGTTTGAGTTACATGAATTTTTGTCTCGAGGACACACCTCACACATATTGAGAGTTTGTACTAATAAATTAATAATAATTCCAATTTGATGTATCGACGCAAATCACAATACGTCAACGTGGACTTTCATCAAATGTGTAAGCTATTATTTGAGTAACAGCCGTCATTTTTGCACAAAAAACTGCCCACAACCATCTTGGAATACTATTGGTTTCTTAAGCATATTTACGCTTGGAACATTGACGTATAAATGAGCATTTTTAGGGCATATCAATATAATAATGCTGCATATTTCGTGATTAGAATTGTAATATTAAATATCATATATACTCTTATTCTCTCAATGTCGTAGAACTAGTTATAGGACTATAATTTAATTTAGATTGTAAATGTTGTTCCACATAATTGAAAAAGTATTACATGATCAAAATTGTTCAATTTTAACATATTTATATATTGCGAAATATTTACGTTTCATTCTTACGTATTTAATTTAATTTAAGCCTTTAAATGTTTACCAAATTAACCACTCTTAACACGGCGAATTTGACTCGATTGAACCAATCCTGATTTTACTAAGCTTAGAATATATTTTTTGATTTGGAACGTAACTATTTAACTACAAAGAATGTAAAAATAGTCTGGCAATACAAATCGTTATAAGGATTGGATGGATTAACAAAAATCGTTATAAGAAGTTATTTTTCAACTTAATTATCATTTCATGTTTGATATTTTCTTCATATTTCGTAACTAAATTATGTCGATTAATTAAACAGCCGTGTAATCAAGCTATTTTATTATTTTTAAGAGTACGAGATGTTATATCATATTTATATGATGTTAATTTTTATGAGTACAAGATGCTATGGACGACCATGATGTCGAATGGATTTGTGTCTTGTCTTCTTCCAATTCAAATTCGTTGCTTTTCGGTAACAATGTAAACAATATGTTTCTCGCTCATTACGTAGACCGGAGTAACGAAAATGTAATTGATCAAGTGTTAGTTTGGATAATAGTAGCTAAATAAAAAAAAAGATAAAATTACATTTTTAATCGATTCTAATACAAATTCAATATAAATGAATGATCTTCTGGTTGAAGTTTTTTCAAACCAGTTTGACGAAAGAAAAGGAAGTGAACGGAAAACTAAATTCTATTAATTCATATAAAGATCGTAAGGGACGTTGTGTACAGATTTTAAGCAAACTAACGGTTTTCGATGCAATAATACATTGTAAAAATTGTACGCTTAGAAACTAAAATCATATGATGATTTATTACGATTGAACTCATTTTCCTGCAAAAATATCACAGGTAAAGAAATAATTTACATAAATTAATAAAAAAAATAATCAAAACGAATTTAAAAAGATTGCTTCTAAATTTATCCGAGGATTTGCAAAATCACCATAGCAAACTTGCAGATATTTAATATTTTGGAAAATTAAAGATTAAAATATTAAGTAAATTAACCGTTTATTTGTCTTTTAGGGATCACAATTTTACTTAGTACTCCTATTTCTATATACACTCGCTTTGGTTTTATTTTATACTACATATAGTGATTTATTTACATACAACCATCTTTTAATATTTGTGATCATTCACCCATAGTTTTACTATTCTAATAACGATTGAATTTTAAAAACCAACATTTATGCTCTAAGAAACGGTATTTACGGTTTTGCGAATAATTAGAAAATTTATGATATAATGTGACTTGTTTTGAAAGACCTAAAATCCTTTTATTTCGTTAAATGTAACTTTGTCTTTAAGGAAGCTCTGAATCTTAATTTCGTGTACTATAAAAGAAGGTTTATTGAGTAAAAATTTACTTACTTTGTATGGAATTTTTATTGAGGGAAAAAGCGAGTTTTTAGACTTTAACGATGGTCAGTTGTGGGAAGAGTCATGCCATTTCTTGTACGGAAGAACCGTCGAAGTAGACTTTTAGACTCAGATCAAACATTGTATAGCAAGTAATATATACCGGGTCCACTATTTTCTCTTATAACCAAGCTTTCAGCTAATCATTGATATGAATTATAGTCACGTTCTTTGTCATGTCTACATAATCGTTACATCATACGTTAGACACCTAACATAAGTAGGTAAAGATGTTTGATAGCTTCAATTCAATTAATTTGATTCTGTAATCACCAGATTGATCCTTAAACAACCAGTCATATAAAGAGTTAAATCTAGTAGTTTTATAAATGGTATCAAATGGCAAATCGATAGAAATAAAAGAATTTATTCCAGTCAAGCCCAAGGTTGTGATAGATATTATGTTAAATAAATGTACTCACCTTCACTTCTCTAGCAAAGGTCTGATATTTTATATTTAACGTTTTCTATTTGATTTGATGCACAGAATCATCTGCATGAATAACATATACTTTTATAGTTGTATAACAGACACGTTATATCATACGTTTGCTATTGGCAACTACATGCTTCTTAAAGGGCTATTTTTCATTTTCTTAGCTAACCGTTGTTACTTTAAATAATTCATTAAATTTGTAGAAATCATATCAACGTATTTTTGTACATATTTCTTTTTTTTCTGAATATATTTATTTATTATTTTTAAGAGTATTATTTACTATTTTTAAGAGTATTATTTTAAGAGTATTAATTACTCTATATTTTGCCCATTTAAAAAAAAATATGTTTATTTTGATAATTTTTTCATTATTTTTTAAATCGGTAAGAGTTTTCTTCCATACACATTGGTTTTCACAAGTATTCACTATGGATAACCAACATATAGCTGTCAAGTAAGTCAAACACTCAAAACAACTTCAAATTCTAATTAAAAGTTTGTCTCTGGAATACGTTTATTTTATGACACATTATTTGATAACTACCACGTCTTGAAAACAGAAAAAATGAATTGTTGGGGTCATCGTAATAAGCAGAATATGAGTTCTCCGCAGTCACTTTTACGACCGACGATGACGGTGGTCTGTGTAATTGAGAGCGCAGTTTGCAACTGGATTAAGTGCACGACTAACAGTAGGCAGGCGAGGCAATAATTTTTAAATAACTTAACTTGAAACGATTAATTTATAATTAGTTAATTGACTATTCCTTTAATATCTTATAATGAATATAAGTTAATAAAAGACTAGTATTGAAAAGTTGTAACAAATTTCCTTCGCTACTTGTACAATTCAAACTATATTGGTTTATTCGATACTTAAACATATGCACTTAAGTATATACATATAGTGTTACTATTAAAGTATTCACAAATGTTTATTTTTATTTTTCACCAACTAAATATATGGCATAGCATATTATGCGCAAGCCTAAAAAATTGTGAAAATATGAAACAGTATAAAATATAAGTGTACAACTTTTACAAAATATAATATTGCTAATATTATATTGAATAAATTTTCTTCAGTTATAACTCTATCTCTAGATTAACATAAAGTTTGAATCCTTTCTTAATTCAGTAAATTTTTGAAGTTTGTCGATTTTTTTAAATTTCTCATTAATCTGTATCTTCAGACTAAAAACAAAAAAATTAAGAAAAATTCGTTATTAAATGTAAAAAAAAATTCACAGAAACGATAAAGCTTTAACGTAATTGCACGATAAATTATTGGAAAGATGTGATAAACGATTCATTAAATTCTGTTAGAAATACTTACCTTTATTTTATTTTTTAAAGATAACAATATTTCTTCACGGAACAAGGGAATGTAAATCAGTGCAGACACAACACGAGACCATGTTATTTCCATAGTGACGTTTAACAGGTGAAACTCTACTATTTTGTGCATCAATCTTATGTGAACGACACTGTAATATTTTGTCTCCTCTTTATTTATTATGTATGTTTCTGAGCAAGGTTAATTGATTTTGGATGTGTTAATAGATGTTTTAACTGTAACTATATAGGATTTGTCAGTTTTATTGATAGATATTAGCAAAATATATTCCACGTTGAGCTTCGCCACGAAAAGTCACCTTCAACATGAAGTATTTTGGAATTATGTCAAAACAAAACCTATCTTTTAAATGACATATCATTTTATGTTAATATTCAAGGAGCTTGAACTCCGACGGAAGTTTGGAATAATGTAGCGCGTGCTTTCGATGATACTGGGCTATCACGCCGCGTCGAATTATTTAGAGACTGGTGTACGAAAACTCTTGCGGAATGTTACAACTCTTGCGAAATATAGAAGACTAAATCAGCGAAATAATGATCATGGCACATAGACATCGAGACATTACGGTGGACGATGAGTAGCTTTGCATAATGCTACTCTCCTTTCTATAAGAATCATAGAAGCCAATGGCCATAGCGATTGGAAGCTTCCATATAAGAATAAGTGCAGATTCGGCCAAAGCAAAAATTTTACAAAGCGTGGAGGCTGTGAAAATTCTACGGATTAAAAATAATTCCAGTTCTCTTAATCAAAAATCCACGCGAGCTAGGCAGCGTGCACATAGTTGGTGAAATATTTCTTAGCTACATTAGATTAGAGACACTTCTAGATATAATTTTAGTATTAAATCGCTCTAACAGTTTTTTTCTGTTGCCACTGTAACAGAAAAAAATTATTGTATAACTATATATAGCTATAACTATTATATAACTATATATAAAAAGTAAATAAAATAAGAGCGTACCATATTATCCCAACTCTTTCTTAAAATAATCTGTACTGTTTCAAAATTTAATTGTTTTTTTTGGATATATTACATTCAAATATATTATTTGTAACCATCATACATTTCTACATGGAAGTAACAAAAAGTTCAACATAATTCAATAGTCGTAATGGAAGAGTTTTATTCGAGAAAAATAACGTATTGATCATTTAAAAACCTCAATGTTGAATAATTAAAATGATTATATAGTGACGTATATTTATTTATTCTTCTTACGATAGCATACTTCAATATACCACTTGCGAAAATATGTTTCATTTATTTATTCTCCATATATTTACGTGTTACGGTCAAATTAAAACAAAATTGATATGGAAAACGTTTTTAAAATATGTCACCTCGCATGTTTTATTTAAAGTTGTATGTACAATTCATCAAATATTTCTATATTAGGAGGAGAAGAAGAAAAAAAGTAAAAGAGATGGGAAAGGACGATAAGTGTAGTCATCATATACTTGTAAAAATAACAAAAACATGTTTTTCAATTGAAATCGATAATGACACTTGCAATTAAATTATTTAGCCATAATTAATACATCCATGTCAGAGCGTTGAAAATAAAAAGTCGATTCCAATCAAATTCGCAAATATGTTTGGAAGTAATTAATTCCCACAAAAGTTATAATTTTAACATATATTGAGTTTTAATTTTAGCTCAAACGCAAAACTATTCGAGGAAATATTTAAATAAGATTAAAATAATGCACTTACGAAGTGTACATCTGAAGATATTCCAAAAAACAAATTCGGTGAACTAAGTATATAGGAAAGAAATATAGCGACTTAGCTTCACTTTTGGAATTTTCCACCCTCTCATCTATTTCTTTATATAGCCATAACGTCAGGCACATTAAAGATTTATATATAGGATTTATATATATAACAACACTGAAGTTGTTTTACTTAAAGCGTAAGATATGTATTGTATATTTCATCGCATATCAAGGTTATCAGATACGTCTCATCGTGAGATAGTACAAGTACGTATAACCATCTCTATTTATGTATTATATAAAAACAATTAAGTAACTTTAGGTGAGGTGATGAATAGTGTTTCCGCACTGACTAATATCGAAAAAGTTTAAATGACAAAAACATAAAAAAACAACTTTAAAGAAAACAAAAACATCTGTCGTCAATTTTACGATATGTTGTTTAGAGTGAAAAACTTATATATATATATATATATATATATATATATATATATATATATATATATATATATATATATCATAACATGAAATGGACGCATTATTTACTGTCTATATATGAATACACCGCCCTGTATTTTTTTTAAATTGTTTGTATCATCGTTTAAAAGAATAATTAATCGCAGAATATAAATTACTTTCAACGAATAAATATGTTATGTATATATATGCAAATTTGTTTCTGCTCTATTGATGCAACAATTTTTATGGTTTTTCAATTACTTGTGATTCATTTTATTGGTATTATAAACATACATATTTATTCTACATTTAATAAGTGGGAACAAAACTTACATTTTAGTGAGAACTAAAGTATTTACTTTCAATATATATTCAACTGGATGTACACATTTTGTGAATTATTTCACTTAAACCTTTAGAAAATAAGTTGAATTTTACATTAAGACAAGTAGCATAATCTATTATAAGAATTATAAAAGTAAATGTTTAAGTAAGTGCTCTTTCCATTGAAATAATGTTAAATTATCATACCTTCTTTTTTATCGTGATGAGATTTATACTATGTTTCTCTTAATAACTCCAACAACGAGCTAGTACATGCCAAGAAATTGATAAACGTAGTACCGTCGAGGATTATTGTTATTCATAATCGTCAACCATACTATGTTTACACACGTGTACGAGAATCATTATGTGTAAATTTTTGGACAGAAAGAAGATAAAAAATTATCAAAAAAATATAACATTAAGTATATTAGAGATTATGAAACCTAGAGTCGCTACAACATCTTGTCACTGTTATAGCGATAAGTCATGATAATAACTAAAATCTCGTTAATATTACTGGTTATGATGAATTTTAAGTCTAGTTTTTGCATAACTGATTTTTATTTCTTCCATATAACTAATTAAAAGAGTAATTTTACCAGAAAAAAAATAGGTATTAGAGTGAAATAACGAACTCTATAATTTTTTATACGTGTTTCATGTTTAAAAATTAAATAAAATTTTATTGTAAATTTGAATCATTTTCATTAAGAATACATTTAAAACAATTAACTATGACTGAAAATATAAAAAGAGTTTATAAATTAATATTTTTCGTGTTTCTCCTGTAATTGTATATCCTGTCATGTAATAGCTCCGAAAAGTATATTTGGCTTCGGATAACTTAGGGAAAAAAATTCTTTAAATATTAAGAAACTTTAGAACATTAACAAGAAGACCTTTAACGAATTGCTACGAAAAGCTTAATTTTATATCTTTCGGTGGTATGAACGCTAGTTTAGCCTCCGCTATTGGTTCCCATTTGACATTAAATTTTACTATCACGAGCAATGTTGATAATGCGCTGAATCTGCTCTTCTCTCCCTTATGTAAGAGAAAGAATATATCCGCCTTATACTCCCATTAAAAATATTAACATTTTAAACCCACCATTACGGATCAGACGTATTCTTAAATCTCAAGCACTATTTTCACATTTCTTAAATTTCTTTGAGCATTATCCAATGACCTCAATGGAAGAGATATAAACTTATTTCCATTGAAAAGAAGGACTGCTTTTGGGCTTTTTGTAGAATTGTCCATAAAAAGACGCCAATTAGAGGAAATATACGGAACTTCCACAATTAAGAAACAGTAAATTTAAGAAATGTTTATTATGGTCACATACTCGTGGTCATATAACTTTCAATAGGTTGAATATAATAACTCTACTACACATCCAAATATTTATTTATATAAAGGCTTCAGTGAAAGACTACGTAAGAGTAGTGGCGACATTACTGGATCAATTAATATCGACAACGCCAGCGCGTGTAAACAACACGACATCTACGCTTGTCTTAATATAAACGTGTAGTGATAAAGTAGACATTTGACTGTTAGATCAGGTGTTGTTGATAAATATGGCCATAATCAACGTCATCGATAAGTGATAACTTCGTATTTATGTGTAATTAGTCGGTTAGTAGAAGTTTTTCATGTTATTATCTCTTGAAGGAAAAACTCCCATGAAATTATTGATTAAATCGTATGAGTCGGTCTATCCTTGCTGTATTAGAGTACTTATAACGATATTGCTATATTTATATGTCTAGTGTCTGTAGAAAAAAATAACACCAACATTTTTGGCAATTTAAAGTTAATGACAAGAATTAATTGGTTTTATGAGTAAGAAAAGAAAAATGTGTAAGACTACATAAGAACTGTAGATTTTGATATTGATAAATGATGAATTTGCAATTATCTTTAATTACTTCTATTTCATCATTTAATGAACTTTTGTCATACAAACAAGTTATGTTTCAATAGATATAATAAACCTTTTAGAGGTGAAAGTTTTCATAATTGTTAATTAATTTAACAAAAATTTTTTAGTAAAATTAATCAAATAAGTTTATCAATAATATGCCGATTATCTGACATGACTAACATGGGTCGTTACGCATTTGGAAAAAGTTAAAATGTACAGCGTACAGCAACTTTTCTGTGGTTATTTCATCCAAATCAAATAAAATTCTTCTGCGTTTTTCTATACTTCGTAATTTACGATATAAGGCGGCAAATTTTTCATCTTATTTTTTGGTTTTTTGAAGTTTATTTTAAATTAAATGATCGTAAGACGAAACAGTTTAAAAAAAATGTTTTGTACGTTTTAAAAACCCTGATAATTTATATTTTTATTGCAAATTAAAAAATAATATAAGGGTTTAGAATAATCTAAACTACTCAGGGGAACAGCCATCTACTGTGTCCCGTATCGAAAAATCATTGCGGTTCAGGTCGATTTCGTACTTCGATCACCGACCTGCTCCACAAAAATTTGTATGAACATTTTTTTCTGAGTAATGTAAAAAATGGTTATCCTACGTTAGAACAGACTCACGTTATAATCCTTACGCTAGGTCAGAATAATACAAGAGTAGAATCCCCTTGAAAAAAATGAAAATTATTCACAATATTTAGAAGAATTAAATCAATTAACTCTAGGAAAAGTGGATCGACGCAAAAGTTTCTTTCTTCAAATAACATTAATGAACTAAAAGACTCCATGGCGTAGAAAAATATATGTATTGTTGCAAAATTCCTAAATTATAATATATTATGTTGTCGTCTCTTAAGTAATACATGTATCTACGGTATTTATAAAAAAGAACTTGCATTATTTGCACAAATAAAAAAAAATTACATAATGTGAATATTTTTTTTTAATTAGGAGTAGATTCTAATTCTCGCAAAATATCGCTCTCTTCACAATAGTTTTCGATAATACTGCACAAGGTTTGGTTTAGCAAAAACAAGTTCGAACCCAGACCAGGCTATACAATGGGTAGAAATTATAGGAAGAAAATTCATTACTAAACTAATAAATACTTTATATATGACGGTAAATACCCAAAATATACAAAGCAACGTGAACCCAATTAATTAAGGCAAGATCTACCTCGCGTCTGAGTCTCGCGATTGCGGTAACAAATGATATTCCAAACTAACAAGTATAGAAAATACGGAAAGATTTTTTTATTATTGTTTGTGTTTTTTTATTCTATTTGGCCATATACGAAAATTTTAGTTTTAAAATGGAATGTGTACATAATATATCGGTATAATTTATAAAAAATGTTTACGTCGTCATCCGTCAAAGATTTGATTGGACAACATTTTTCCTGTCCTTTTACCAGTTTTTGCTGTACTTTTACCTTTGCTAATAGCCTGAAGATGTTGTAATACAACAAATCCTAAATCGTGGTAAAGAACTTAAAGAAAGTAGAAATTACTACATCTCGTAGTTTCATTGCATTGTGTACTTTGACCCATGAGGATACAATTTTGATGGTGAAATTTTACGTAGCTTAGGATCTTTTATTATGAATTAATTTTTTAAGTTTTTTCTTATCTTTTATTTAAATATTTTGAATGGAGGACTTCCTTTAAAAAAATTAGATTTCGTCATTAAATGTGCAAAATTATTAATAAATAAATAATTATTTCGTAAAACATATCAAAATACGTTCTTTTTGTAACCGAATATTAAGCTAAATGGAGAATAAATAATGGAGAATAATTTTTTTATTCAAAGTAGCGAGCATCATAATTGCATATGACCTTAGAATTCATTCTGAAAACCTTCACATGCTCTTACACATACTGTATACTTTCATGAATATAGAATGATAACTAGCACTTGGCGCATACATGTAGATAATATCTTCAAGCTTATACCTGATTTCAAATAAAAAACTAACGGAAATTTCTCCGCTTTACCATATTTAAAACCTAGTAAATTTGGCATAAATATCAGCTTAGTCGAAATAATTAATCAAAACCAAATTTGAATACCTAACTCTTAACACAACAGCCCGTTTACTAAAGAGTTTTATTTTATAACTCCGCTGAATAAACTATGTCGTGTCGCGATATGGAGCAGCCATGGTTAAACATAACCGAGTTACCTAATTTATAAATAAATAATGATTTCGTTTAAAGGATGATATTTTAATACTCAGCAAGAATTGATCGGTTAAAGTAAAACTAGCCTCATATGAAAGCAAACCGTTATCTTTTACTCAATTATGATTAACTATTGTACAGTCAATGCACTTTTTATAACTAAATATGGCGAGACTTTATTGTCAATCGTAAATTAATTTTACATTAGTGAATTTAGTATTAAATGTGATGAATAAGTGACGAAGTTCTGAAAGTGAAAAATTTAAATTAGGCAAGGACAAAGTGTGCCTTAAACGTAGATCAAGGTCTATAAATTGGGAATACTTTTTAAATTATCTTCGCTTTTTTACTAAACTTTAATTTAGATGGAGTTGAGTGCAATGTTGGAGTTGAGTGATGAGTATCCACACTTTGAATTTACGAGAATATCTGTAAGTAAATTGCTTCTAGCGCAATCCTTTTGAAACCACACTCAAGCTTTTTCCACACTCTTAGTTTTAAGTTTTACCATAATGAAACCCTCAGCCCTTTTCAGACATGCCCAAGCCTACAGCTTACAAACATGTCAATTATAACTCGCACTAATCTTCAATTCACTCTTCGCTATACGCAGAATAATAATGATGTTAAAACATTTATATTCAAATTCATTACAAATTTGAAGTTAATGTAATTCCTTATATGTCAGGCTCAGTACATAATTTTTCTGTGGAAGTTTTTCTTTATTTATTTAATATATGTTAGTCTTCTTTGTTTTAAAGAAAACGAACAGAAGAAGATAAAGCGGAATATCAACACATAATACAAATGGTGCGGCCCAAATATATTTATTAATTTACCATCTTAGAACTTCTTTAACGAAATTAATATTTTTTCGTATAAAATAATTTATGAAAATGTTGATTTCCATATTATATTTTTTAACATTCAACATTTTTATCATAGCTTTCCATGATCACCAGCTGGTCAGACAAGCCTGTGCCAGGATTGTACTTTCTCACAAGGGATACGTACCAGGGATTAGACAGTGTTTGCGACATGTCTAATCCCTGAGACTTGCGTTATCAGGTGGAAATAGCAACTGACGTCTGGAAAAAATACCACGGAAAACCTACAAAATTAAACATCAGTAATTAAACTCATATTTTATAAATCTTACCGAATAATTTTTATTAATTTATCAGATCCAAATTCAACATGAGGATTTCATATAACGAAGGTTTTCGAACAAACTAATATTAATTATTTAAGCGGTTATTCCGATTTGTTTATCTAACTTTAATCGTGAATGACTGACGAGTTTTTAATAGTAAAAAATTACCATAATAGACTGCGTATGATTTTAAAAAGTTAATGATCATAATATGTTGTAAATATAGAAACCTTTACTCGACATTTTCCTTTACTCGACATGCTGGTAATTATAATCAATTTTCTCTATAGTCCTTTTTTATAATTAATAACGATACATTTTTTCGAAAGTTATTATGAATCGATAGTTATAACGTTAGTTAGTATTAACGAATTTTTTTATATCATATAAAATAATTTTTCAATGGTATGTGATAATTATACTTCAATTGTATGTGATAATTAGATTTCAATTTAAAAAAATTAAATATAATTATCACATACCAAGCTGATGAGTTCACAGCTTATTTGCTATTGGATAGTATTACAGATATACCAGTGAATAACATATTGTTTCTTGTTATTATGCAAAATTGAATGTAAAAAATATTTGCTGTACATAAATATATATTCTTAACTAGAATGAAATACAATCTGTTTAAACGAAAGTCTCATTTCCATTCTAATAAATTCATCCGTATTGTTCGATCGACAAGCTGAATCTAATTATGGCGCGTATAAATATCAAGCCCAGGATGGATATGAAAACAATCATTACATCATTTCATTTTAAATTTTGTTTTGAAATGAAGTTAAAAATTTATATATGGATTGGTATTGTGATTTTGGTCTCTTAAAATGTCGAAGTGAATTCATTGAATTTGGAAGACTTATTGTTACCAGATCTAAAAAACAGAATAAGTTATTGTGAACTTATTCTGTTACAAAGATATGATATACGAAAACCTGTATATAAAACACTTCAACATGGAAGCAATCTGTGATAAGAAAATTAATTTTAAGTGTCTTAAGATTTTGAAATAAAATATCCTTAATGAGTAGGAATGATATGTATATATTTATGCAGCGGTAACTTTCAGGTATTACTTGTATTTGGCACAAAACCTGAATTGATTATTGACGTGTTATGATGTGATAAGCAACATATATTTTATTTGGTTATCAACACTATAATTCACAAATGTATCGATTATTTTAATAAACAGTTAGAGTTTTGTTCTTAAAAAAATTTGTTATAAATTTTTAAAACCACGTCAAGTTATGCTTACGATGGTTTAATATTTTGCGACCAGTCCTTGCATTTAAAATTCATGAAATTCATTATTTCAACTCATAATTTTTGTACATAGACGAAAATAAAATGGCTGCAATTTACAGCACGTAAAAATGAACCCGCCATTTTTTGTTTAAGAAAAAATAATTAGAACATTTGTATATTTCAATAATTTGTTTCTCAATAAATACAATGTTTTTACAAAAAAATTATCTGATCTTTACTATAATTAGTAAATTCAATTAAATTATCTGGATTCATTTGACAAGTAATACATATTCAATATTTGTTTATATTGAGTGTCCTTGCATCCATACCATATTTTCAAAAAATCTTTCAAAGAAACTATCCGTAAACTAGCTATTGTCATAGCTTTACTTCTCCCAATTTCAGAATTTAGAACTATATTAAATTAAATAGTCATTAGTTCTCAGCATTTAGGTGGCAAATTAATCTCAGTTAAATAAAAAGCACACCTTCCTCACACCGTTACTTTTTACATCAAATTTGATCTGAAGCTTACCATTCCAACATACTCCAAAAACGTAATAAAAATTTTGCTCTGCTGTAAATAATTTACGTTGGGGTCGGGACATGTGGGCGAAATAAGCGACACTGACTAAAATGTTACTATTCAGGTCGTGGTACATGGAGGAAAAATGATCTTCTTTTCCTAAGTTAATCCACTATTTATTCCAAAACGTTCTTAGCCAATAAGTCTTATACAATACGTAGAAAAAAACCAAGGTTGTACTTATGTCGGAAGTATTTTTTCATACTTTGCTAGGTGCGGTTACACATACACACATATGTTATACATATATATATATATATATATATATATATAAATATATATATATATATATATATATATGTAAATGTATATATATATATATATATATATTTATATATATATATATACATACACACACGATATACATGCATAGATACACCTACACACTACACATGTATATATAGATAAAATATTATACAACTTCGTTCTAATATCGAAACATTGCAATTTACAAAGATGAAATTTCGTCCATTTTCTCTTCATTGTCAACTTGTTATCACAAAAATATGTCAAAGATTTCTTAAATCAAATCTTATTTTTCAACACTGTATTTTAACTATTATTTCAGTTACTTTACATTTGATCAAACATATTTAATAATACACCATACAAACATACAAATACACCATAAAAAGGGATATTGAAAATTCTTTGCTTTGATTTGCGCAATAAAATCAATTAAAAAAAATGTTATACATTTTAGTTTAATATTTTTAATTCTAAAGACATAAATTTAAAAAGTATTTATTAATGTCGTTTTTAGATAGTAAAATTTTAGATAACTGTGTTGTTAGTATTATGATAAAGTAAATTTTATTTTACAAGTAAAAATATTTTGCAGGAAAGCGTAATTCAGTGACTTATGTTCACGCTATTGTACCGTGTGTCATTTTTCATAACATATACGAAGGAGACCGACCCAAATGAGAGAAGTTTTACAAAAAAAACTGCAATTAAAAAGTCAAAATTTTTTAGAACACCGTATATATAAATATGTTTGATCAAATATTTTTTAGAACATGAAATCCAATTAATTCAGCGATTGATTTTCAGAGAGGGTCAAAAGAAATTAAAATTTTGTTTAAATTTTTCTTACTCGACTGAATCCTTCATCGTTTAAATGGTGATATTATAAATTTCTTTATACGATTTCCTCTCTTCCCTTCATACGGTTTAGCGGGGAGTCAAATTTTCATATAAAATGTGTTTCATAATATCCCCATATTTTCTTTCCTTCGTGGTTTTTTTATGATTTCGCCTTTGGCAATTTCAAAGATACTTTATTACTTGGGAATGTTTTTAAAAACATTCGTAGAACATTACTAGAACATACATACAATTCTTAAAGAAATAGTTTTGTAATCCTTGGAACTGGCTCTTACAAATGGCGATACATACGATAGGTGAAATTTAAAAAAATTACTTTACTCGCTTTCACAATTAAATGAAACTACGTGATGTAGTATTATTTCTACTTTCTTTAAGTTCTTTACCACGACCTGGGTTTCGTTGTATTACAACATTTTCACGTGGGCTATCAGTAAAGATAAAGGTGGGCTATTATAGATTTATAGTTTCATTTAAGTGTGAATAATGAATTTCTACAAAATTAACGCCAAATTTATTCAATATTTATTCGCTTTATCTAATATTTTAAAAAAATTTAAAGATTACTTTCAAGCGTGTTTTAGATTTAGGTTGATTAACATACTTCCGAATTTCCACGTCAAACGTTTTCTGAGATAAACGGACGTCTGTGACAGATAAACAGACGGACGGAGATGTCAGACAGAAAGAGCACTAAAAGGATATCGATAAAGTTTTTACTGGTACAATTTGTTGGATCTAGGGTAACATATAGGCCATGTTTTCCTTCGATCGACTTCATCCACATTCGTCGTCACATGCTGGATAATTTTCACAATTCATCCACCCGGTCATGAAAATTGAAACAAATCTATTTAATAGTTACTTAGAAAATCGTGTGAACACAAGCGCGATGGGGGATTTTTTTATAATATGTGTTGATATGTGCCTGCAAATGTATATTTTCTTTTTGAGTTAATCTCTTACTACTAAGGAGTATGACTTCTATTTGATAACATGATATTTTTTATGTCACCACAATTTCTGGTACTATTTTTGGTATCGTGGCATCACGTAGCGGAGTCCTAAATATTTCCCGAATTTGATCGGTAAACGTCTGTAGCTACATCTCCGATATGTATGTCTTGTTACCTTTACCGTAACAATAGTTTTCGCGTAACGTGACGAAAATGTTATAGAAACTTATAGGGTTCTGCTTAGACAGAAGGTAGACAACTTTGTTTTGATCTTCGAGAATAGCGACTTCGGTCCTGTGTTCGGTTCGTGAGAAGTTGAACATCTTCTTTCAAAAGCAGATCTCAAAGGCGTTGAGTGTTTTACCTTCAACCACCTTTAGCGTCCATAATTTCGCTCCCTACATAAAGAAGAATAAGATTAATATCCATATTAAATGCCACTTGATATGCCTTGAGATGTTTCTGTCATTCTAATAGGTAATACAATTTATTAATATTCCCCTTGAAATTTTGAAGTGCTGTGCAGTTTCACCGTTATAAAGCTAAATGTATATAAAGAGTGTAGCAAATGAAACGGTTGTTTAGGTGTGCCTAGCTTTACCAGGATCCTCGGTAATAAGTTTCGCTTAACACTATCGAAGGCCTTATTATAATTCACAAAATATGTGATTATATATACATTGTACTCGTAGCATTTCTTTGCTGGTTGTCGAATATTTAGGGTATGCTCACGATTACGTTTATTTTTTATGAAACCATTTTACTCTTGCGAATAATATGCAGGTCAATCTTGTTGGTATAAAGCGGTACCGAGAGAGTTTAATTATCGCCGCATTTCTTTATTGATCCCTTTTTATGTAAAATACACCATATCTCCACGATTTCATCTTATTCAGATTATTACGAGACATGCCTTAAAATTTTACCCAATGACCCTAATATGGAAATTCCACAGTACTGCATTTTCAATGTATTAGGGAGGTATGGGCGTTTACAATTCGCAAATGTGAGTATTATATTACGTATATGAAATGCATGTTTGTAAGACAAATGTAAGTTTATATACACACACACACACACATATATATATATATATACGTATATATATGTATATATATATACATATATATATATATATATATACGTATATATATGTATATATATATATACATATATATATATATATATATATATATATATATATATATATATATATATATATATATATATATATATATATATTAGGGTGTCCCTTATATCACCGATTTCTTTTTCTTTTAAATATTGTAACGCATACCCTCTAATTCTTTTTATAGTACTAAAGGCTACCTTCGTGCAAAATTTCATTGTCGTATGACAATGGCAACCCGTGCCGACAAGGCATCATTGTGTTTCTGAACAACGGTTTTAGAAGACTTAGTTGCATGTAAGCTATATTATGATCAAAATACATATTTTATAATAGAAAACAGTGGAAGATTAATTTAGGTTATGTATTTATTTATAAAATTGAAAAAGATATATAATTCAGGATTCAGGATACTTTTTTTTAAAGTATCTTTCTTGCAATCTGGGTACAACTTTCTGTTTTCTTATACACAACGTAACAAGAACTGTTTTTGTTTTTCTGCAGCAGTTATTAATCCATGAAAATCTTACATGAGCTTCACGCCTCTCTCTGTTGTGTCATTGACTGCCTTTAAGTGCATAACTTTTTTTAGCTTCCTGAAAGGAAGGGATTTGTTCCCATGAAGAGACGTCTTCTTGGAGAAAAGCCTTATCAATTTTTAACCGCGATAATAAATTTGTGCTCTTGATGGTCACGAAATCACTCACACGTTTTCCTGAAAGAATAAAAGAAATGTATTAACAAAATTATCACATTTTCTAATGATAAAATAAAAAAACACACTTATTCAACTCACCGTACAAAGAAGCAGATATTTCTTCCTTCGATGGAATATATCTCTTCCCAAAATCATACAAACTTTCCCTTTGTAAATTCGATACGATATCAGCTTTGCTTTGTGTATCAACTTCATCATCAAATAATGAAAATAAAACTATTTCTTCTGATAAATACCACAAGTGTTGGCTGAACTTGGTCAGAGCTGCTTTAGAAATCACTTGGTCGACTCTTTCGTAGTTTTTCAATGTTTTTAAGAAATATAAATCTTGATTCGGGGTTTTTACCGCCAAATTGCACTCAAGCCAGAGCTTTACATAAGCCATTGCAATAAATAAGCAAAATATCTTGCAGTGCTCTTTTGTCCTTAGCAGTCATTTTAAACTGTGATTGCAGCAAGCATATCTTTAAAGAGTAAATAGCTCTTGTCATCCATCTTGCCTGATACATGGCGCCAGGTGGTCTGATTTTAAATTTATTTTCATTATCTCCCCCCAAAAACACTATACACAGTTTAATCAACTCCCGATAATCGTCACGTATAATAGATTTCAGTAGTTCTTTTTTATAATAATTAATAAGTTCGTTAATCATCGTTTCACAAAAATATTTCTTTACGAAATCAGTACATGTTTCGGTAGCAGTTGCATTAACGTTCTTCCAATTGTCTCTAAATTTTTTAAATAACTGGATATCGGGACTGCTAGTAACTTGATGGATCTTTGATTCAAACACACATTTCAGTACTATTTCATACATATGATGGCGGCAAGCAAAAAGTAACAATTTCCTTTCTAATTTTTGCTCCAAGACCACACAAGCCCCACTTAAGCGGCCTGTATTAGAAGCCGTTGTGTCACAGCACATAGTATATACCTTATCATTGAGATCCCAATCAAAAAGGGCATTTAAAATAGCTTCAGCTTGATCTTTGCCAGTAGAACTATCGAGTTTTGGCACTGCTAGAAGTTGGTCTTTTTCTCCGAATGAAATGAGAATTGGCAGTCGTTCTTCTTTTGAACCTGTCACATTTAAACCGGGCAATAGCTTTCTATCCCAATGAATAGTTACAATTTCAGGCAAGTTGTTCTGAAAATCAGTTTTTATCGATTCTGCTCTCTCTTTCCTCATTTGGGTCCGAATTCGTTGAACAGAAGACTTGTTGAGAGGAAAGTCTTCACAACTGAGACCAAGTGCTTCTACAACAGCCTGAAGTATGTAAACAGAATCCCTTACACTTAGTTGACATCTATCGAAAGCTGCAACTAGTTTAAGGGTAATAAAACACGTCCTTTCTCTTTTTGTAGCAGATAGCGAAGTCACGGATTGCGATTGCGAGGTGGAACGTAAATTTTCTTCCAAACTTTCGTCAGAACTGGTAGACTGTTCGTGAAGACCACCTTCATAGAGTTATCTGTTATGTTGATAGAGGTGACTTTTTCCCAAAATATGATGCACTCACGAATCACAAGATTTGCACTTTCATTAACAGTCAATTTAACCTCACGAATATTGAAAAACAGAACTGAGAGAACTTGACGATTAAACGGCAACTTTGCACCCGTTATTTGGTGATTTATCTCACCAACCAAGAAAATATTTTTCTTATTACTTAATTAAGCGATACTTATGCACGTTAATTAAGCGATACGCCGCTGAAAATTTGGAAACAAATGACTACAAGAGCGAGTACGCGCCGGTCATCCGCGTTACTTGTATGAACATGTTTCGCGCTCAACTCGGCACGGGTTGCGGTTCTTCAAATAAGAAAAATATTTATTTTCGAGTGTTTTATGGTTAAATGAAAAAAATTAGAAGGTATGCATTACAAAATAAAAATTTTGAAAAATAAGGGACACCCTAATTTATATATATATATATATATATATGTATATATGAATTTTGTTATTAAATTAAATTAAAAAAGATTATTCGATTGACTCCTTAAATAATGTTATGATTAGAATTTTCCTTTCTAAATGAAAGTAATTAAGTGATGTGAAATACTCGTTTAGGTGATGGAAAAATGTAACCTTGTTTACATAAGTTTAAATAAACAGAAACATTTTATATTCAAAAATGTTTCACGAACGACGTATGCTAATATTAACAAAGCACACGAACCAAACCATGCAGCAGGTACGCATTTGCAAACCTTCACATGATCGACCAGGAATCAAGAAAATTGAAATATGTCACAGTGATTTTCGTTTGTCAATGTGAGCAAAGTAGAATTTCTGATTACCTTTTTTTGGAAACTACTTAAATTTTGGAAAATGAAACCAGTCTTTTTGTTTATCGACTTCACCTGGAAAGATTATGATTTTTATTTAATTGCCAGATATGATAATTTACTACAATTTAAATTATTATTTCAATTGACAGTGCTCTCATGTCAATGCAAACAATAACACAATCGCTGCTCCGAAATGGGTGCTGTGCGCACCCAGCACCTGCAACTAGTCTGACCTGCTATTGCTTGCCGATGTTATGTTTAAGAAATCGCCTATCGAAAATGCTAGTTTATCGTTCGAAATATCATTGTGGGATCATGCTTGCCAGACCGCTGAAACGAAACCACCGAGCTTCGAGACCATCAACTTCCTGTAAGTTTCTTTTGAAATATTGACTGATGATAATGCTTATTTTATTCTAATAAAATAGTTTTTTGTTATCGGCGTCAAAGAGTGAAATGTAGCAATACATTACATCGAAAGTTAAAAAGGATTGAAGCCGAGGCTCAATTTACAGAAAGAATTGTCAATTTCGTTGATGTACTTATTGTGCATTTTATTTATAATTATTAACTATATATATACAGTGGGGTGATATTTCGTTTCGATCTCTTGTTGCGTTCAAATTAATTTAAGACCAAAATAATGCAAAACTACGTGACAAAAGTATGAGTGATTACTTCGCGTTAGGAATTATAAAGTTATTTCATATGTATATTCGTGGTAAAGGCAATCTAGAAAATCGAAAAAATAAATAATTATTTTATTGACATCGCATATGTAATTTCTCAGCCCAGTTTAATGTATCTAACTTCAATATTTTGGGATATATCTGCGTTGATTAATCCGCCAGGATATTTTTCTCCATGTTTGTGCTTATATGCATACATACACACTCATACAAAAATCACACCTATATATAGGCACGCGCACACACATTCACACTTACACACACTCATTCACAAACACACACACAGACACGCGCACACGCGCTCACGCACACGCACACACTCATACATACACAGAGCACCGACACACACGCAAACAACGTACTTTTAATATGATCTTGCACTGGTGTTTAAATACCATGATGAATGAATGTATAGTGAAATAACCTGGAAATTGAAAAGCCGAATCAGGATAGGCGTATAACATATGTTTATAACATGAAACCGACTAATCTTCTTCTAAATAATAGAATTAAGGGACACAGTCTATTTATGTAAAAAGAATTAAACGTGCAAATTAGGTTAATTTGGCTTGTAAAATAGAAATCAAATTTATATGCAAATTAATGAGATAATTAAATTTTAATATGAATATGATATTTAATATTTAATAAAGTTATTTGTTTAGCTGTTTACCTGGCACATTGGAGACACTCATTATCGCCTGTTCCCTTTATCACTGGTCGCTTGCGAAGGAAGACTCCGTGGCCAAAGACTTGGAAACTTCATTTTATAACGTAAAGTATTATTATTAAAGGAAATAATAGAATGAAAAAAAAAATTCTAAATAAAGCTAGTAACCACTTGTTACCCTTTGCAATCTGTCTAGAAACTTCTTTCTATGAACACTTACTTCTTAAATTATATTAATTCATCTATAGGACTGAAATATCTGTCGTTGATATTTATTTTCACGTCCACATCATAGATTAAGTAATAAAGAAAGCTTCGAAATAAAGCATCAAAACTCCTTACTGTGTATTGAAACTTGGCTTTGGAGTCTAGTTTCCGCGCAATATTTAAGAAAAAAATTACGAAACTTGCATACGTTGTTGCATTCAATAAATTTAAGTACAGTTTACTAACGTTTAACTTTTAATTTTATCTCGTTCATCCTAAGTATGTACTATTGATTTCATTCCATTCCTTTAAGCGAGGACAATAAAACAATTAAATCGAAGGTAATATTAAACTCTACATTAAAACTGGTGTTGATTCTTTTGTTAAAAAAATTATTTAAAATATTTCTCGGCAGTGGATTTGTTCTCTTCATTAATTATAATTAATTTTTTAATTGTCCAATAAACATCATGAGATGCCTAAATAAATCTTCAAATAGGCCTAAATAAAGGAGTAGCATTTATTATTAAAGTTCAATGAGACTTTTTTTAAAGCATGTTGCAGTCATTTGACTCTAAAATTAAGTACTTCTTAACACATGACCAATATGCTGTTTTAGAAATAATATAAGTTTAATTTTATTGAACAAAAACGCCTAAGTGAATTATCTAGTGAATGTTTTCATGACAAGTTTTTAAATACACTTAATCGTCTTCATGTTAGATGCATTACTTTATAAATACACTATATTAAGTATTATTCGAAGCTGGATTTGCATATGTTATATATAGACATAATTTTCAGTTTCACTGCGGATACGTAACTGGTGGTGTGAGATCGACCGACATTATGGTTTTTCACCGCATAAGAGTAATTGCCATAAGCTTAGTAATAATTCTACATCAACCAATATTCTTTTTGATGGCTACAAACAGCTTTTTTCTAATTGTACACATTTATATGTTATTGTTTGATCAGTATACATTTTTACTTTTCAGAGATTTATTAATATGCTCACAGGGCCGCAACTTGTCAAACACTAAATATATTTTCATTCATAGGTGTTAATCGTAGCATTTTATTTAAATAATATTTCAAATACTACTATCTAGATATTACGTAAATCTGTTCAACTAAAACTAAACCATAGTAAATTAGTAAAACAAATAATTTTACATTCGAGACTGTAAATGACAAAAATATTTAATTCTTTTCTCTCAAAAAGAAAGTAGAAAGCCTAACGCATGAGAAAGACATTTTTTTTTCTATAAATTAAAAGTTCGAAAATGGGATACGCAACGGTATATATATTGAAACAAATGAAAATTTGTTTACACTCTAAATAACTAAAATGTTAACTTCACTATACAGCAAATAACATATGTGACCAGATTACATAAAAATCAATTATGTGAATTATGTTGCACAGTGGTATAATATATCACTTTAATTATTTCGGCCTCTTCTAAATGGTGGACGTGGAATAGTTCTAACGGTCATTGATGTATTTCTAGGAGCATGGATAGATTTTGAAAATTGATTTTTGTAAATTTGATAGTCTCTTTATTACATACTAGTAAAACTAATTTTTTTTCCATTTCTGAATTTATTTTGCTACAAACCAAAATACATTTTATGTTTCTTTTGACGTCTTAGAAAATATTTTTCAGTTTCATTTTTTATTCGAATAAAGACGCACACATTTGATTTTTTTAGTAATTTTGCCATAATAATCACTATTGTTCAACCTGCTTTTACTAACAAATGCCTATTTTGCCATGTAGGTCATGAACATATTTAGATATATATTGCGCCCCGATTTGGTTATAGATGTGTTCTTTGTTATGGCAGGTTTTCTGTTTGCCTTTAATTTCACGGCATCGGAGGACCGAATGTCGTTTAGTGATTAAAATATATATTCGGTAAGAGATCAATTGTTAATTTCAGTAACTCAAATTTTCACGTAAATTCGTGAGGTGGTGTCATAGAAAAAATACGCTTGTCAGGTAATATAATTAAGTACATATAATATTCAAACATTTATGGGTATATGGTATTTCTATTAAATTATTTACACACACTGAAATTATATATTTATGTAAATAAAGATGTATTACCAAGCATAGCTTTGATAAGATCGATATAGGACTTTTTCGATGACTTGCAAATATGTAAATTTTTTTTGGGGATTAAACAATTTTTCATGCAACTGTACAGATTTCACACTCATTTTTTATTAACTTACCGAAGGTTTATTGTTTTCTTCTCCTCATTTTGAATTTAGTACCGCAAAAAACTTTCTGTTCAAGTAGACAATATAGGTGGGATAAAGAAGAGAAAAGTAAGGAAATAATATTTAAAATATTATTTAGATCACTAATTCTGAAAAGTAAATGCCATTATTATGTATGGGAAGTGCTTCATTTCGAATAAAAAAAAATTTTTTTATTACTTCTCTTTGTTTTCGAAATTTAACCACGACTTCCTGTAAAATTTCAATGAAGTATTTATTAAACAGACATATCTATGATGCTATGACATGCCGATGAATAAACTGAGATGACGAATTAGTAATTAGTTATATTGCTAAGAAGCAAAGAACTCACTAGCGTTAATATTGGAAGCCGCTATGGGAAATGAAATGTCTTTTGTCTTGTGTTATATAATTTTACACCGAGAAGACAAAGATAAAGTTGTATTCTTAGGTATAAGAACCTCTTCCTCCTAAAATCCTCCACATATTATTTTCTCCATTCGTTTTGTCACTACTTGTCCTTTTGAAGTATTTTTAAATTTGAGCTGTGAGGAAAAATAAGTTGTAAAATAAATCTAGCGGTGTTGTTCATTTAATGGGCATGTGTTAATAAGCTACTAGCATTAGCCCCAGCCTTACTCGACGCAGATGTTCTCTTTTCATTCTTTCTCTAATTTTACTGCTACGCATGTTGTTTTTTCTCAAACCTGCTGCATTTAACGGTGACAGCAACGGGCGTGTGATTTCCACAACAATATGTGACTTTTGTTTTTGTTTCTCATTGGAAAATATAAATTCAATGAATGTCTGTTACTAATAATTTTATTAAAATAAATATTTTTAATTAAAAAATTAATTTTATGACCCCTAGAAACCGTTTGAATATGTAATTAACGAAAGCAATACATAATATTACTTATGTAGTAACATTAAACAAAGCCCGAATCTGGCATTTTTTTGGTTGACCTAAACATTTTTTTAAAACTTTTAGTATACAAAATCAGTATTAACTTTAAAAAACAAAATCATTATTAACTAACGAATCAATCTCAAAACAAGTTTTTCTACGTGCTTCTAGAGAACATTTTTTTTTAATTAAAACAAAACATAATAAATGTCAAAATGTTCACTCCATTATTGTACATATGGAAAAGCACAGTATATCTACAAACATATTACATTTGTACATATGAAAAAGCACAGTATGTCTAAAAACATATTAAGTGGGCATCGAGTTATCTATAGATTCTTTCAAGCTTTCGAAGGACATAATTTCAAAATGCTGTAAGAAGAACTTTTGGCTTCATACTTCTCGTAATTTTATATAACACATGAGTTGCCATAAACACTTTTAGGTTTTTCATTAACATTTCAATGAATGGAAGTGCTTGCCAAAAGAAAACTGCTGGTGTTTGGTATTAAGTAATAATATTTATTAAAACTTTAAATTTAGCATAGCGCCGTCGTTAGCTATGGTAATATTCTTCGTAGCGAGTTCAGCGCAATACATGACGATGGGTCCATACTGGCCTGGCATCTTGGGCGCCGAGCAAGACGCTTGCAAAAAACACTGGGTATTGACTCTTACTTTTTGCTAATTACGGTAAATGGAGTGAATTCGTTAGTTATAAATACAAATAACGTAGATAAATATTCGTCAATATATGTATATATATATATACACAGGTTACTAAAATTTGTAAAGATTATAATTGAAACTAAGTGGTAGGAAGCTCATTTACCCGACATGGTACGAAGATTATTTTATGGTACACTTAACCTGAAACGACTACTCTCTTAAACGAAAGTTATTATTATTCCTCTGAGCCCATTGTCACAACACGCAAAGAAGGAAACCACTTAATGGATATTTACTTTCTAGTAGTTCCCAAAATAAATTGAGAAAGCTTTTTCATTTCTTCTATAGGAAGTGAGATAAAGTCACATTTTTATCAAAGTATTATTGGACCATTTCTCTCCCATCCAAACATACCATCCAAATAATCCCATACAATAAAGGCAATATTTAAAAAAAAAACAAAGAAAGTATTTATTTCGCAGGTAACTTTTTTATGTGACATGTTTTATCTTTCAATTAAATTAATTAAACCGCGCTTATTTTTTAAATTGGATTTTTTATATTTTTGACGTCTCCTTTCAATGAAAATGTTTGCCTTCCTTCTATTACAAATCGAAAAGTTGCGTGAATTTATTGTGCATAATACATGTAAACGAGTACAATTAAGTATTTGTTTGTAAAGTAAGGACAATAATTAACAAATTATTGCATCGACAATAATTATGAACATCAATGTTGTATTACTGAGGAGTTTACTCAAGACAAAGGAAATATTAAAATCCTGAAGGAGCATGGATGTTAAACAGGTAAACAACAAACCGGTCAACAACTGAACACCAATTGTCTCTTAAGGAATGTATAATTGAAAGTCCTCGCTTGCACAAACTTCAAGCTTATGAGAATTAATAAAACACAACAATCAAGGTTTTATTTAGATACAATCATTTTACAATTTTACCAACAGTCAACATATGAATAAAGAGTGTACATCTCAGTAAGTATAAAAACAAAACTGAGCTTTGGTATATAATGATAAGTATATAAATTCTTGAAATGCTCTCCAATATTTTATACTGACATAATGTTTTACACTGTAACTACTATTACAAATTTCACAGAATGCGGCAAGATTTGGTTATAAGCTGGCATTGGCAATAACGGTAATCACAATATCAATTGAACCAATTTTTAATGGCAAACCGTATGTCAATAATTTTTTCTTAGCTATGTTTGGTTCTATGTTGAGACCTTCTCGGAGGTTGGGTGTATCGATATTATTCTTTGTCTGGACGCTGTAATTAAATGGTAAAAATGTATATCCTGTACCAATAAAATTTATTTGTTATGTTCGTAACGATTATGATATTATTTATTTACAAAAATATTTGTTTCAAGAATAACTTAGCTTTTAAAAGAAAATTATTCTTCCATTTTGTGTATCGACGCAGGATATTTTAGAAAGGGTAAGGGTGAAAATAACGTATTTAATATTTAAAATACTTTTAAAATTCATCCCTTACTGCCAAGTTTTAGTTTAAATACTTTTGATTTTATGAAAATGGTGAAAAGATACCTTTACTTCAAAACCAATAATTAACGATTTAATAGTTCAAGATGTAAATAATATACTTTTCAGTGTTTTAAACTTTTTACTTTCAATTTGAACGCAACACTAAAATTGAATGGAACTTGGACATACGTGTCAAATTGTTCTTTTCTGCCATATGTATACCCCTGACGCATATAGAGTTCAAAAAGGAGGTTACTAAAATTGACGGCAGTATATTCGATGATATTAAGATAAATGAATATTTACTAATATTTGTCTCTAAATTCTTTAAACCATTTTCAGGTATAGAACCAATGTACACAAGTAAATATAATAATTGAACAAAAATCAGCTCTGGAAAGAAATGTTGTCAACCTCTTGTTTAACTGTTGGAATGATTTGGTATATGTACATATCGGCCATCAAAACAAAACTCCCCACCCAATGACAATACGAAAAAGGAAAACTAACTTTGGTTATTTTGTAAACAAGAAGAGAAAATCTCCTTCCTTCCATGTCTGAACATATGTGGCTATATCGTGTTGCATTACCATGTAAATATATTGTTTACTACATCTTGCACAGTTTTAAAAATATCGGGAATTTCATTATAAATACGAGATTTTTAAATATTGTTGTAAGCTTTTTGGGAAACTTTATGTTAACTTTTAGTATGGCTGTTTTCTTATAATTTTGATTTTATCAATTACGTATATATCTATAGATATTTTTGACAATATCTCTCGAATAATGTTATTTAAATTCTGAACTATTTTGAGACTTCTTGAAACTTACTGTTTTGATGCATGCCCAACATGGCATGAAAATCAAAAATATACCGATTAGTCAGATCAAAGATTTTATCTTATGAAGTTTCTAAGAAAAACTAATATTACAAACGGACTGGTGGATGCGTGAATTACCTTACAAGGGTTCCGTTTTTTTCCTTTTGAAAAGCTTTTTTATTTATTTATCATTTACGTGATAAAACAGTTCATTTCATTTAAATAATTCACGTGATAAAACAACATAAATCATAAACAAATTCAAGGACTGACATTCTTAGGTATTAATAGATAGATAGATAGACTCGTATTCATATCAAAATTACTACGTACAACAAATAGTCTGTCGACTTACGCTCAAGGCCTGGTCCCTTGTTTGTTTATATCTCCTAAAAAGTTTTATTCAAATTAACCAAATTAATTTCATTTCAAAGTGCCAATAAAATGACAGTATAATGCGGTGGCTGAATATGCATAGTCCATTAATTTTTTTTTGTTTTATGAGATTTTTAGAGCAGCTCTACCTGAAATTTCCATTAGCATTTTAATAATTTTCAATTTTATATACACCGAAATCCATCGTCTTGCATATATTGCATGTTATTTTATTCGTTTTTCGCGCTAAGCGGACTTCATGCCGTTAGAGTACAAACATTTCAATTTAATCTGGGTTTTATTGCCATTAGCATTTTAATAATTTTAAACTGTATATGCACCCAAATCCATCGTCTTGCATATATTGCGTGTTATTTTATTTGTTTTTCGCGATAAGCGGACTTCATGCCGTTAGAGTACAAACATTTCAATTTAACCTGGGTTTTATTGCCATTAGCATTTTAATAATTTTCAATTTTATATACACCGAAATCCATCGTCTTGCATATATTGCATGTTATTTTATTTGTTTTTCGCGCTGAGCGCACTTCATGCCGTTAGAGTACAAAACTTCCTCCCGAAAAAATTCCGTATATGTTGTTTGTCACTCGCGTAAATTCAAATGCTAACTGAACTGCAGATCGTACGTCGTGCCCTCTGATATTCTATCTCTCTGATCTCTGTATGGCTGTCTTCAAACTGAGATTTGGAATTCCGTCCAAGCCGGGAGCCTTCTTGTTTACACACCTCCATCATCTGTGCCTCAGTAACCAGAGGAATTGCTTCTTTTTCGCACTGTTCTGGCTGATAGAGGAAATATCTTTTTTGAGGGAACAAAGCAGTAACCATCTTCTCCATAAGTTGAAGGCACGTAGGTGACGGTATTGACTGTCTATTCATATGGGTCGTAACCACCTTATACGACCTGACACACGGGTCCTTATCTACCTCATTGATCAGCTAATTTAAGCATTTCCGCTTACTATCCCTGATCGCTGCATTCAGTCTTCGGCGTGCCTTCTTGTGCTCTGTCATCAGTTCTACAGAGGCTACCATAAAGAGGCCATATCATTTGTAAAACAGTAAATATCAATATAATTTTTGATATGTGAGATTTACCCTATGACTGAAACGAGACGGAAGACGTTCCCATTTATGTATGAATTGGCTGCAGATTTTACTTTTACTGGGAAAACTGTACTCATACATATATAAGTATATATATATATATATATATATATATATATATACATATATATGTGTATATATATATATATATATATATATATATATATATATATATATATATATATATATATATATATAAATATACATATTTAGTTATTGTTTAAAATACGGTTATTTGCGAAACTACTTTAGCCGTCTACTATACAGTTTGAAAATAACTGAATTGTTTAAAATAAAAATTGAAATCATATATTTGAAATAAAATTTAATTTTCTAATACCACCTGACAAAATTATTTCAGTATATAATATTTTTGGAAACTATCGCCTCTCTAAAATTTATAAGTTTCCGCTTATTGAAGTTGGTTAGTGAAGTTCCTGTTGCAACGATTTGAAAAATCAATATAAAACTCAACATTAATTCATTAAAAGCATTCTACTTCAACTTTTTCGACGAGAACTATGAACCTATAATAGAAAATTCTTGAAAAATATTTATTTTGGGATATAAAAAATATTTCCCGAAAAATTACTTTATTAAAATTGGTTCGAGTTTTTGGGGAATTGAAAATATTATATCATTTTCTCACTTTGATTGAAAGCATGCCATGTGTAGGCGCATTTGGTCAATGTCAACTATAACGTCAAAAAGTTACCATTTCTTTGCCTTTTTAATTGAACGTAGCACCTTAATTTCATTAATAAGAATGTAGTTGGCATTATTTGTCTGTTTATTTAACATTTAACGATCTTGTCAATTTCAGGTATATTTTTCGTTAAAAAAATGGATGAAATCGCTTATCACTAGTTTATTTCTACATTTCTTTGTGGAGATTCCTTGTATTGGATTGCTTAACATAATACAAAAGGAAAACAGGTAAGATCTTTTAATTAAAAATTAATTAAAATAACGGTTTTGTCTTAAAATCAAAAACTCTTCTGACCTCCCTTATTTATTAATAAGGGAGGTCAGAAGAGTTTTTGATTCTAAGACTCCGATTGATTCCAAAAAAATAAATATTTAAACATATTCTCTTTTAAAATAAAACTACCATTATATTATATATATATATATATATATATATATATATATATATATATACAGAAAATCAGCAGAAATGAGAAAAGAGGAGTAAAGACGCATAACACATATACGGATACAATGGTCCAAATATATGTATTACTTACTGATCTTACAATTATGTAATTGCAAATACAGGATTATATCGAAACTTCTCGTCCAAATATACTTCAGATGTTGGTGGATGATATGAACTTTCTACGCTTATTAAAAGTGAGACGAACCTGTGCAAAGATTGTATTTGACAAGGGATATTTGCCAGTGGTTAGGAATATGTTCCAGCCTTGACTATCAAATGGTACGAATATCTCAACGTCCTGACAAATTAGGTTAGGTTATTTATTGTCTAAATTGAACGTCAACGCATACTCGTACATCCATATTTTGTTAACCTCATTAGTAACTATTCTGAAATAAATTTGATCAATTTATTGAATAAATTACTTTTGAAATTGTAATAATAATTTTTAACTTGTCTTGTATTATATTTAAGTAAGTTAAAATATCATTACTTATTTAATGAACACAATATTATTTACTATTATCTTTTAATAGTTTATTTTTTATTGAAATAAAAACTTTTTCGGAATCTCAAAACCAACAAGGAGAAAATTTTTAATAGGATTACAAGAAAGTATATCTGTTTGTGAACAGTATTAAATATATCCTAAACTAATAATAATTTGAGCTTAAGTAAGTATATGAAACCTGTATGTTGAAATTTAATAAAGCATAATTTACATTGTGATCTGGTCCTACAATTTGAGAAATAGTAATTTTCAATGAAGTGATTTTTGAGCCTCTCTTTTAATAAGGAGGTCATGATTAAATTACGGAAAGTAGTAAAAGATGTGCAAAAGTCTTCTTTTATTATATTATTTATATTGGGTAGGAAGTGATTTTGTGGAATATAATATGATTCATTCTAAAAAATCTTGTACACTGCTACTATATAAGTTATTTCTTTAACTTGAAGACTATAATAAGTCAAGACTATGATAAGCATGAAATATTAAAGTGACAATATATAAAAAAATTGTGAATAAAAGGTAATTTAGGTCAGTATCACAGAGGTAAGGCCTATAACCAAAAATAATATAAATATGCGTAACAGGGATACAGATAGTACATATACAAAAGTTGAATGTGGCAAAATAAGCGACATCTGACAAAGATTGTCACACATAAAGTTTACAACCTGTTAATCAATTTTGAAGACAGATAGTGATGCTTCATAGCCAATTCTGTAATTTTGATTGCATGCGGAATATTCCGTAAGTTGCATTATAGTAACCTATGCTGCAAAATCGTAAATCTATTTGTCTTTACAGTGTAATTAAAGGCAGTGAACTGACAGCTTTTGAAACCTAGCCAAGACATATTAAGAAAGGCGGTAGTTATATGGTATTGTACAAATTTGTTAAGACATATGAATTCCACTGCCCCCGAATCTGAAACAAGCTGGTCCCAATTGCTTTTGCTAATGTCTCTCTCTGTCTTCCATATTGTTTGCACAATTTTAATAATCAAAACATGGAGCAAGAGCTTAACATTTTCGTAATTTGATATTAGTGAAACATTAGTAATTTAATATTGTATAAACATAATTCACCATTATACAATTCGTCACACTCATTTTTAGAATATATTAATTGTTTTTAGAAATCAGTGTCCCATACTTCATATTAATCGGAAATTTTAAAATTTTAGCTGCGAACAAAAATTTAAATAATGAGTCTTTAGTTTAACGACTCGACCATAAAAAGCAGGAAAATAAATTCTCTTTTTGCTAATAAGTCATTGGTTCGTTTGAAATATATTAAAACGGAAAGGATTGTATAATTTTTATTATTAACCCGTTCAGACTTATTTGCTAACTTTCGTCATCTAGGTTTTTAGGTCTATTGAAGGATCACTCGATGAATAATGTTTATTTCTCGGAGAAGACAATTTCTGGATTACGCGTTACAATAAATGGAAAAATACTATTAAATATGCCGATTCAAACATTTTTGCGGAAGTGGTGTTGAGATTATTTCATAAAAATAATTGTAACTGCGTAGCTTATAAAATACAAGTCGATCCTTGTTCTTCTCATGGAAAGCAAAAAGACCATTTTATTTGCATTTTTGTAAAATATCCCATATAATCCGTAAGAAGACTCGACACTGGCAGATAGGATCAATATGTTTTATCACCAACAATGCTCCGCAATATATTGGTACACATGCGAAAATTCGCAAATAATACATTTGAACGACAAATTAATATATTTATTTAATGTGTGAGTAAAACATACTTGTTTAGCTATCATTATACATTTTTACAACATGATCGGATTGAAAATTATTTTTTCAATTTTGTTTGTAATGGCGAGTTAGTTAGTTGTATATTTTTAAATTATCCCGTAAAATACTTGATCGACAGAGTTCTTCATTACAGATGTTTCGAATTAAAGTGGATTAAATTGTCTGTATTTATGTATTTATATAACTGATTGCAATGTTAAAATTAAGGAGTTAAGGTGAAAATCAATTAAACATTTTAGTATTTTTCATCAAAAATTATAAATATCGTTTTATTTTTCCTGTAATAAATACAAGACCCATAATTTCATGTTTATATCAATAATATCAGGCAAGAAAAGCGACTGCGATATATAGGCAGACAATTAGTTAAGGTAACCTATTTTTTTTAACTTCCTAGGTAAGGACTTCTAATAGTGGTAAAAAAAAATTCGGTGACTTACCATCAAAAATAAAACGGCTAATTTTCACGCAATAAAAAATGTTGCACGCGTTTTAAAAAATAAGTTTAAAAAATACAAAGAGGTATAAGGATACCTCTTTGTATTTTTTAAAAGTGAAAATTAATAATTATTATCAAAATAACATGTTTGACTCACTATTAAAATGTATGAGTTATTGTGACATTTAAGAACCTTCATCATTTAATTGACTAAAATAAATGACAGAGTAAAATTATTTATAGCTTTTTGTATTCACTATCTAATAAACTGAATATATATTATATTCATTTATGATTATTATTTCGTTTATATTTTAGTTAATATTTTAGCTAATAAACATCAGTGTATGAAGGAACAATAATTGTAAAATTTTGAAATAAAAAACACTTCAGTACTTTTCAGTAATCTAGATTTAATAAAAACGTGCTTCGTGAATATTCTCGCCTTCATGCGAATTTCTTGCCGTTTCCTTCCGCTCCCTGATATTTTTAACTTTTTTTAATTTTAACTTCTCACAACTTTTCATTTATTAAAAAATAAATGAAGTGTGAGATTTCCCAACAAGTTTATTTTATATTTATAATGGTACTACTGGTCATTTTATAAGTAGGACCCAACTTTCTTCTCTATTTCAAAAAGAGTCACTATACATCATATAATTATTAGATGAAAAATACACAATTACACTGCTCTTCATTGGTAATTAAAATCGAACGGAGTTTGCCATTATAGGAGCTCATTAACATTTAAGGTTTAAATTATTAATACGTTTAAATATGTTATGTGTGTACACATTATATACGTTTTTAAATGAAATTATACAAAACTGTTTTACTTTCCGGTAAATTTTTAAAAAATAACATATACTTGATTAGGGAAATTGAAATTATATAATCAATTATATGTTAAATTATATAATCAATTATAAAATTATATAATCAATTATATGGAAAATTTATATAATATAATCGACTATATTCACAACTGTGATTATGAAAACTCTCATTTCCATGAAATGATAACTTGTTTTATCACTCGTATTCTAATAACTACAAAGGCAACTACAATGTGAAATGAATGCCATAAAATATACAAAAAAAAATGTATAATACACACAGGCTTTATTTTTTCTTGCATGTTGGCACCTCATAAGCAAAATGTAGTTTTTTAAATTAACAGGTTAAAAATATTTAATTTTGATAAATAATTTTCATTATAAATACTTAACAATTCATAACAACTTATCTTTTATTTGTATAATAAATGATTAGTGATAAAAGAATAAATAGAATACGCTTTTATATTTTCTTAAAGTAATAAATGAAGACGTATTGAAAATGAAAAGTTATTAATATCTACCTCATAATTAAATTAATAAAATTATATATATATATATATATATATACATATATATATATATATATATATATATATATATATATATATATATATTAAAATATGCAAGCAATGAGTGCACCTAGCTATTAGCAATACTTAATTTTACTTTGACAGTTGTAGTATTCGAGTAGAGTTTCAACGCAAATTCTGAGAGTTTTACATAAGAACTAAGTAAACTGATTACTCGTGTATTCGTGTACATACTGTTCAGGTATTTACGATGCCCATACAAATTGAGATACGTATATACTCACTTGAATTCGTAGATATCTACTGGTACTGCTGATATAGAGATTTCAAACACAAGCTTATCAATTTCTAAGATGTTGGTAAAATTGTATCACTATTACTATCAACTAAAAACATATAAATAAAGTTGCTAAAGGAATTTTTAAAGAACTCTTTAATGACCTTTATTATTTTTACCGGGTTAACGGTCAAACTCTTCAAATAAAGAACAAATCATTCCAAAATACTTCTAATGCGAATATTCCTAATGAATATCGCAACTAGATAAATTTATGTTTCTTTAAAAGGTAAACAACGTTGCAATTTGTGATTTAATTAAAAATTACGTTATTTTGTACTCCGCACGCGACTCAATTTAAAAATTATTCACGAATAGTGTAGGAATACAAATTCATTCAATGTTACGATTTCATTTCTATTTAGGTTTTATTTATGCGTGGTTGATGATTTGTAAAGACTTTCTTTTAAAATTATTTTTTTTAAACTTTTATTATTGGATATATTTAGGACTATCATAGATAGCTGTGTAGGACTAACTAGATCCAGTATCTTTAGAATAATTTATAATCATATTAAAACGTAATGATTTAATAAAAGTCTAGACCTAAATTACTTTTCTGCAAAGAAATGCGCATGCAAATCCTGGCATTACATTTCTATAAATACTTTATCCTCGTGAATCTTATATAAACATATGTTTCGTACCTTGGCACTCACTTAAGTATGATGATACGCAACAAAATATTATTCAATAAACCAAACATGATAATGTAGCACTTCAGAGATTATTTTAAATAAGCGTGTTTATTGAGCTTTAATTAATCTTTTTGCAATTGTTAATAATAAAAAAGCATTAAATTTATTTCGAAACAAATATTTTGCAAATGACGTTTCAAAATAAAAACCATCAAAAATGGTCAACTGCAAGTTACACTTGCGCAATTAGTGTTCTGCTCATCAGCACCCCACTTACATATTAATATAATGCGAAATGCATTATATTAATATGTAAATATGTAAATAGTATATTAGTATGTATCTATGTGCTTAAAAGACCTGCCACGCTATGCTCCGCATAGAGGGCTGAAATAGTAAATTGTACATTTAGGGATTGGGTTGAGTATTTTTAGATTCTACTATTAAGGCCATAATTGAATTGAGATGACTTTTCTTCCAAAACTTAATATTAAAATATTTTATGAAAAATTTAATTTTTTGAAATTAAAGCTTAATATTACTGTTAATTAATTTAGTCTCCCATGTTCCTTTTATGTTATTTTTAATTACCCATTCATTACCTTAAAACTTAAATAAAGAGTAAAATGGAAAAATGAATCACTGCTTACTGAAATCACTGCTTACGCTGCTTAAATTTATGATGTAAATACATTTATGATATATTAATGTATTTTTACGATAAGATTTAGTGATAATAAAAATTATGTGAAAATAAAATAAGAACTTGCTTCTTGTCTTTCCATTTGTTTGGAAAGACAAGAAAGCATATTAGTTTTTACTTTTCGGCACAATGGAGAATGCTCCCGCAACTAATCTAATTTAAGCCCACGGCAAATTTTGTGTCGCAATGAAATCTGCGCTATTATGTTATTATGTCACTACGTTTTATGCGTTTTTATTAGCTCGCTTTTTTGTACATTTATTTATTTTGTTTGTCCGCTACATACCAGGTTTTATTAGCTAGTTTTTTATCTGTTTATTTGTACGGTCCAATTATGCACACGGTTTTAAACTGACTTCCCGTTGATCTAGAGACTTGACAATTTAAACAGAGCTCAGAACTGGATGGCAATGCAATACTAATTTGTTTTCTTGTCCGTCTGTTGATTTGAGTTTTCGGCGCTTTAATAATATTTTTGTGTATACGTAACTTACATGCGTTAATAACTTACATGCGTTTTACTATAAATGTTAGTAATGCTAGTAAAATAAGTACTTAATTTTTGAAGGAAAACGTGTGGCGCATGTAATAGATAATACAGAATAGTGGAGGGAGTAACTGTTGTTGAGAAAACTCACACAATAGGTCATATTATTTGTAGCGCAATAAAATGTTTTAGTGACTTAAGTGAACTTGTGCCCCATATTTTTCCTTTTAGATCTTACAAATATTTTCATAGCTATTAAAAATTCACAATCGCAAATTTCCAGGACATTATGTATGGAGTTATAAATCTGCATCAGTTTATAAACCTTTGTGAGACAAGTAGAAACCATTAGATTTTTTTAGTACAATTTGAAAATGTCGTAATTTATAAAATAATTTTAAATAAGTTTTCGTCTTTAGTCACGGTATACATATGTGGAAGTACGTGCGACGATGCGTATTCCTTTATATGAACGGGTGGTAGTGTGGTTTGTTATACTAATGTGCTAATTGTGGGTGTTACATATATAGGATTAATGTAACTGTGTGAATTTCTTTATTCCTTCTTGGCGACAAAATGACACAACTGTTTTAATAAGCGGGGTACCATTTCCAAGTAACACGCTTATGTTATGTGACATGGAAACAAAACAAAAATATCCGAAATATTTAAATCGATAATAAAATAATTATAGCCACATCACATCATAAATATAAGAGTAGCTATAAAATTGTATTAAAGTAAAATTATCTGAATAATATATGGTATGTTAAGCTTTATAATTTCGTCCAGTCTTCGATCAGACATGTCTTCCAAAATTGTGATGCAATTTCAATCAAAGCACATAAATTTCTTTCAGTATGTTACGTTATTGTTGAAAGTTGACAACTGTCTTATATTGGAATTTTTAATCACCGTTTTACACTAAATTTTTACTTTTCAGTTAAGTTTTTTTCACAATACTGTTTTTAACTTTTTAATTCTTTTTTTTTGAATTCCGTACCTTGGAAGGAAAAAAAACCTCATGGGATCACCTCGTTGGCCATCTGTCAGTCTATCATGATCTAATGGGATGTATTATTCTTAACGTCATTCTATATTGTAAGTCTATATTGCATTTTGTATAAAGTGAATTGTTATTGAGAAGTAAAATAGTTTTCATATTCAAAAGATGCTTCGAATATTTCAGAGCAATTCTGATTTTTTCCTCAATACCTAAATGATAGTATGAGATTAGGACTAGCAATATACTGACAAGTTAAGCTCGTATCAGAACTTTCCTGCATATATTTTTGGCTTTTGTATATGCATATATTTTTATCAATTTTGAAATCAAATATACATTTTAGAACTCATCGCATATTTCATCATTATTCACCAAAACAATTATGTCGAAGAAAAATGAGAAAACTATATATACGAATAGTAACTCGCTGTTGTTAGTAATTTTTTTTGAGATGTGGAACATTCCATATCAATTTAAAATTTTAATTATTGATTTCTAATTCCGCGCAATAATACTTAAATTGACTAAAAGAAATGCTCCCTAGTATTACACATGGTTTCTTTTCTATAATATTTTAATGAAATTTGACATCAAAACTGCCGCATAATCATATTAATTTTGGTAAATTTTTGATTCAGAAAATACTCCAACTGAGAAAAACGACAATATTTTAAAATTAATTTAGTATATTATGGTTTAATAGCGCTAACTTGTGATTTCTCCTGCGTGAATTTTCTGTTAAAGGCACGGGGATTATTTTCTAACCTGATGTTATGAAGAGATATATTTATAAATGACACTTGATTAACTATAACCTAATAAACATGGTAAAGGTCATCCTTCCACCAGTAAATATATCGTATTCGAAACATGATATACGAGTATGTATATATTAATCCAGTCTATAATGTATTCCCATACAAAATGTCGTGTAGATTATTTCAGAAATTGCGGAGTTACATTACAATAAGCAACAAGCAATATAGATTCGTGCATCCATCCAAATATTCGTATTTATTATATTAGTGAAAACTATGTTCATATTTCAGATGTGTTACTAACATTATTTAATTGTTGCTTCCCGATGTCAATTGTGAATTTCGTAATACAAACTGCAAAATGGGAATACAAAGGCAAAATTTAGTCGTAAACATTTGCCGACAAAATCCGCAAATTTTTACTTTTTAGTTTAATCTTTACCAGAATAAAAAAATACGTGGACCACATGAGTTGAAAGGTTTAAAGTAAATTCATTTATTGGTCAATATTGGTGTAATCGTATCGTCAAGTCAATCGTACTCGAGTCTTGTTATTTGCCCGGGCGATCCTACGGGTGCTTGAATTACGATTGGATCGATCGTACTTTACCAAGAAGCAATATATCCCACTTAAGCAGTCTACGACTTGATGAAATTCGCCTTTGCTAACGAAGGTGAGATTTTTTATTAAGTCTAATTAATGACTTGTAATAAAAGTTTTGTACTTTGTTCACTGAGCAAAATGATATGATTATTAATTTGTTCGTCACCCTTTTATCACTGTTTCTTTTTATTGTAATTTAACTTAATTTTTTTTAGAATTTCGACAATATATTAAACTTCATGAAAATAATGAAAAATATTTATTAAAGAAGTCCTGAATAAAAATGATTGCTGTGCTGTTTCTTTTCATACTACCTTAAAAAACGGGTGCTGTCTCCTATTTCCATTGCGCTCTAAGGGCATGGCGAATTTTTTTTTGGAGTGTATGGCGAAAGGTGTAGCAGAAGATGAGCGTGTATTTGTATAATTAATATGAACGCTTAAAAACTAGTATTGGTAATACTTTTTTGTCTGTAGTTACGTAAGTAATTTTTTTGTCTGTAATTATGTAAGTAAATTTTTATACTTTTTACCAATCTGTTGCATTTGAAATATTAAATTCATACTTACATTATGTCATTAATCGAATGTCAAGTCTCTGTAAAGTGCTATCAAAATCTATTGATTTAGCCTTGCATGTGTGACCAACAGATAAACAGACAAGCAAACTAACTTTTGTATTTACAATATAAAATGTGTATAAGGGAGTTGCTTGAATAAAAAAAACCATCATTTTGCTCATTAATAATTTTAAGCAAATAACAATTTTGAAACATAATTTGAAAATACGAAAAAATCCTCAATTTAAAACCTAAATATAATTGGCATAAAAATCTTTGGTTGGAATTTAGCCACATTTATACGAGGCCCCTAAGCTGCCCGTAAAAGAGAAATAAAAAAAATAATTTAAAAAAACGGGTATTTGTAAAAACAGAGTTTCAGCGAAAATATGTTACGTAAAACTTACAGAAAATTTTATGGTGAAAAAAAAAATTTAAAATATTTTTCTTTTAAGTCTATTCATTTCCGGACTATTTAATAAAAAAATACATTTTTCGGAGCGGTTACTGGAGCACTGACCGCTCTTTGTCACACTTCTTCTATTTATGAAATATTTTGAAATTATAATACTTGTCTTCCTAGATTTTTTATTACGAAAGTATTAAAACAGAGACTTAATGAAGAAACAAATCTTACATTCCACTGCATTTTGTCACTTTTCAAATTTTCCCTTGGATACATTCTTTTAACTATTTTCTGTCGTATAACCGGCCGCTAAGAAATATTTAACCAAAGCCATTTTCTGAGATAGTGGCTGAAGCAAAACTTCCTCCTCGTCGAAAGCACTTAATTTTATACTCAGATGGCACCCACACACATTTCTAATTAAGAATACATTGCATTATGGACACCTATAAACCACTACTTCTGAATTATGAATTAAATTAATTATAGATAATATTAGCTACGATACGCATAGATTTGACATCTTTCTAAAAACATCCGCATCCTTCTTATTCAGAAATACGATATCGCCTTACCACCTGCGTGAATACTTATTTACGATATATATTTTGTAAGGTGGAATAGAGGAAATAAATTGAAGTATGAATGCATATTGATTAATGTTTTTATCTTAACGATTATTTTGTTTTTATTATAGTTCCTTTCTACGTTTTCCATTCTTCATTTTCAGTTTTCCATGGAATACGATACACTTTTACGAGTAACAACAGTTGTGTGGAAAATATTATTTATACAAAAATGACTTTAAACCATTTTTTAATTGATTAAATCTATTCGAAAATATATAATTTAAGAAAGTAAAATATTATTTGAGCAATATAAAAGTAAAATAGAATTAAAAATTCACTGTGAAATCCAACATATTATATTCAATGAACGTAAATAATCTTCATTATAAGGCAATTTCTAATATAAGTAATTACATTTTATAGGCAATCAATCGTTAGAATCTGCTATTACGGTAAACTGGTTTTTAATTATTGTCGGATGATTGAAGTACTGTGTATGATATGATACACACATATTTGTACGTAAAGGATAATATAAGTTTATACGAACGTTTTGGTTTTATTCTGTCATTTATTTATAACACGTATGCAATATAAATTTGTCTTATATCGCATACGTGTTATAAATAAATGACAATAATGGTCCGCAATATAAATGTGTGTTACTGACGCCGCGCAATGCAAATTCAACTGAATTCGATGACAATGCCTTTAAATTTATTTCACTTCACGTTGTTTAATTTTAATTGATATAAAAGTTTAAAGTATTTTGTGATGGGCTATCTTATTATAAAAACTTTTAGCTCTTATTCATGAAGAATAAACTTTAAAATTTAAAATCGTATGAGTGAAGCAACACTATGAACTCCAATATTATTTTTTCTATGTTGCAAGTTACTTTTTATGTTTATTGAAAATATTCATTTTAAAAGTTAGTTTTAGTGGCATGAATATATCATGGAACTTGGGAAATGTATCGGTAAGGTATGTAACTTTAATTAGAGAGATATAAAATCGTAATACCAAAAAGTTACAAAGGGTAATTATTGCATTTTACTTGGTAAGTATGAAGCAAAATAATTTAATCAACATTTAAGAGCATGTTAATGACACTTGTTACTTTTTAGGCTACATTTTTTTTACTGGACCATATAATGAGCTCTTGATGAGAATTTGACTAGTCATCTAATACTTTTCAGTCGTTATCATTGGAATAACAATTTAATATTAACTAATACAATTATATTAGAACCATTATACTTTAATTAAGAAGGTCATTTAATGTATTAAAAAATAAATATTTTTTGAAACGAGTTTACGGAGATATGTGCTCTAAAATATAACCAAAAATAAATTATAATATATATAATAATATTATGACATTAAATTTGGCAATAGTTAATAACTCTGATGATTAAGATAGAAAGTGAACTGAAAAAATACATTTTACTATCCATAAAAACTTAAGTTAATGTCACTTTTAAAATTTGGCTTATTACACTATGCAATAATTCATATGAAATGTTCGCAAATTTATTAAAACGGTTATTGTCGCCAGGAGTGCTATTAACTAAACAACTTAATATTTTCATTTGTCAGCTTACCTTTCGAGCCTACATAAGATTGAATGTAAATTGGTTGAAGAACCTCGACAGGCCTCGAATTTATGTTGAAACAAAAAACTCCGGATTGAATTGAGCTGTACTAACGTTGACGGCATAGTTCCAAGTTTGCTAATATTCGACAAGAGATTATTATGGATTTAGGAAAACTAATCATGAAAACATATTTGCTTTTTCTTAAAGTAGCGTAGTTTACAAAGTGTAATAATGATATCTAAAAGTTACAAAGTAAAAAATTAAAGCAGGCTGAGTGACCGACTCCATATCTAGCGTTAATGAATGGTATTATAAATGTGAAAGTATGAATATAAAGAGGGGCCTGTAAGACACATTTTCTGTTTTATGGCGTTTGATTTTTTTTAGTCTATTTTTAGACTCTATTTTTAACCTACATAGAAAATAGAAACGAATTACCTCAACGAATTTAATGTAAACATTATTGAATGTGACAAAAATATTAAGTTATCAGTAGTATTCAAATTGCGAAAACCAGTGAATCGCGACAAGTATTTTACCATTAGTTTTTTGGTTTATTTTCTTCATACATAAGAAATAAAGTGGCTAACCAGGTACCTCGTAAATAACCATAATAAAGTAAGTAACCGGGTAACTTACAAAGCATTTTTCCACGAGTTAAATACAGTATTGTTAATTCATTTACGTTCGAATGCTGCGAAGTGAACACGAATATAAAATACCAACTTATGTTTTTTTTGCAAAACATTTTTTTGCAAATTTCTTGTAACTAAACAAAAAATATATACTAGAAGTGCAGATGAGGTCATTCGTTTTAAGGTGAACAAAATTTTCGGAAATAAACAATCATTAAAATTTAATGGAAAGAAGTGTCCTTTGTAAATGTTTTCAAAAATATCTCCAGACCTATTTTACATAAATAGCACAAATGTGTAATTTTCAATTCATATCTTACCCGACACGTAAAATAAAAAATGTGCCCTTTGTTTACTGCTCCAAATATTTTCGTGTCAATTTTTGAAGTTCAACTATTGAAGTATGGATAAAGCACAAATTATTAAGCAACATAAATATGTAAGTGTAACAGTATTGTCAATAGCTGAGGCATTAACATACAGAATAACCTAGAAGAAACCTTATAGTTTATGTAGAAATAAGCGCAAATATATTAGTAGCATATAACTTAAAAGAAGCCGAAGATGGAATATCGAGAAATCTTTATCCTCAAAACCAAGAAGCGACATCTTCACTACTACCGCGAAATAGGCATCTTTGAAAGCATTAATCATATGGTATCATTATAAGAAAATACACTTGTATATTTTATTCCCTATAAAGTTAATTCGCATAGAACAACTTGGAACGTATAAACAAATCTACATAAAATATTTCCAAATGAGAAACCCATTACTTTTTTGGAAAGCCGCTAAAAAAGAAATTGGTAGTTAACTGGAGCAAACAATCTGCTTTTAAGTAGATACCATAAAATTCAAGAACGAAAACATAATTTTTTGTGCAAGAGATAGGCAACAAAATATGCTTGTAATATCACTTTAATCTGAAAGTTTTTTGTTTAGAGAAATGTTATTCACCAAGGCTATAACTTAAACGCTATTATCTATTATAATAAAAATTGAGATACAAAGAAAATTTTAAAACTTTCTTAATCCTGGGACCGTTTTGGCTGTTTGGCATATTTATGTTAACTATAGTAATACCACAAGTCTACCAAGAAATTAATAATATATTCTAGAAGTGAAAACACAAACCAATTTTATAGAACTAACTAGAAGAACAGGTGAGTAACTTGCAACATAGAAAAAATAATATTGGAGTTCATAGTGTTGCTTCACTCATACGATTTTAAATTTTAAAGTTTATTCTTCATGAATAAGAGCTAAAAGTTTTTATAATAAGATAGCCCATCACAAAATACTTTAAACTTTTATATCAATTAAAATTAAACAACGTGAAGTGAAATAAATTTAAAGGCATTGTCATCGAATTCAGTTGAATTTGCATTGCGCGGCGTCAGTAACACACATTTATATTGCGGACCATTATTGTCATTTATTTATAACACGTATGCGATATAAGACACATTTATATTGCATACGTGTTATAAATAAATGACAGAATAAAACCAAAACGTTCGTATAAACTTATATTATCCTTTACGTACAAATACGTGTGTATCATATCATACACAGTACTTCAATCATCCGACAATAATTAAAAACCAGTTTACCGTAATAGCAGATTCTAACGATTGATTGCCTATAAAATGTAATTACTTATATTAGAAATTGCCTTATAATGAAGATTATTTACGTTCATTGAATATAATATGTTGGATTTCACAGTGAATTTTTAATTCTATTTTACTTTTATATTGCTCAAATAATATTTTACTTTTTTAAATTATATATTTTCGAATAGATTTAATAAATAAAAAAATGGTTTAAAGTCATTTTTGTATAAATAATATTTTCCACACAACTGTTGTTACTCGTAAAAGTGTATCGTATTCCATGGAAAACTGAAAATGAAGAATGGAAAACGTAGAAAGGAACTATAATAAAAACAAAATAATCGTTAAGATAAAAACATTAATCAATATGCATTCATACTTCAATTTATTTCCTCTATTCCACCTTACAAAATATATATCGTAAATAAGTATTCACGCAGGTGGTAAGGCGATATCGTATTTCTGAATAAGAAGGATGCGGATGTTTTTAGAAAGATGTCAAATCTATGCGTATCGTAGCTAATATTATCTATAATTAATTTAATTCATAATTCAGAAGTAGAGGTTTATAGGTGTCCATAATGCAATGTATTCTTAATTAGAAATGTGTGTGGGTGCCATCTGAGTATAAAATTAAGTGCTTTCGACGAGGAGGAAGTTTTGCTTCAGCCACTATCTCAGAAAATGGCTTTGGTTAAATATTTCTTAGCGGCCGGTTATACGACAGAAAATAGTTAAAAGAATGTATCCAAGGGAAAATTTGAGAAGTGACAAAATGCAGTGGAATGTAAGATTTGTTTCTTCATTAAGTCTCTGTTTTAATACTTTCGTAATAAAAAATCTAGGAAGACAAGTATTATAATTTCAAAATATTTCATAAATAGAAGAAGTGTGACAAAGAGCGGTCAGTGCTCCAGTAACCGCTCCGAAAAATGTATTTTTTTATTAAATAGTCCGGAAATGAATAGACTTAAAAGAAAAATATTTTAAATTTTTTTTTTCACCATAAAATTTTCTGTAAGTTTTACGTAACATATTTTCGCTGAAACTCTGTTTTTACAAATACCCGTTTTTTTAAATTATTTTTTTTATTTCTCTTTTACGGGCAGCTTAGGGGCCTCGTATAAATGTGGCTAAATTCCAAGCAAAGATTTTTATGCCAATTATATTTAGGTTTTAAATTGAGGATTTTTTCGTATTTTCAAATTATGTTTCAAAATTGTTATTTGCTTAAAATTATTAATGAGCAAAATGATGGTTTTTTTTATTCAAGCAACTCCCTTATACACATTTTATATTGTAAATACAAAAGTTAGTTTGCTTGTCTGTTTATCTGTTGGTCACACATGCAAGGCTAAATCAATAGATTTTGATAGCACTTTACAGAGACTTGACATTCGATTAATGACATAATGTAAGTATGAATTTAATATTTCAAATGCAACAGATTGGTAAAAAGTATAAAAATTTACTTACATAATTACAGACAAAAAAATTACTTACGTAACTACAGACAAAAAAGTATTACCAATACTAGTTTTTAAGCGTTCATATTAATTATACATATACACGCTCATCTTCTGCTACACCTTTCGCCATACACTCCAAAAATGCCCTTAGAGCGCAATGGAAATAGGAGACAGCACCCGTTTTTTAAGGTAGTATGAAAAGAAACAGCACAGCAATCATTTTTATTCAGGACTTCTTTAATAAATATTTTTCATTATTTTCATGAAGTTTAATATATTGTCGAAATTCTAAAAAAAATTAAGTTAAATTACAATAAAAAGAAACAGTGATAAAAGGGTGACGAACAAATTAATAATCATATCATTTTGCTCAGTGAACAAAGTACAAAACTTTTATTACAAGTCATTAATTAGACTTAATAAAAAATCTCACCTTCGTTAGCAAAGGCGAATTTCATCAAGTCGTAGACTGCTTAAGTGGGATATATTGCTTCTTGGTAAAGTACGATCGATCCAATCGTAATTCAAGCACCCGTAGGATCGCCCGGGCAAATAACAAGACTCGAGTACGATTGACTTGACGATACGATTACACCAATATTGACCAATAAATGAATTTACTTTAAACCTTTCAACTCATGTGGTCCACGTATTTTTTTATTCTGGTAAAGATTAAACTAAAAAGTAAAAATTTGCGGATTTTGTCGGCAAATGTTTACGACTAAATTTTGCCTTTGTATTCCCATTTTGCAGTTTGTATTACGAAATTCACAATTGACATCGGGAAGAAACAATTAAATAATGTTAGTAACACATCTGAAATATGAACATAGTTTTCACTAATATAATAAATACGAATATTTGGATGGATGCACGAATCTATATTGCTTGTTGCTTATTGCAATGTAACTCCGCAATTTCTGAAATAATCTACACATTTTGTATGGGAATACATTATAGACTGGATTAATATATACATACTCGTATATCATGTTTCGAATACGATATATTTACTGGTGGAAGGATGACCTTTACCATGTTTATTAGGTTATAGTTAATCAAGTGTCATTTATAAATATATCTCTTCATAACATCAGGTTAGAAAATAATCCCCGTGCCTTTAACAGAAAATTAACGCAGGAGAAATCACAAGTTAGCGCTATTAAACCATAATATACTAAATTAATTTTAAAATATTGTCGTTTTTCTCAGTTGGAGTATTTTCTGAATCAAAAATTTACCAAAATTAATATGATTATGCGGCAGTTTTGATGTCAAATTTCATTAAAATATTATAGAAAAGAAACCATGTGTAATAATAGGGAGCATTTCTTTTAGTCAATTTAAGTATTATTGCGCGGAATTAGAAATCAATAATTAAAATTTTAAATTGATATGGAATGTTCCACATCTCAAAAAAAATTACTAACAACAGCGAGTTCCTATTCGTATATATAGTTTTCTCATTTTTCTTCGACATAATTGTTTTGGTGAATAATGATGAAATATGCGATGAGTTCTAAGATGTATATTTGATTTCAAAATTGATAAAAATAAATGCATATACAAAAGCCAAAAATATATGCAGGAAAGTTCTGATACGAGCTTAACTTGTCAGTATATTGCTAGTCCTAATCTCATACTATCATTTAGGTATTGAGGAAAAAATCAGAATTGCTCTGAAATATTCGAAGCATCTTTTGAATATGAAAACTATTTTACTTCTCAATAACAATTCACTTTATACAAAATTCAATATAGACTTACAATATAGAATGACGTTAAGAATAATACATCCCATTAGATCATGATAGACTGACAGATGGACAACGAGGTGATCCCATGAGGTTTTTTTTCCTTCCAAGGTACGGAATTCAAAAAAAAAGAATTAAAAAGTTAAAAACAGTATTGTGAAAAAAACTTAACTGAAAAGTAAAAAGTTAGTGTAAAACGGTGATTAAAAATTCCAATATAAGACAGTTGTCAACTTTCAACAATAACGTAACATACTGAAAGAAATTTATGTGCTTTGATTGAAATTGCATCACAATTTTGAAAGACATGTCTGATAGAAGACTGGACGAAATTATAAAGCTTAACATACCATATATTATTCAGATAATTTTACTTTAATACAATTTTATAGCTACTCTTATATTTATGATGTGATGTGGCTATAATTATTTTATTATCGATTTAAATATTTCGGATATTTTTGTTTTGTTTCCATGTCACATAACATAAGCGTGTTACTTGGAAATGGTACCCCGCTTATTAAAACAGTTGTGTCATTTTGTCGCCAAGAAGGAATAAAGAAATTCACACAGTTACATTAATCCTATATACGTAACACCCACAATTAGCACATTAGTATAACAAACCACACTACCACCCGTTCATATAAAGGAATACGCATCGTCGCACGTACTTCCACATATGTATATCGTGACTAAAGACGAAAACTTATTTAAAATTATTTTATAAATTACGACATTTTCAAATTGTACTAAAAAAATCTAATAGTTTCTACTTGTCTCACAAAGGTTTATAAACTGATGCAGATTTATAACTCCATACATAATGTCCTGGAAATTTGCGATTGTGAATTTTTAATAGCTATGAAAATATTTGTAAGATCTAAAAGGAAAAACATGGGGCACAAGTTCACTTAAGTCACTAAAACATTTTATTGCGCTACAAATAATATGACCTATTGTGTGAGTTTTCTCAACAACAGTTACTCCCTCCACTATTCTGTATTATCTATTACATGCGCCACACGTTTTCCTTCAAAAATTAAGTACTTATTTTACTAGCATTACTAACATTTATAGTAAAACGCATGTAAGTTACGTATACACAAAAATATTATTAAAGCGCCGAAAACTCAAATCAACAGACGGACAAGAAAACAAATTAGTATTGCATTGCCATCCAGTTCTGAGCTCTGTTTAAATTGTCAAGTCTCTAGATCAACGGGAAGTCAGTTTAAAACCGTGTGCATAATTGGACCGTACAAATAAACAGATAAAAAACTAGCTAATAAAACCTGGTATGTAGCGGACAAACAAAATAAATAAATGTACAAAAAAGCGAGCTAATAAAAACGCATAAAACGTAGTGACATAATAACATAATAGCGCAGATTTCATTGCGACACAAAATTTGCCGTGGGCTTAAATTAGATTAGTTGCGGGAGCATTCTCCATTGTGCCGAAAAGTAAAAACTAATATGCTTTCTTGTCTTTCCAAACAAATGGAAAGTCAAGAAGCAAGTTCTTATTTTATTTTCACATAATTTTTATTATCACTAAATCTTATCGTAAAAATAAATTAATATATCATAAATGTATTTACATCATAAATTTAAGCAGCGTAAGCAGTGATTTCAGTAAGCAGTGATTCATTTTTCCATTTTACTCTTTATTTAAGTTTTAAGGTAATGAATGGGTAATTAAAAATAACATAAAAGGAACATGGGAGACTAAATTAATTAACAGTAATATTAAGCTTTAATTTCAAAAAATTAAATTTTTCATAAAATATTTTAATATTAAGTTTTGGAAGAAAAGTCATTTCAATTCAATTATGGCCTTAATAGTAGAATCTAAAAATACTCAACCCAATCCCTAAATGTACAATTTACTATTTCAGCCCTCTATGCGGAGCATAGCGTGGCAGGTCTTTTAAGCACCTAGATACATACTAATATACTATTTACATATTTACATATTAATATATATAACATTTCGCATTATATTAATATGTAAGTGGGGTGCTGATGAGCAGAACACTAATTGCGCAAGTGTAACTTGCAGTTGACCATTTTTGATGGTTTTTATTTTGAAACGTCATTTGCAAAATATTTGTTTCGAAATAAATTTAATGTTTTTTATTATTAACAATTGCAAAAAAATTAATTAAAGCTCAATAAACACGCTTATTTAAAATAATCTCTGAAGTGCTACATTATCATGTTTGGTTTATTGAATAATATTTTGTTGCGTATCATCATACTTAAGTGAGTGCCAAGGTACGAAACATATGTTTATATAAGATTCACGAGGATAAAGTATTTATAGAAATGTAATGCCAGGATTAGCATGCGCATTTCTTTGCAGAAAAGTAATTTAGGTCTAGACTTTTATTAAATCATTACGTTTTAATATGATTATAAATTATTCTAAAGACACGGGATCTAGTTAGTCCTACACAGCTATCTATGATAGTCCTAAATATATCCAATAATAAAAGTTAAAAAAAAATAATTTTAAAAGAAAGTCTTTACAAATCATCAACCACGCATAAATAAAACCTAAATAGAAATGAAATCGTAACATTGAATGAATTTGTATTCCTACACTATTCGTGAATAATTTTTAAATTGAGTCGCGTGCGGAGTACAAAATAACGTAATTTTTAATTAAATCACAAATTGCAACGTTGTTTACCTTTTAAAGAAACATAAATTTATCTAGTTGCGATATTCATTAGGAATATTCGCATTAGAAGTATTTTGGAATGATTTGTTCTTTATTTGAAGAGTTTGACCGTTAACCCGGTAAAAATAATAAAGGTCATTAAAGAGTTCTTTAAAAATTCCTTTAGCAACTTTATTTATATGTTTTTAGTTGATAGTAATAGTGATACAATTTTACCAACATCTTAGAAATTGATAAGCTTGTGTTTGAAATCTCTATATCAGCAGTACCAGTAGATATCTACGAATTCAAGTGAGTATATACGTATCTCAATTTGTATGGGCATCGTAAATACCTGAACAGTATGTACACGAATACACGAGTAATCAGTTTACTTAGTTCTTATGTAAAAGTCTCAGAATTTGCGTTGAAACTCTACTCGAATACTACAACTGTCAAAGTAAAATTAAGTATTGCTAATAGCTAGGTGCACTCATTGCTTGCATATTTTAATATATATATATATATATATATATATATATATATATATGTATATATATATATATATATATATATATATATATATGTATATATATATATATATATATATATATATATATATATATGTATATATATATATAATTTTATTAATTTAATTATGAGGTAGATATTAATAACTCTTCATTTTCAATACGTCTTCATTTATTACTTTAAGAAAATATAAAAGCGTATTCTATTTATTCTTTTATCACTAATCATTTATTATACAAATAAAAGCATAAGTTGTTATGAATTGTTAAGTATTTATAATGAAAATTATTTATCAAAATTAAATATTTTTAACCTGTCAATTTAAAAAACTACATTTTGCTTATGAGGTGCCAACATGCAAGAAAAAATAAAGCCTGTTTGTATTATACATTTTTTTTTGTATATTTTGTGGCATTCATTTCACATTGTAGTTGCCTTTGTAGTTATTAGAATACGAGTGATAAAACAAGTTATCATTTCATGGAAATGAGAGTTTTCATAATCACAGTTGTGAATATAGTCGATTATATTATATAAATTTTCCATATAATTGATTATATAATTTTATAATTGATTATATAATTTAACATATAATTGATTATATAATTTCAATTTCCCTAATCAAGTATATGTTATTTTTTTTAAATTTACCGGAAAGTAAAACAGTTTTGTATAATTTCATTTAAAAACGTATATAATGTGTACAGGCATAACATATTTAAACGTATTAATAATTTAAACCTTAAATGTTAATGAGCTCCTATAATGGCAAACTCCGTTCGATTTTAATTACCAATGAAGAGCAGTGTAATTGTGTATTTTTCATCTAATAATTATATGATGTGTAGTGACTCTTTTTGAAATAGAGAAGAAAGTTGGGTCCTACTTATAAAATGACCAGTAGTATCATTATAAATATAAAATAAACTTGTTGGGAAATCTCACACTTCATTTATTTTTTAATAAATGAAAAGTTGTGAGAAGTTAAAATTAAAAAAAGTTAAAAATATCAGGGAGCGGAAAGAAAGGGCAAGAAATTCGCATGAAGGCGAGAATATTCACGAAGCACGTTTTATTAATATCAATAGACAGACATTTGAGACCTATTAAGGCTAGTTAATTAATCGATAGAAAGAGTGTGTCCTCGTACGAAACTATTTTAGTTTCACGCAAATTTTTTACAGTATTTCTAATTATCACTAGTTTAAAATTACTTGATGAGCCTAATTTTATAATAATTTGTAATATATATTTTCTGCCTTTACCATGTTATTCCCTAAAATAATTTTAAGTATTTATAATTTATCAAAATTGAATATTTTGTAACCTAAGAGACTACTGTTTCCTGAATGTTGGCACCATATAAGCAAAATGTAGTTGTTTAAATTTACAAGTTAAAACAATATTCAATTTTGATAAATAATTTCCATTATAAATACTTTATAGTTCATCACAAACTATGCTTCTAATTGTATAATAAGTGATTAGATGTAAAATAATAAGTGAAATGACTGGAAAAAACGGATTAAAATATATTCCATTACAAACAAAATGATTAGTTACGACATTTTTCAAATTAATTTTTTTATAATAAATAATCGTCAGCTGCAGAATTTTTTTAGATATGTCGTTTTTTATGTATATTCTTTCAATGGTATCAACAAAATTGTCAAAAAGTTTCTGGTTCTAAACCGCAATTATACCTATCGAAGTATTTGTGATATACATTTAAATACATTAATTCAGCCTTTAGGTGTAAGTACTTTGCAAGCCACTTTAAGAGACTTTGTCTTAAAAAGATACTAAATTAATATACTAAATTATTATATTTTTGGATACTTCAAAGTAGTACAAGGCAATTCGGAAGAGGAGAACCATAATATATTTATAGCTTAGTTATCATAGAACATTTAATAACATTTATGACAGTATAAATTAAGAGCAAATTGATAATTGCACCATTTATATCTACTATTAAAATCACTCAAACAGAATGATTTCTCAAAATCACTCAACAGTGTGGTTTTAAGTGCATTCTGGTTTTCTTTTAAGTTCCCTCAAACCATAAATCTACCTTTGGGAAACGGTGATGAGAGAATAGAGGTAAAGAATTCCAAATCATACATACAATTTAAATACAATAAGATTAATGTATTATCTATTTTACTGTTACATTTATTAAATTGCCTTTGAAAACATATCGTTCAATACGATATAAGTATATTCAAATATTTTGTCACAAATATTTTCAATTAATTCCGAAATCATGAATTTTAGGCAAAATCTTGACGAAAACTTATTAAAAATATGAAATTCAAAACAAAAATACAAACGCTGGTAAATTTGTTGCAGTATAAGTTAACCAACCCCTAAAGGATAATGCTGTCTTCTCATTATAATTTTTGAAATATCGCAAAATCTCAAGACGCAAATAAGAGCAAAATAAAACTGAGTGTAAGGGGAGTCTGATGAATGGATTAACGAGTCTCGGCAAAACAAACGATAAGTGTTTATTTAAAATTATCCCCATCGTTTTCCAACAATGAATTTCATTTCCGTCACACGCAATAAAGGGCCGGGAAGAAGTGCACCCGCGTCCATTGTAAATGCCCATAAATAAAAACGCTATAATGTTAATCTCCTTGATATTCCTTCATTATTTTTGATCATATATTTCACGTGTGTGGAATTAATATCGTTTATTAATTATATCTTTGTGATACAGTTATATTCTGTAAATTAATGTATTTTCTGTGTATCAAAATTTAAAGATAAAAAGTTAGATATTAGCGTCTGTGTGAATAAGTTTATTAGTTTTAATTGTGAATTGGTTCATTTTGAGTCCAGCAATAATTCAATAGATATGTCCCTTGAAAAATGAGATCAGTGATAAATTTATAAGTAAAATATAGAATTTACCTTAAGAATTTATTTTTGGATTTACCAATGACGATCTGTAAAAATTATTTTAGGGAATAACATGGTATAGGCAGAAATATATATTACAAATTATTATGAAATGAGATGCACCAACTAATTTTAAAGTATTGATAATTATAAATACTGTAAAACATTTGCGTAAAATTAAAATAGTTTCTTACGAGGACACACTAGGGCTTGCAAAACTTGACCAGCTTTGGCAATTCCTCTTTCTATCGATTAGTTAACTAGCCTTAATAGGTCTCAAATGTCTGTCTATTGATATCAATAAAACATGCTCGGTGAATATTCTCGCATTCATGTGAATTTCTTGCCCTTTCCTTCCGCTCCTGCTATTTGTAACTATTTTTAATTTTAACTTCTTACAACTGTTCATTTATTAAAAAATAAAGTGTGAGATTTCCCGACCTTATTTTATAATTAAAATGGAACTGCTGATCATTTTATAAATAAGACTTAACTTTCTTCTCTATTTCAAAAAGAATCACTACACATTATATAATTATTAGATGAAAGTTGCACAATTACACTCGCTCAATTGTTTATTAAAATCGAAAGGAGTTTAAATTATTAATATATTTAAATATTTGACGCCTATACACATATTTTCTAATATTTACCTTTTTATATGAAATTTTACAGAACTGTTTTACTTTCCGGTAATTTTTTAAAAAAAGAACATATAATTGATCAGGCAAATTGAAATTGCCGCATCTATTCCATTATTGATTTTTTTACCAGCATTTTTATTACAGTAAATCACAAAGAAAACATACGCTGATAAATTCAAACGTAATGAAATCGCGAATTTGTTTAAAATATATTTTTTTACGATTTTGAAAACTTTTTAAAAGTTGCTTGTGTTATATTAATTTTCATTTTATGGTAACTTAACCTAAAGATATTTTGTCCTTTCCCATTCCTGCAATAAAGAGAGGTAAAGAAAAGAATTACGAAAAATTAAAAGCCATCTAATTAATACACAACTATGTTATAAAATGTACAAATATTTGTTCAGTGATATCTAATGATTTGGTCCATAATTATACCAGGATGTGTTAAATAGTTCAATACACATAATAACTTTTACTGAAAGATGAACGGAAAAGCTTTGCCGTCATAGTTCTTATCTGATGCGGAAGTCTAAAAAATTACATACCTATGTACTTGCGCATTATTCCAGTGAGAAAATTTAAGAATGTTCCATGATGTTTCTGCGTTAAATGTTACCTTCAACAAAAACCCATCGTTTACATTGAAACAGAGTTAGAATAAAAGTCAATATAAACTAATTTTGATATTCGAATCTGCCACAACAAACATTAGAAAAAAGCGTTGCTAGAATTTTACTGAAAAACGATAGCAATGATTCTAAACTTCATAATTTTTGAGTAATTTACGATAATTTGAAGCCTATGTAAAATATCAGGGACAGTATAAGTAAGAACTATGTTTTCTGGCGTCATTAGCATCGTTTGCTATTTAAAATGTCCGGTTAAATATTTAATAGTATATTATACTATCTAATTTACACATTGATATTTTGCAACTTGTTTTTATAATATTTTTATAGATTAGGAAAAAACTTCAAATAAATAAACAACACAAAAGAAAAAATTATCTAAAACATAAAAAAGTACTGTATTATTTTACAATAAAATTAACATTGCATACCACCCTTAGAAGCAGTGGTGTATAATTATTTGTTAAATAAATTGTTGTAGGAAATCGGCTTCTATATGTTTTTCAGCATAACATGAGATGATGAATATCAATAAATATTTTTTTATCTAATACCGTTCTCGATAATACCTCTTCAACAATAAATCAAAGTTTAAACTCCCTACAGTGCACATGGTACACTTGATGCCACGCAGCCCCTTCAAAACTATACACGAGCACCTTTATTCAGTTTTGAATATAGAACGATACTAGTATTATTTCTCAGATAGAACGATGGCCTATACTGATAATTTAGTGTAATAAACACTGAAGTTTTTTTATGTAGATTTCATTTATAGTAAAGAATGGTTTAAACGATAAAATATTAAATATAAACAAAAAATTGTTGCTTAAAAATAAATTATTTCTCTGTATTACACACCATTTTAAAAAGTGTTGTGGAATATTTTAGTATTGTGTTTTCGAGAGAAATCCTACAAATAACTCTTACTTTATCGATTAAGCCGCACTGTAGGTTTGTAGGAATAAAGGTGCATTTTATTCCTTTTATTGCCTGTAGAGAGCAGTACGCTTTGTACTACAAGTAAAAACCTTATACAAATAAAATATAAACAAAATACACTTTTTTCTACAACTAGGTAATACAAAAAATGAAAGCTTATTATTTTCTGGAATTTTTTGTGATAACTTTCCAATAAAATCAACTTTTCTTTAATGGCAAACCTTTGACGTATAATTGATACTAATAAAATAATTTCCTTCTTATTTCACATAATTGCATGTCTCACCCTCTATAATAATAAACATATAAGTAAACATATAATAATAAACATTAAAATTCGAATTCCTGATAAAGATTATTTACTTGGATTAAATTTAATAACTGTTTTGACTACGTATATTGTCTAGTTGGTGATGTATTATTCATTATCATCCTCTTTCAATTTTATTGTTAAATCTTCTGGTTATATTTTTAAGATTTAACGCTATTTTGAAGCGGACAAATGTAAAGGAAATTCATTTTAAAAAATTACTCAAAATTAAAAAAAAGAGTTTGTAAAAACTACACATATTTGGTTTAATATTTTACGGAGTTCAGTCAAAAATATATTTTTCAACAAAAAATCCCTTTCCAAAGGTAATCTATGTACTTCATCGTTAATATATAACAACTCATAATAGTCGTGCCAATAAACTAAGAAGAGTTGCGTCTTTCTCGGTATTCTTTTGGAGTCATATACAAATACAAGAACACATACAAGAACAACGTACTAAAATAAGCAATTTCTACATTAGCGGAAAATAATTATTTAGAACGCTTGAAAGATCTTCACAACTTATTCACATCACATTGAATTTTTTATTTCAAAAACTCACGATAGAAATGTTTTTTGTTAGTCTCGTAAATTTGTATGGCACCATAAAGCCTTACACAGAGACAATTTCACAAACCATTCATCGCACAACACCGTCATATTTAAAGATTTTAGTGAATTCAACAGGCTTAAAATAAACTGGGAAGAGTTTACACATCGAGTGTAACGAAGGTACCTATGACTTTAGAAGTGAGTTACTGTAGTGATCCGGCGACCTTAGCTGCAAAAGTAAGAGAGTTTTTCGTCAAGCTCAAAGTCTTCCAATACCATTTCTGTCTTAAGTGATATACGCCACTGTATTACTTAAGTGACACCATAGCATTACCAGGTACCGTCTGAGGTAACTGGTAATACCATGGTGTCACTGATCCTGGAATCCTGACGCATCCATTGACCTCAATTTTATATAAATGAGAAAAGAGTTTTTACTCTATAAGGGTAATATTTTTTTATCACTATGATTAATAAATATTGGTTTGAGAACAAAACCAGTGGGATTTTACTCCGATACTCAATTTATTATTAGTTTTATTTGGCTAAGGTGGTGTTAATTTATAATGTATACTTAGTAAAATAGCAAAAGTGTACAATATTTATTGAAGTAAAACTTCTTTACGCACGCTTGACTTGGGGAGTAAGCTGGTGAATGCGTGACGAGAGCGTTACGAAAAGTGTGATCGGGCGAGGCGAATGGAAGTTGAGAGGGAGATGTAAGTTAGTGAAGACAGAAAGAGAGAGAGTTACGTTTCGTATATTACTGTAGGGAGAAGAGAGAGAGGTGCGAGCACACATTTTCTTTCTCTTTTTCTCTCATAGCCAGTTATGTTTCGTATATCTAAGACACAGTGCAAGCCTATTGTCTGTATGACACTGTAGGAGCAAGAGAGAGTAGCGCGCACATTTTCTTTCTCTCTTCCTTTTATAGTCAGTGTATGATATATATATATATATATATATATATATATATATATATATATATATATATGCGGGTTTGCTAGCGTTACGCGAACGGTGTTTTTTTGATTATTTTGTAATTTCATTTCGTTCTTGAACAATTTTATAAAGTATTATTTTGTTCAATACATTAAATATTCTACGTTTAAAGTGAATAAAATTGTAAATTCATTTTAAAGTTCATATTTTGTGAATTTGAAGTTTTACTTCAGTCGTGTGGTCTAAAGCACACTCGTTTTTTTATTTAAATTATGTTTGAAAGTAAAAGAGTGATAATTAGAAATATTTATTTGTATTACTCATAAATTACTAACTAATGCATTTAAATGTAATATAGTGTGTGGTTTAATTCCACTTGCCTAATTTTCTACTTAATACGCATGACAACACACGCGATGCATCATGATTATAACACACATTATCTAATTTGATTAACATTACAGGTTTGGTGGATTTATTTCTTAATCAGTGAATAAAAAAAATTAATTTTCTCTCTACTCAGAAAGCATTGTCTAAAGTTATTAAAATGAACAGTATCTTTCAAACGTGATAGATAAAGTAAAATGTGAAAAAAAAAATTCCCGCCCTGAAAATTTATTTTCAATTTTACGGCCCATGTTCCTACCAATAAATAACCAGTGTTTCTTTATTATAAAGGTACAATTTCATGGCGTAGGAATATTTCGTGAAACAGAATTTATTTACACCTATTGTACACAATTTGGCAATAAATAATATCGCAAATATCTATAGTAATGAGACAAGAATTAAAGTTGTTTTATTTAAAATTAATTGTATGTTTTAATGGTATCCTTACACTGAATTACGTAAAAATGAGATGAACAATAGACGCAAAAATATTATTAGTATAATTTATCCTGTGTATAAATTCAGAAGAAATGGAGAAAAAAATTTAATGACAGCTGAAATGATATTGGTACGTATTAACATCAAGAGGTATAGAAAGTAGCAATATCTGTATATTTTCCTTATTATTTTAACATAGAAGTAAATATGGTTGATATATTTATTATACTGTAAGATTTATCAAATGAATTTCTTTATAAAATATTGTTTTATGATAATTTTTAGATTTTAAACATTCCTTTCTTTTATCTGTTCGAGAATTTATCAATTCATTAGAAGAAAATAACCTTGATCTTAAAACATGTGAGCCATATTTATATATGGCCGAACGAAATTTCCATAATATTTATATTGGTAAAAAGGTAAACTGCATGCGTTTTCCCGTCAAATAATATATCGTAAACTGCATTTCTTGTATTCAACATTTTCTTAAATTTTACAATTTGTTGACCATATTAAAAAAGTTCAAAAAGGAGTTGGCGAAATTGGTAGTTCAGAAGAAATAAAATGAAAAACAAAAACGGAACTTATTAACAAAGTTTTTCTCGAGATACCTGAAAGAGATATTAACAATAGCGATAATTTCAATAATCTAATAAAATAGCTTTCCACATACTCAAGAATTAGGAAGGATGTGTAAGTACACATCCTTCCTAATTCTTGAGTATGTGGAAAGCTATTTTATTAGACCAGACATAAGTATGCTTGGTCAACTTTACAAACATAACGTAATTGCAAGTAGCCTTAATTTAAATAAGAATATTTTTTCTTTACTAACCAAAGAACTTATTGTAACTTAAAAAATAAATTATTACGTATTAAAGTAAATCGATTAACACTTCACGGTATCTACATATCTTCTCAAAATATTTAACATTGAACAAAATTATAAAGCTGCCCCAGGATCATTACGACTATTTGATAAGAGAAAAGACGAAAAACTACAGTACATATTGGACCAAATGTCATGTTATAAAACTTATTCCTAATAAAATATATTTTGCAACATAATTAGATGTAAAATAAGTCTTCTTTTTAGATACATTGGTAATTAAATTTTTTTTTCATTTTAATAACGGTGACATTAAATTTTCTACATGATGAGTACGTGTATTAACTATTTATAGCAAAATTTTCGCATACTCATATTATTTTAAAATATTAAGAATATTTAATCACCACTTAACTATATTTTATAATAGCTTATAATATTAATATCGTATGTCAATATAATTCCAAAAACGGCTCACACTATAGGGTCCTTATAAACACCAAATACACTTTTTAATATTTAAAACAAAAACAAGGCATTAAACAATATAACTCAAGAGGTAAAAACAAATACAAGAACAACGTACTAAAAGAAGCAAAAAATTGACAGTCAAATATCGAACATATAATCAATAATTTTTATCGCTGAAAATTTTATTGGAAATATTTATTTTCATATTTGATTATACTGAAATAAATTACTTTTATATTCACAGACATAAATACACAAATACAACATACACACACACACACACATATACGCACGTACGCGTATGCTCATATTCACCCACGCACGAATTTAAATACCAAAAAATGGCTTATTTCGTCCTTTTGCTGACATTAATTTAACTCCGTTTGTGCTGATTTGAGAAAACAAAAAATATTAATGAGAATATAACTACTATTTTCAGAACTATTACATTTACAGCGTTAAATATTATTGTTATATTATTTGCGACCACGAAACAACAAACTAAACACGTTTAAAGTTTTCTTTCATACGTTTACAATAGATACGTTTTTAGTTAGTGATTAGATAAGTTTATGTATTGCTAACGTTTAGTTAATTATTGCATTTATGTAGGGCAGAGATGATTTTTTAAAATTATGTTTATTTTGCATTAAAGAAAAGGAAAAATGTAAAGTTGTACATATTTATTATGAAGTAAGATATATATGAAAAAAATAACGAAGATTCTGATTTCGAGTTCCTGTTTCGGTTACTGCCATTATTTACCTCTTCAAAAAAACTGTGATGGTACCTTTCATACAAAAACTTTTTAAATCGTCTAATTTTTCCGACTATATTTTAATAGACGAAAAATATATGCTCTTGACAGTTCGATAGAATCATAGTTCGTAACACCCTTTTCACTCACCATATCACATTAAACTGTTTGAAATTCGTTTCATTTTTATTACATTTAAAATAAATATGATCAAAATTCCCTTTAACGTAACTTTAATAAAGTTATCTTGAGCCAGTTATGTTTTTACCATAAGTGTCTGCTTTTGCATTTATTAATTTGTGTTTTTGACTTACTGCATCCAAGAACATTTTTGACCCATATCAACTACAGCCGACATTAATGGTTTTGATGCTATTTTCACAGTAATACTTTATGCTGCAGTAGGCATTTTCAAAATTTTGTAGAAATTTTTTTTTCATTTCTTCTTGCATCATGAATTGTGATATTACAATTACAGTATTTAAAATAATATTAGTATTACTTAAGCGTGTAAACAGCACATAATTAAACAAGTGCTATTATTTATTTTCAGATTCACCAAATTTAAACTGCCCGCAATTTTTTTTCTAAACCCAAATTCGACAAAAAGTAAATTTAAAAAAAATTTTTAGAAAAATTGGCACCTGGTATAATACATTCGCCCTCGTTCTTTTTAAGCGTTTTATAAAAATGCTCTGACATTATCCTTCCTTAAATAACCATGATTATATTAAATATTTAAAACATATGAATTATTTTGACTTAGTTTTATTGAAATTTTTTTCAGTTTCCCACGAAACATTAATTTAGATCATAAAAATGCTTTTCTTTTATTGTATCTTTGCTAATTTCAGAGTTTGATTACAAATACCAACGAAAACCCTGCAAAATAAATTGTAAACTTCTTATTTAGATTGCTAGTAAAACATGGAACCAATATTATTTCGTCGTGTTTATCCGTACATGTGTCTGTCTGTACTTCAAAATTTCGTCGATCTGTTAAAGCCTTGCAATTTCTTTAATTTTGGGCCTATGTGCACCAATATTACAGATAGGTATTTTGTATGGATATTTCCATTAATATATAGCAAAGTATTATTTTTTTTAATGTGAAACCTAGTACTTATCCACGTGAAATAGAGTAATAGAAGAGGATTCTTTCGGCAAAGTCTATATAGATCTAAATCCATCGTTAAATAGATCTTTTAAAATTTCATTTTAATCTCCAACCGCGAAATATTAACTTGCGTCGTGGGGTGCGATATATTCTTCCCTCCTCTCCCCCTACTCTTCGATTTTACAACCACGGAAAATTTGCGAAATAAATAGATACCAGTATTTAATTATAATTTTATAATGCTATTTTGTGTAAAAGTATTTTCCTTTCAGGAATAGTGTTTTTATTTGATAGAGCCTATAATATATATTCAAGTTAAAACTTTAATTTCACTTTAAATTAAATTTATTACAGTTTTGATAATATAACGTCACTTTCACTTTACAAATAAAAATGCAAGAAATTCACGTGTATTACTTAACATATGTCGTATATAAAAGTAAAGAAGGTTTCGCTCATTGATTAACATTACTGCCCATATAATATTTAATGTTATTTGAGGCAATTACGTATTGTTCAAAGCTGTTCCTCGGGAATAATAGAATCAATTTATTTTAATAAAAATACTGGCGACATGCCATGTTTCTTAACGATAAAATAAAAAAAAATAACGCGTTTGTATTTAGTTAAGAAACTCTCACTCTCCGTGATTTTATACAATAATTTGAACCGTAAAATTCTTCTGTAGTATTCAAAGCCGCTACCCAGGCAAAATATAATTTTACATGGTTACACTAATATAATTGCAAGAAATTTGATGAATATCTGTGACAAATATGACTTTTACAAACAGGAATTATCTTTCTGAAATGTTATGCAGATAGAAACTTACAATGCAACTTCAAAACAAAATTAAGAATGCTTAAACCCCTCGTTATTACAGTAAAGATTCAAGTTAAAAATAAAAAGTTATAAATACTTGCCATTTATTGCCAAAAATATCAATCTTCCAGATATCAGTGAAAACTTCAAATATGGAGCCGATTTTAAGGCAAAGTACACCTGTTGGAAATCAAGATTGGATGAGCCAAGGCCACAAATTTTACCTGGCAAGGTAAAATTTCTGGCTGAATGCTGGCCCACGGACCAACGACAATCCAAATTTAATAGATTTTTTTGTGATTAAGATATGGAGAAAACAAATGTCAATTTTTGCGGACGTGGATTTATCTTTGGAAAATAACACCGAATTAAAACAATAGACAAGGGTGTTGAGGAAAACCATATTATAATAAATGTACAGTTAACAGCATACCTTATCAGGGTCATTTCGGTTACTAAACAACCATTTAAAATAAGGAAGTGTATATTGATAAAACTATGAGTGCAGGAAGTGTTATACACCTAGATAGTTGTATTTGATAAACTGAGCAATTTGCTTAGAAAACCAATCAGAAAAAAAACATTATTTAATGGAATCATAGCAACCTAAAAACAGATAAAAACTTGGAATATTCCATATAGAAACTTACCAAGAGATAAAAAGATACTTCAGGCACAAGAAACTCCACTAAAATTTGTAGACAGCAAGTGGATAAGTGACCATAAGAAGAAAGCAGATCTTTTGTAAAATAATTGTGTTTAAACCTTTTCCCCAAAAAGCCATAATAAAAGTAAATGTAATGTTTATTGAAAAATATTACGAAAGGAAAAAGCCATTTGCAAAAATAAAAGAATGTAAACAGTTTTAGAGGTACAACTAAGCAATAAAAATTCGTCGGGCTATGGCCTCTTGATTGAACAAATTATAACAACTGCCAGACTTAGCTTTGCAAAAGTTACAATATATTATAAATGCCTCTGAACTCTCCTTCTGACTGTCCATAGGCTTACTCGTGTATCTCTGACGTCCTCGAGGTTCTGTTTGAGAACACATACGTAACTTGACGATTCCGTAGCACTTGACTGACTATGAAGCGATCTTCCCGTGGTTCAGTGCACTGTTTTCTTCCAGAACCGGGCCTTATATTGACGGAGCCCGTTTCTTGGTATCGTTGCCAGGTCCTTTGGACGGTGAAACGTCTCACATTATACTGCTGAGACACATAACATTGGCTACAGCCTTTTTCAAGCAGCACAATAATTTTACTAGCTCTTATCGTTTTTTCAACCATACTGAGAACAACAAACAGAAGTGAACTAATGCAGCAAACAGAAGAAATTTAATTAAAATTTATTCGTTAAAATAAAAAACGTAACAAATAAAAAAGAACTTAATAAGAGTTGGATTTAATTTGCCGCCAAAAATACGTTTTTGTCAGTGAAAGAGAATTTTCATGCTAGAAGAATAAATTTCAAATTTAGAACGTTCATTTTTGTGTGCCAGAATACACTATACCTGCCAGTAACAATTACAATTAATACAACCTCTTAATAAATAATATTTTCACAATTAAATGAAACTACGTGATGTAGTATTATTTCTACTTTCTTTGATACTACATCACGTAGTTTCATTTAATTGTGAATAATGAATTTCTACAAAATTAACACCAAATATATTCAATAAATAATATTTTGTTAATAATATGACAAAATCAAAACTGCCCGTTTTTTATGTAAAAGAGTGTATATATATACTGAAGACAAAATATTTCATTGTGAGAAACTTGATTTGTTAATTGAATATTAAAATATTCGAAATTGGAATTTACTTAGATACGTCTTAACAAGGCGTAAAATAAGCAACAAAAACATGAGTTAACTTAAACACCAGATTTTGAACTTAATTTTTGCGTAAATTAAAAAAAAAATTGACATAACTTTTTCCAGTATTCATTTCCAAGCATTCTTATTTCGTAGGTTGAATTAATAAAATTTTGACATTGCAATCTTTCCGAAGTGACCTTAAAAGTGGACCCATAGTGTAGTGAGTGAAAAATTATAATTTGTATTAGTAATAAAAGAACTAAACATTGGGGGAAAATTTAATAAAATTTGAGCCGTATTCATAAAGAGTAACATTATGTAATTGTATAGCCTTTTTAGTTTATTGCTACATGTGACAGCAGAACTAACCGAATTAGTTATTCACTCGTCTTGAATCTCATGTGTTTTTGGTAACGTTATTTTTGTTTTATGATTTTTCAGTTTTATACAGAACTTTGAAGTTTATAACTATTTAGATTAGTGTTGTCACATAAACTGAGGGTCTTTGTAAGATTAAAACATTACTTTGAGAAAGTGTAGTTTGAGATATTGAAAACTTTTTACATTTTTACTTGGAAACGTTTTTACATTTTTACTTGGAAATGAAAATCGTCGCGTTTTTCCGGGAGTGAGTCGTCATTGCGTTTTTATCAAGATATTATATAAATATGCATTACTATTTTGGGTACGTGAGATGGGACAACTCAGAAACAACAAGACTGTACAGACAAACAGGGCATAGAGACCTGTACAGACACGGCACATGTAGAACGCGGATGTGGGCCTCAACTTAAGCGATACCACCGTAAGACTTGAAGAACTCATAATGAAAGAGATCCTTTCACAAGTGTAAAAGCAGTAGCATCCCGAACTGGGACCCCAAAATCTGAGATAGGTCACATCCTCCGGAAACATAGAAATTCAATAATTGGAACCTGAAGTTTACGACGGAAGGATACGCTTTTTTCAAGAAATGATGAGAAGCAAAGGGGAAACTAATTTTTTCAATTTAATATTTTAAACGCAATTTATAAAAACGATATAGTGTCAATATTTAGTGTGGACTATTAAACAGGCAATTAATTGACTATAGACTTTGAGTCTCAGAATGCTTGAAGGAGGAGATGTACGTAAAATATTTAAGAGACAAATTAATTGAGTTTCTAGAAGATATACAATTATTGATGTGCAAAAATACAATATTACAAAACAACGGCGAACTTTGTAACTATGCCTTGAACATAACTAATTATTTACGGGTATAGGAAAGGTTCCCGGCGATTGGTTTCCGTAATAAGTTTCCGACTTAATTTTCCATGCTGAGTCATTACGAACACTCAAACAAGTTAAATTTAGGAAGAATTCTGGAGAAACTTAACTTCTAGTATTTGCTAGAAGTTTCTCCCAGGGAAATCAAATAAATAATTAAAAATAACACTACTGCAGTAAGACATTTAAAATAGCATTTTTTCAGCGAGGCCGTATTCTATTGAATAAGACAACTATTATTTTAAAAAAATTATGTACTTTTTTAAAATATATAAATTTTTGATGATATTTGTTATTATTTTCAACTATTTCTTTAATTACAAAAAAATCATAATTTTTCACTTACTACACTATGACTCCATTTTTAGGATTAATTTGTAAAGGCAGCAGTGCCAACTTTCTCACTCGAAGAACTAATGAAACAACATAGGTTTGAAGTTGATTTTGGAAAAAACTTATTTGAACTTTTATTAAATTACGTCAAAAATCAATTTTACAATTTGGTGTTTAGAATATCTCATAAATCTGTTAATTTTTCTTGTTATTTCTGTTAACGTTTAGGTGAATATTTTATATCAAAGTCATATAGTTTCTGTCACATTTATTCATGTTACAAAGAAATCTACAGGCGGTCCACGGCTGAAACCGGTAGCTCGACGAGAGGGGGGCGATTGCTTTCTACGATTAGTGGGCACCTAACATCGACGGCGATTGCACGGTCGTTTCTTTACGTACCGCTATATTCTAATCCTTGTTAAATTAAAAAATACAGTTTGATTTTGAATACGAATACATAGACTACCACATTGGGGACCCCGACGTGATTGTGAATAAGTAATTCATTTTTGATTTTATTAAAAAGTGAAACTAATAAATGAACATAAATAAAAAATACATTAACTTTTAAACATCTACAATCATATTGACGATTTGCGTGTGGCGAACGGTTGAGAAACGTGATAGTGAATAAAGTGAATATGTTAGATAATTTTGCCGATGTGGTCGGTGGAGCGTCGAACGACGACGCAGCTATAGCGGCGAGCGTATCATTATTCCAAGACGCTGTTCAAATATCCCCATTTTGGCCAGAAAAGTCAGCGATGTGGTTTGCTCAAAGTAGTTAATTTAGAGGACAGTAGTTTGGAGGACAGTAGTTCATTTTATTTAATATTACTTGTGATAGAATGAAATTCTCAATGTTATTTCTCAACTTGACCATCAATATGCTATAGAGGTCAAGGATATTATAAACCAGAAACCGAGAGGTATGATAAAATAAAAACAGGGTTAATAAAGCGTTACTTCTACGGAGAAAAACCTAAAAAAATTACTTTCGCTTGAAAAAATTGATGACAAACCATTACAATTCCTACAACATCTGCCACATTTAGCTAGTCCAGCGATACTGAAACAATTTTTATGAACATTGTTGACCAGTCGCTTACCATATAATACCCAGACCCTTATTGCTTCAAAAAGAGAAGCGGTATTGAAGAAGCAGCAGACTTACCTGACAAAATTGATGAAATAGCCCTCAGGTAGTTGCAGGTGCCAGCTCGTCAGCCGGTAAAGAACTCATTGGAAGAGATGGCAAAATGGGTGACAACCTTAATACGGCAAGTTAAAGTCCTCAAAGCACAGGTACATCAAAATTCTTCTTCTGTTATCGATCTCTCCCGCGCTCCCGTTCCAGGAGAGAGCTATCCGGTTCCAGAACCGATAGCTAAGTACTTCATTAATACCATCAAAACTTTGGACGTGGAACGATGAAGTGCACCAGCCCAAGCGAGTTTAAATCGAAAAACTTCAAGAGCAGTCCCAAGTAGCGGCGCAAAACTGATCTTCAACAATAGGCCGCTTCTTTCTTACCAACCGTAACACAAAGATACAGTTTTTGATTAATACCGGCTTGGAACTGAGCGTTTTTCCTAACTCGGCACTCAAAGAAAAACGAATGAAGACAGACTACATCTTGTTTGCTGCCATTGGGTTCAAGATTTCCACATACGGTGCTATCAGTTGAACTTTGGACTTCATCGCGCATACACTTGGAGATTTGTAGTCGCGGATGTTACAAAGGCTATAATCGGCGTATATTTTTCTCGTTCTATAACCTTCTAGTTGACTGTCGCAACCACCGTTTGTTAGATAGCCTCACTTCATTATCCACAGCAGTAAGGCAGCTACATCTTTAGAAGTTGTTTCGACAGTAAACATTATTTTGGAAAATACAAGGTACTACAACCTCCTAAAGAAATACCCTGAAATTATCCGTTCAGCCGTCTCTCCTCGTCATATTAATTATACTACGGTACATGTCATCAAGACCACTCCAGGTCCTCGTATATCCTGTCGCCCACGACCCGACGACAGAAGTTAAGAATAGCCAAACAGGAATATGAGGGAATGTTCAGAAATGGAACCGCTCGTCCATCCAACCGTCAATGGTCGTCTGCCTTACGTGTCGTTCCAAAGAAGGACGAAATGTGGCGTCCTTGTGGAGATTACCGAGCATTAAATGCTCGTACAGTACCGGACAGATACCCAATAAAAAATATCCACGACTTTGATCATAACATTTCGGGACGTAACATTTTCTCCGTAATTGACCTCGTAGAAGCATATAACCAGATTCTAGTTAATGAAAATTATATATCCAAGACTGCAATAAAGGCCAAATATCTATATTGTTCCAAAGGGGGTTGTACATTGAGATTATTTGAATTTCTATACATGACATTCGGCCTGCGTAATACGGGCTAAACATTCTAAAAGTTAATGGATGAGTTCATTCGTGGTCTTTACTTCACCTACAGCTACCTAGATGATATTCTGGTATTCTAGATGCGCAAATGTTGCTACTTCTTCAAGAGCTCTTTGAAAGATTTAATCAATACGGCATACTTCTTAATACGTCAAAATGCGTGTTTGGTTTATCCGAAATAACATTTTGGGTTAACATGTTTCCGATAAAGGCACGAGGCGATTGCAGTCGAGAGTCCAAGCAATAAAGAACTATCCAGAATCAAAAATGGTGTAGGAGTTGAGGAGGTTTCTAGGTTAAATTAAAGTAAAAATTAAGCATTTTTTATCGGAGATTCATACCTAATGCAGCCCAGATCTTGCCCACCCTGACTGTCGAGCTAATCTCGCAATTGTTACGTTGCATCGGACGTAACCGTAGGTGCGGTCTTACAGCAATTTGAGAATAATTTTAGATAATAATTTTTAAATAATTTAAGAATCGTTTTTTTCTCGAAAATTGAGCTCATCTCAACGTAAATATAATCCCTATGATAGGAAAATACTCTCAATTTACGAGGCAATTGAATACTTCCGATACATGATAGAAGCAAGACAATTTATAGTTTATACAGGTCATAAGCCGATTACTTACGCTTTCCAGATGTGCAGGGATAAATGTCCTCCACAACAATGTAGATATTTGGAATTTATCTCACAGTTTGCTATGGATATTAAACATATATTAAGCAAAGATAACGTGGTTTCCGACGCATTATCGGTTGAGGATATTACTGCTGCAATTGACTTCCCAATACCATCTAAATCACAGGACGTCGATCCAGAACTGCAAATTTTATTAAACGAGAGTTGCTTCCTCCAACTAAAACAAATTCCGATTCATGGTACCACGTTAAACTTATATTGCGATATAAGTAATTCCCGGACCAGGCCGTTCATCACGTAACCGCTACGCCGTCAAGCATTCGAATCTATTCATTCTCTTAGTCATCCTGATGCCAATGCGACTACTGGATTTATCACTCAGCATTTTGTTTGGCCCGGCATGCATGACTGCCACGTGTAGACTCATGCCTGTCTGCCTTGTCAACGGTCGAAGATTAGTCGACATGTTTCTTCACAATTAGCAACATTTGCGCTTTCACCCGCACGATTCGTACAAGTCCACATAGATTTAATTGGTCCACTTCCAGTCCCAGGGGTGCAGATATTAACATTGACACCGACATTGACAGATACACACGCTGGCCTGAAGCTATCCCACTTTCAGATATTACTGCTGAGATGGTGGCCGAAGCATTTATAACAGGGTGGATAGCACGGTTTAATAGTCCGTAGTAATACTTATGGGGATAAGTATTGCTACGGATCGCGGAAGACAATTCGAAGCTCATCTGTTTAAGTAATTGACCAATTTCACGGGAACACTGATAAAGAACCACGGTTTATCACCAAGCAGCAAACGGCATGGTTAAACGTTTCCACAGACATTTTAAAGCTTCCATCGTCTGCCATGCTGACCGGAACTGGACTGAGACATTACCACTGGTTTTACTAGGTATACCCAGTGCGTGAAAAGAAAACTTGCAGTCATCTTCGGCACAACTCGTATATGGTGAGCCATTGCCATTTCCTGGCGAATTTTTTCAACCCACTTCTGACAACGTACTAGACTACAACTATTACGTTTCACGCATTCGTACAATTGCTGCCAACTTACAGCCTCGTCCCGCTTTACGACATGGCTCAAAATCCATCTTCATCTTTAAAGAATTAGAGACATACAATTTTGTTTTCCTTCAATAAGATGCCGTATGCGCACCACTTCAACCAGCTTACACCGGCCCTTATAAGGTACTAAAAAGGGGCCCGAAAGTGTACAAACTGAAAATCAACTAACCATCTCCATAGATCGGTTGAGACCTGCTTACCTACTAGCAGAGAATATGCAAATTCCATCATTTTTAAATTTTTTTATTTTTATTAGTATTAATATATTATATTATAATTTATTAATTAATAAGAAAGAATTCATTAATAAATTATAATAATATTATTATTATAATTTATTAATTAATATGCAAACGGGTTTAGGGCGTCACGTTCATTTTCCGGATTATTTTCATGATCGTCCATAGTGACGGCCTCTATGGAGAAGTACTCTGGCAATCTACAAGGAACGACTAGGTCAGACCCCGGCGAATGCACGACCGTTTCTTCGCGTATGTATATTCTAATCGTCATTAAATTAAAAAATTCGGTTTGATTTTGAATACAAACACATGAACCACAGTTTCGTAGCCAAACTGATTCCATCATTTTTAATTTTTTTTTAACTGTAGACAAGTTAAGGCACCGGAACCTTTTTATAAAATCATCTATAAATATAAATCGTTTAACAGACTTACTACAACACCCTTAAATGTCTAAAATTTTATCCACTTACACTTCTAATAGGTAATAGACTTAGGTTCCTTTAAAGGAATTTATTATTTTATATGACATGGTTAATAAATTTACCAAACTTATCGCTTAATCACCAATTTAATCACAATTTTGTCGCTCAACATACGCTTTTCCGAGGCTGTGAAGTTAACAGTAAGCAGAACGCCCGTCATAACAAAGAGTATTTCAATAAGCAGATTGATACGTACATAACGAGTTAAGTTTATGTTCTAATAAAAATAAGCATAAATTATTAAGATACAGTCAGGATAAACTGGTAGTAATGTGAAATGTGTACCCATTTGATTAATTTCTTTCGTTTATAGCAAAGGATATTAACAAATAGGGAAAATTATATAAGATTACATGTTCTTAGTAAACAGAATTACAAATGTTTTTAAACTTACAGAACATCCTTTTCAAAATTTACCAACCCTTCAACAAATATATGAATGACCGTTAGGACGGTTTCAAGCCCGCTATTTTTAGAGATCGGAATAGTTAAAGTGAAAAGTACCGCTGTGACCTGATTACCTGATTATAGTGACCGATTCATTTATATTCTCATCAGATACTTATATGTAGTGTAGTAAAGTTATTTTAATTATTTTTATATTTATAGTACAAAGAACTCTCATTTGTATATGGATAATGTGATAAGAAGTACTTAGCCGGACAGTAAAAATTATTGAACTTGAATAATAAAAACTTCATATCGATTGATGACTATTCTTATTAAGAATAAAGTTATTTTCACCATATGATTAGCAAATAAATATTAATGATTAACTGGAAGGTCAATTAAATATGGGTAGAAGTCACTGCCTAAAAAGGATTTTGCACAACTGTTCTAACAAAAAAATCTACGTCTACGTACGTGGGCTTAGAGTAGCGTTAAATGTCTTCGGTTTGATAGTTTTATTTTAAGCACGTTATGGAATGGAGTAAAATTAAATTTTGCAAACTTAGTTAATATTTTTGCATTTTCAGAATGTACTTAATTTTGTTAAGTGGAATATATTTGACAAACTTTTTCGATGTAATGTATAATGATAAAAATGTAGCATTAATAATAATTTTTTTCTCTTATTACTATGATATTTTTTTTAAACAATTTGTTACAATAGGTTATCTTCTTTAATAAGAATATTTAACGTTATGAAATCAAGTTTCTAATCCTTCGATTTCGAAGTTTTTCTTCGCGCGGAAATAGAAACAAAGAGTACAAAGGATAATGAGTGTCACTAGTGAGCCAGTTAAGCAGATAAACAAACAATTATTTATTATAATTAGTTATAAATTATTTTTTTATTGTGCAAAAATTTAATTACTAGTAAATCGAACTTAATTCGTATATATAAATATTAATTATATAAATAATCATAAGATATTATGTCTTCCATAAATTTTGACGTTTAAGCGGAAAAATATTATTAAAATTTCACAGATGCAAAGATTTTGATTTTACTACATCTTCATCTACCACGGTACCAAGTCAGGAACCAAACCAGACACATTAAAAATATATGTTGAATGTATAAGCATGCAGGCATATGCATATCTATATGTATAAATATATATATATATATATATATATATATATATATATATATATATATATAAATTATAATGAAGATACGTATACAATATTTTGAAACTTCAAAGGCGCGATATTCACCTCTGCTTTTTTTTCATACTTTTGTATACTCTAGCTTTAATTCAATTGAAGCTCAACAAGATATCCATGTGAATTATCACACTATCAATAATGAAATGCTTATTAAGTACACCAATAAAATTAATCTTCTCTATTATAAACCGTGTCTCGAATTCAACGTAATACCTCTTTCGCTCTTTGTATATGTACAGAAAAGATTAGCACTTTTGTATTAAAAAAAGTAAGCCTTATCTTTAAGTAATATTTTGCAGAAAATTCACAGGAAGGCGATGGTCTTGAAGCGTAACGGTTTCGTTTCGGCAGTCTGGCAAGCGTGATCCTACAGAGATACTTTATACAGTAAACCAGCATTGATTGTATAGAAAAAGGAGCATTCTTCAGCATAACATTGGCCAATTGCTGCAGGTCAGATGGACTGACATTTGGACGAACGGATTTTTTGGAGCCACCGCTATACTATTGGGCATTTAAATAACTTTTGGGGATTTTAAATCACAAGAACGCCCAAAGGTTACCACAACGTTGAAAACGCAATACTGTGGCTGTGTCGCATTGGGGTCGTTGGGTTAAGTTATGATTCGTTCATTATGCATTATTCTATTTCACAATTACATAATACTATTTTAGCGTTAGTATCGTTACCAAAATACAAACAATAATTACCAAATAAACTATTTACAGTGCCAATAACGCTAAACACGCATTATTCTAGACTGTCCGTTTCTGATCAATTATCAAAATTTTAAACGTAAAAATTTAAACGTCTAGACACTATTACGCTTTTTTCTAACGAAATGTACTCTAATCACATTCATTCATGAAATCTATTTCGAATAATTTTTTCTCCGAAAATATTATAAAAAACAATGTAACTGTTTTCTGGTAGTTTTGCGGACGACTGAAACTAATATTATATGAAACAATAGACCCAATATAATTCTCAGGTCAGGTATTTGTACTTCTTCAACATTGTGATTTGAGAATCTTTATGTACAACAGGCATCAGAAGTAATCTCTGCTGGACTATTATTTTCACATTAAAAAAATTCCAAACATTAGTAACAAAAATAACTTAAAATCGTCCATTTAGGTAGGTTCACTCCTTTTTCAATACAATCAATGTGTTTTTTACTCATACTTGGATGTGCACTGTAACCATACTTGGAATTACACTGAAACTTTGAATGTACACTGTAAGCATACTTTACTCATACTTGGATGTACATTGTAGAGCCTGGGTCACGTCATCCTACATTAAATTAAAAAAGATTAAAGAGTTTCAATAAAAGAATTATCGTTATAATCAGAAATGCCTTCGAGCTCTCATAAGGTAATATTTTAAGAATCGTTTGAAATTTTAAATAATGCAAGTAAAGTACACACTTTTGTTCTAAACATTAATAAGAAAAGTTTTGGGCGTGTAAGCAAAATACTAATCTTTTTAAGGTTTTTTTTATATTTAAGTAGTAAAATCGATTTACGTGTTTATTAATTCTGCAACCCAAAAAATATAAGAAATAATACTACGTTGATGCATATATATAGTATGCATGTTTATAGGTACATTTGGATATGAAAAAATTACCTTTCTATGAAAATTACCTTTCTACAAATCAAACTGCGTTAATATATTGATATTTGAAAAACTACAACCGTAACGTATTACGTGAGGCCACCGTCATTCACATGTCGAATTTTCCCGATAATGTCCAAAGGTAATCGGTGTGAAAGCAACCCAAATGGGTGCACACATTAAGCCACACTAAATCCATTTGCTGGAAGCACTACATTCATAAATTAGAAAAGGGAAAGATCGCACCAAATTTGTCTCTTCTATTCTATAATTTATATTGATTAAATTGCAGCTTAACACATTTTACTAATTTTCTTTAAGTATTTAGTTATACATATTTAGTTATCATATTACACATGTTCAGTTCATGTACCTGAACTGGACCTAGTTGGATTTAGTTATGTTAAATATTTATGTGGCTAATTATTTTTTCCCGTGCATTTGACTAAGTCAAATAACTCATTACTGTATGCTGTCCATTGGTTAATTTATTTTCCTAACTGCATGGTACATGATACTTTCTTTAAGTTCTTTACTACGACCTAGGTTTCGTTGTATTACAACATCTTCAGGTGGGCTATTAGCAAAGATTAACTCTTACGAACATCCAATAGCATTTATATGTTTCAAAAACAATGACGGAAGCCGGGTTTGTGTGGGTTTTCCCACTGCTTATCTTAATGAGCTTATTGTAGGAGAGCGGTGTAGGTTTTATAATGTTTCCGAGAGTTATACAATATACAAGTATTTAAGTGAGGGTAATAAATTCAATTGATGTTTTTCTATGAGGTTATACAATGCAAATATTCCGGTGTGTAATAAAATTTTCGACCGACGTTCGACCACATTTCTACTACAGTACTCTTCAAATTGTTTTAGCCCAACTACACATCTAAATATTTTCTACCAACTACACATCTAAATATATAATAATATCATTAAAATAAATAAATGAATAAATAAAACGGGAGATATGTTGAATTAGTGGTATAACCTTGTTCTAACTTTCAGATACCCTTGCTATTATATAAATATATTACTGAGAATAACTTCCATTTAATTTTATTACGCACCGGAATATTTGCATTGTATAACCTCATAACATTAGCAGTGGGAAAACCCACACAAACCCGGCTTCCGTTATGGTTTTTGAAACATATAAATGCTGTTGGAGGCTATTGTGGTGGAGGGATTCTTCATGGGACGGAAAAAATGTATTATCTAGATAAATTTAGGAGTAAACCGTGAGTTATGTTGCAGAAAAAAGAGCATGACTTTCATCCACGCTTTTATCCCACATTCTTACCTCTTATATATATATATATATATATATATATATATATAAGATATATATATATATATATATATATATATATATATATATATATATATATATAAGAGTTAAGAGTGTGAGGAAACTGCACTTTACTTATATCAGTATTTTTTCCATCTCTCGGAAAGAACATGATATAATTAAATAGATATTTGAAATGTATGTATCCAATTACGATTATTAAATCTAGAAATTAAAATAAGCAAATCTAAAACAATAACTTATTTACAAATAATCTTTATTAACGCTTTTGAAAAAAATAGATGTAACTAATATAAAAAAAATAAGAAATATTTATTAATTATTAACTGTTTCAATAGAATTCAGCAAGTTTTATGAGTTTTACTCGTAGTAAGGATAGAAATAAGTTCGTTTATTTTGAAAACTGTTAATATTATACACTACTAGATGTGACTGATATAAAAGTATGTTTCAATTGTTTCTTTTAAAAAGGCATAAATGTCATTTTTAACTCTTGTTCTTGCTTTTAAGGGCTATAAATTGTGATTATCCTCATTTTCACCGATAATGGCTTTGTCTATGTCCAATAATTTTATTACATAATAGAAATCCACACATAAATTTTTACTACGTTTCTAATTAGAGCATGAAACGAAATCTTCCAACTGTTATTACCATGTCCATCCTATGTTTGATATTTACATATGCACTTACTACATTCCGTTTCATAATCAAACAATACGGATGAATTGATTAGAATTTAAATCAAATTTTTGTTTAAACAGTTTGTGTTTAATTTTAGTTTGGAATTTATGTACTCACGCACAGTATACATCCCGTACATAAAACTTCACGAGATAGAAATCCTTCATCAATATGTATGATAATTAGGTTCTTTTATTTGTTAAATTCTTACGTAGTAAAAAAGCCATAGGTGCATTTATTAGTGTCATGTTGTCTAGCCATCGGAAAGTCTACCTTTGTGTTAAAATATGAAAATATATGCAAAATAATTCTAAATGTAATAGAAAAAAAATCGAACAATAAACTGGAGCGTTTAACGTATTACTTCCTTATACGAATATTCAGTTAGTATTCTATATGTTATAAATATTTTTTAAAGTATATAACTGTTGAGTTTGTTCCTATGATACCAACATTGATTATATAAAAATAATTTGTCGTCTAGTGTCCTCATAAATAGGGCTATATTCTCTATTTATATGTTGGATAAATTGCAAAATAAATACATTTCGCTTCTTTATTTCAAAACATTTTCGATTATTTGTTTTTGTCTCTCGAATTATTTTTGGTTTCATATACCCCAACTACGAACCAAAATTCTACGCCATTATTATATTAACTGCTTGCCTGTCAACTGGATGATGAACACTGCCACGAAGTTTAACGTTTTCTTTTGCGACTGGTGATAGAGACTGGGAAATTTTCTAGTGATTCCTGTTTAATCATGATCACTCGAATAAAGGGTATTGTCTTTTTTCTGTAATCGACTAATTGGTAATATTTTCTTTTAGTTCTAATTGGTTATATCACTCGTGAATCACGTCGTTAAATATTTTAAAAATACTTATAATATTTTCTTTATTTCAATAGAAGGAAATGAAACAACAATCATAAATATATTACGTACATTTCATTAGGCACTGAATAAAAGTAAATATTGAGTTCATAATTATTATTAAACGGAATATTATGAAAATGGTTTAAAAATATTACATTGCTTTTGATAATATTTTATTTACATTTTTAGAAAGATAAAGGGGATTCTTGTTTTTGAAAAGCCATAAACGTCTTATCTCCGAACGAAGAAACTTTAAGTAAAAAAAAATAAAAATAAATTGTGAAACGTTTATCTCCCAGAGGGCGGGATATTAATTTCTAGATTACAATAAACTAGATAAATACATAGATACATATATGCAGTATTACAACAACATCAAAAAACTCATATTCGGTCCGACTTTATATTAGGAACGTACAGTGACTGCTAAGAGATTATGTGAGCATATAAAAAATAAAATTATTAATTTGCAATCTGTCGTCAGTCAAACGTCTAATTCGTAAATTCTCGGAAAGGTACGTTAACACGAGGTGGAGAATCATCATGTTGATAAAACATCGATCCTCTCTGCCGATAGTATCATGATGGTGGCAGATCGTGTAGAATATTTTGTACAAGTAAAATAATTCTCTCAGTAACCCAACTAAATTAATCCATTTCCATCCGAAAAAATAAGGACTGACTAATATGTTATTAACTACGCGAGAACAGCTATTTTGATGGAAGGAGTTGTCAAAATGAGCATCTCAGTATCACTTCCACAAAAATACTTGAACCAATGTTTAATGGTTTTCCTCGGTAGTCACGATGGCTTTGAGTGATTTCGGTTTTGTTGATTGTGGCTCGACCGCCCACAAAATGCTTTCCAAATGAATATTATTCATCGTGAGATCCAACTTTAAATTTACAAAATTGGTTAATATATCAATCAGCTAAGAAATTTGAATCAGTTAATAATGATTAATAAGCAATTCTTTAAATTTATATATTCATCCACACCGTCTAATGATTTATTCCCAAAAGACGAGCAAATTTTCATATGCTTATTTTATGGTTATGCCATACTAAATTAAGGACTATTTATTTAAATTCTGATGCAAAAAATACAATTTTTAGAAGAAATGATATAAATAAAGGCAGCAGTTTTTTTTTAAACGAGTCAGCTAATTTCAATAGAATTTGTAATTTAAAAATATCTCAAGCGATAGTTCCGTATATATTTAGGTACCTAAGCGTTACACACTATTTCCATTAAACTATTTATAAATAGGAAATTTTCTAAAAACTAAATATATTGGCTATTATGTCTTTTACATGCATAAAAACGCGGTGCATATTACAAAAATTATGAGATCTTGGATAATAGCTATAGTTCTCCAAAAACTTTTAAGGAGAAATAACAAATTTAAATAAATCTTTTTTTAAATCAGACTGGATAAGTTCTACAGATAATGAAAAAAAATGTATGTGTATACTTTAAATAATGAGCTCAAAAGATAGGTTTTCTGTACATATTTCAATATAAATCATCATATGTTTAGAATCCAGGTCAGGTCATTAAAAAGAGATTAATTCTTATGAGATTCTGTAACATTTTTTACCTTATTAGTTTTGACATTTTGGAAAATTATCGTGCTACAAACAAAAGATTGTTGATAAAAACTTCGGGGGTGAATGTTAATAATATGTAATGCATTTATAAAAGTGTTCAACAATTTTTATCGTATATTAACTAAAAATAAATTAACATAAATTAAAAATAATTATTATTTCCTTAAACGAACTTTATTCTAAAAAAATTTCAACTATGATAATTAATATAATTGCGAATAACAAACCATGACTTATGTGTTGCTGTTCAAATTTGTAGACTTTATGAGGCGTGTCCTAATTCCTAAGGAAATATAGAGACACCTATATTGTCTGATAGTGTAAAGCTGGAACATATTTCTAATCACTGGTATGTATTCCTTGTTAAAAAATCATAATTGATACACGCGATTGTCTTGTCAGCTAATCATCATATCAGATGTATTATAATTTTATTATATTTTAGTTATTATATTAGAAATGTTGAAAGCACACAAAAACTCAATTATTTCCTTAGAAAAACATTACCTTATAAGCTACGAAATATTACAAATTTGTAATAAGAAAGTGGACGTTAAATACATTCGATCTCCGCAATAGTGTGTACAGTAAGTGCCATTATTCGTCTTCACTGGACAAAAGAAGAAAAACATCCACTGAAATATTATATACGGACAGTGGTATAAAAAGGATTATTACAAAACAATAATTTGGCTTCTCACCCTAGATACGAAAGGTTATCGGTTATTTACAAACCTTTTAAAACCGATGAAACTACTGAAAGTTCTGTATTGGTAGTAGTTTAAATTTAGGCATTTTACAGTACAAACAGGTATGCCCCATAATTACTTTATACACGAGTCCTTCACATTTGACTATTAAGAATATAGAGACATTATAGATATCATGTGTTTATCATTTTAATTAAAAGTACAGCTGTGATGATATGACTATCACACACGTACAAAAAGATAAAACGACTGGTATTAAGAAATCAAGTTATTAAAATTCATGTCGCCTTTATTATGGTATATAACTTGATCTGTGTGCATCTGGCATAAAATGTCTTGTAAACTGTTTTGTCTTTCACCGTTAATAAGATACAATATGGCGTATGAATATAAATGTTTAAACATAGGTGCGGAGTTCTAATAAGGTTTCAGACTTTGAGGCTCGAAATGGGAAAAACTAAGTTATTGTAATTTTGCTTTCATATTTTTTTTTCATTATTAGCAAATATGTACACAACTATCTAGCGTAGATTAAAATAATATGGAAAAAGAAAAAACCTTCTGCATCAACGTTCCCAGTTCATTAAACAACAAAAATGATTGAACAGATCACCATTATTACTTAAATTCAGGCAATATTACTTAAAGCCATATGAATCATGGTGTACGAACGGGGTCTTTACTATAAATTTGTGTTAAGTCAAGTTTTGCGTTAAGTCAATCATTCACCCTATTTTTTATTTGAGTTCTCACTTACATACTTTTCAATGTAATAATTTGAAGTAGGTCTAAATAAAAAAACCCATTTTAAACAACGATCATGAGAATGTTAATTTTCTTTTGTAACCGAATTATTTTAAATATTTCCCCTTGAATTTAATAAAAAAGAGGGATCGAAAGAATTTTCGACCCCAAGGTAAAAACGAGTAATAAAGAAAGTTGATTAGTATTGAAAGTTGATTATTAAGTTGTTTTGTTGTATAATTTTAAATAGTCCAGGAATCTTCACAAATAAATATAAAAATAACATCACACACGTATTCATGTAGATATAAAATAAGAGTTATCGTACAATATTATTTTAGAGTAAATCAATGTAAATTTTAAACTACCATTTTTTCCATATTAAGATTAGCACATAAATAATACAGGCACTGTAACGTAGCTATTTTATGTGCATGCTTATTTTAGGATGATCATGAAATCTGATTATTTTACAGATTCGAATGTAATTACTTATTACATATTTTGCGTATTAGTACATATAGTCAAGTATATTTTGTAAATATTTGAAATATTGTTTAATAGTTATTGAATAGTTAGAGAACAGGTCATAATTAATATTGAATATGTTTTTATTATATGTTTGATATAGTATCCTGCAGATACACATAACTAATCATGAATTCTACAGCACGATACAACAAATTATGATAAACTTATAAACTTTCAATTACATTTAAAATATTATAGAAGTGATAATAATATTTACATTTAATCGGTTATACATCTTCATTCCGTTGAGTCACGACCCACAATCGAAACCATGTTTCAGTTTTCTGAGGTCGAATGACCTTATGCGTATATACAAATTTTGGAGAGAATTTAATTTACAGGTTGGTTCAAAAGTCCGTTAACATTTCACACGATATGTAATAAAAAATGTTTATTTATTCTGAAAGTACACAATTTGGGCTTTTATTTCCTAAAAATCACACTATCTATACTTACCTTAATTTTGACCCTTAATTTTTTTACACTACTTTTTTTGCGACACTACTTTTTTTGCTACATCCTGGAGCGGAAATTTTCAATGACCGACTGACAAGTGTTTCGCTAAATGTTTTGCATTTCCTCGCCAATATGAGCCTTTAATTCCTTGCTGTTAAAGACTACTTTTAAGGTATTCCCAAAGGAAAAAAATAATCTGGGATAAGTCCGGGCTGCGAGGTGGCCAGTTAATGTCACCTCTTTTGGATATAACTTTTTGACCGAAAATTTCGCGAACTGCACTTAAAGTATCGTTGGAAGTGTATGTTGCCCTATCTTACTAAAACCAAGAACGTTGATTGAAACCATCAAAATCCTGAAACGCTGGCGCAAACAAGGTCTGTACCATGGCAATATACCGCTCTGTATTCACTGTAACAGCGTTTTCTCTTTGATCTTCATAAAAATATGGACCAATAATGCCTCATGCTTATAAAGTTGCCATACAGTAAATCTTGGGTGAATGCAGGGGTTTTTAATGCTTCAATTTCGGATTAATGTCACTCCAATATCTGCAGTTTTGTCTGTTTATATGTCCATCGAGATTAAAGTGGGCTTCGTCTGAAAAAAATGTTAAAGCTGGCAAACCTCTCTAGCCTTTCGTTAGCAAACTGCAGCCTATGAGCATTATCTTGAGGCTATAACTGTTGGTTCACATTTGGATTTTGTACGGATGCAAATGTAAATCCTTGTATGGAATGAGGTTTAAAGATGTTTTGGATACGTTTAAGACGCTAGACAGCATTCGAGTAGAGAGTCCAGGTTGTTCACGAACAGACGCTCTAACACGCTTTATGTTTATGGGATACCGTGATGTTCTAGGTCATGGTTTATCAATTTTTGAACGAGTTTCTTCACAGTTCTGGACCCGTTTTTGATCAATTGAGCGCAAAATTTTCGTTGCGCTAGAGTCGAAGAATCGTTGTTTCGATAGTACTCGCCTACGCAGAACACACGTTGTTTCTCATTGTATGACACCATGGCATTAAATTCCCATCGGTTCCTCTAACATTCTGTACCTCACCCATCCCACCTCTCCCTTGCTGTTCGACGCAGCTGCCGATTCAAATATTAACGGAGTTTGGACCACCTGTATCTAGGTTGTCTTTAGTTGGATCCACATAGCACATATTTTCCTGATCAAGTAACCATAGAAAAGGAGTGTGACAAAAATGCTTTTTTATATTATGCGCCTGAGGCTATGAGCCAAGGTTTTGATCAATTTTTGTTCTCGTGTTTTAAGAGGTAGATAGTCGCCAGAAAAATATGAAAGTAGGCGTGGCTAGAGCGGTGGGAACGGAATGCGTATGAAACTCGACCTCTGTTGTTTTGTGTGTGAAACAGCGGGTGGAATATAGTCCGTTTCAAAAAAGTATACAGGACTATAATTCCGCAATTCCCAAGAGTATATCTTAGAAGCTTATGTAAGTACGTTTCAAAAAGGATTTTTCAAATAAGATCATTAGTGTGTAACAATCTTAAAAGCTTCCCTCCAAAAGGTATGATCAGAGGTTTAATCAGATATTTCTTTACATACTTGAATAATTTATTTTCAATTATACATATACTAAAACATATTGACGTAGTTAATAAAACATATATGTATTTTTATCTATACCTATAAAAAAATTGTAACGAAGTCGTGTTTGTATATTGAATATTTTTTAAAATAAAATGCATTCGCCTGACAAGGCCCACTTTTTGCAAAATGTTAAAAAAATCAGGAAATTATGTAATTAATAAAATTTACCGTCAATGTGGCAGACATTATTTATTTATTGCTTTGATGTTACAAAATATCACTATATTTTATCTGCTCGTCATATTAAAAAAGTACTTTTTAAAAAGCTCAATTTTTGGCATTATTAGGAACCTTAGTTTCTAATAAAATCCATCACATAACTATTCTATTATATAAGAAAAACCGAATTTTGTGTTTGTTCCGCTCAAAATTATAATTTAGAAGTCTTAGTTTAAGTCTAAATTCTAATTATTAGCACAATTATTTAGTCAAAATTAGGTTATGGGCATTCTTAGATCTATTAAAAAGGAAAATTGCTATAAATATCTCATGAAATGAAAATGAGACATATTTTTCTGCTATGGCTAACTAACATGTAACAAACAAACTAAGAAACTAATTGGAATCAATCATTAATTCAAAATTACAATTTGCTATGGGTCTTACTGGAATTATTAGAAAAACATTGCCTTAAGACAAGAATACACTTCTATGGAACATACTTAGTGAAAACTGACATTTACCTTTAATCACACAAGTCAACGAATTATTTTCTGGCCTAATTTCGTACTCACCGTTAGGTCACATAAAATCTCCGTCTTCTTTCGTTAAACCCACACATTCTGCATAGTTCCAAGCTTGGTACCCTTGTAGTCTGTCTAGCAAACTTGGCAGTACAACACTTCACTTTTTGTTTTCTTTTACGTATTCTTGCTGACCTTGATTTGGTTATAACTTCTTTAGTTCCTTTCAGATGCTTTTGCAGGTTTTTTTATAAGGCTCTTAAGTGCTTTTTAATCGTTTTCGTCTTATTATCAGAATTTTTGGCTTTTCTTTTTTATATCCTTGATTTTTTAGTCTTTTCTTTAAGAGCATCTGACAAAACTTGAATAATACATTGGCCAATGTAATATAAAGTTTTGCGCTTTTTCAGAATTAACATTTGCAAACTTTGATATCCAAATTATTTCTTAAAAGATGTTTTTACAGCTAATGTTCCAGAATTTTCTTTATTTTGATAAAGGAGGTATATCTTCAGATTCAAATATTGATTTCCTTGGGTGGTGATGAAGGTGTATCTATTCTCTGGAACGAGGATATAAATTTTCTAGGTTTTCAGACCCTGAAGAAGAGTGATGAATATCAATAATACTGGCGCGATGTTAATACTAATTTGAGAAAGCATGCAAATGCATGCTACAAATATTTTCGTTACCGAAGTGCGTATTCAATAGCTTTAGGAACTTGCGGATTTTCTCATAATACGATAATTAGGTTTTGTTAGGACATTTCCGCATTACAATAAAACATCCTTAGGTAACAAAAAATAATAAAATAGTGAAACTTACTTGGCGTTATATCCTGAAATTTAAATAACAATCTTATAGAAGGAACATAAAAGTCTTGACTGTTTTCGCCGAAAATTTCAATAAATTGTTCGTTGAAGTTTTTAGAGATTTATCGTATTATTCATGACAAATTGATAATTTCTGTCAAAATGGTGGCGGGGCAGGCTTTGTTGGGCGACAGTACCTTATTTACTTCCATTAATGCTTTCAACACACCCTCGTCAAGAACTTTTGAGTGGATCTTTGTGCACAATCGGCTCCACTCGCGTTGTGTGATTCAGTTATCCTTCTGCTAATGGAGACTGTATTTGATATTACTATCATTTCAACTTTTTGTACATATGCATAATCTAATAATTTGTGTGTAACATACAAAATATAACTTCAGAAAACTAGGAAGCTCAGAAAATTCCGGATGAAAGGAACACTTCAAAACAGAAGATGTACCACTCCCGAAACATATAAAAGTGTAAATATGTGCGAGTATCTGTAGGTATATTTGTCATTTTACAGAACCTGGAAATATTTTAGCTTAAATTTGAAATTTATAGCTAAAATAGAGGCTAAGATTTAGTATGTTCACCGTCGTTATTGCAGTGATGTATTAGATTGATCACATGCTTAGAGCTTTGATAGTACTGTGCACCGCGTGATCCCAGGTTCGATTTCCGGCCGCTCAACGTGTGAGGCTGGATTGATGTTCTGATAGGATATGAGAGGTTGCTCTCGTAGCAAAAAATCGGCTAGGTATATTAACTATGTATATTTATGTTTAAAATTCGATAAATACATCCTGATAATTATTAGGATAATATAATAATCATTATTAGACCCTTCAATTTGAAGCCGTGAGAATGGTACATTGAGACTGAATGTTTGATAAGGGCTAAAGTCTAGTTGTTATTATATTATTCATCACCAGATACTGGAATTTATGCTTCTAAGAATTGTCCAACAAAAATGAAAACCTTTTAGAGCCCAAACTCAAAACTTCTAAACGTAATAGTCGCTTAGGTCTAGGTGTTGGTATTCTAGTCCTGAAATTTGCGGGTATAAAAAGTCACCATTGAAACCGAAAATTTTTACACAAATTCAAAGTTTTTAGCTGTAATATTGGATAATATCCAGGTATTATTATCTTGGTAATAATCCAACCCACGACTTTGCACGTTTAAGAACTGTCAAACAAAACTGAATATGAGAGCCAAAATTCAAAGATTCTAACTGCAATAATGCTTAGAGCCGTCTGTTATTATCTTGGTCATTATTAGTTAATCCATTAATATGATATATTAGGAGTGTAAGAAATGCCCAATAAAACTAAATATTTAATCTCAAACTTGCAGTTTCTAGCTACCTATAAGAATACCAGTCCCCTGGCTAATAGTGGCTAGGATCCGGGTATCATTATTCTGGTCATCAATACACTATCGAGTTTGCATGTGTGAGAACAAAAGTCGAAAGTTCTTACTGTAATATTAACTTAGATCCAGGTATCACTATCTTGATCATTATCAGACTCTTAAATTTATGATGTGAGAACTACCCATTAAAACTAAACATTTGAGGTCAAACTCGATGATTTTACCTACAAAAGGGGACAAAATCCAGGTATTATTATCTTAGTTATCGCATGACTCTTCAGTTTGCGCATCCAAAATCTGTCCAGGAAAATTAAATATTGGTGCCCAAATTTAAATCAATACTTACATTGCACGGTGGTTTCATTCATAAGTCATAAATCGAAAAATCAATACCTTAAATTCTCACTTCTAATTACATCTTTAACTAGTGCGAAAAACAAACTACCCGAAAACATTCAAATATCATCGCTAATAATTGCTTTTCACTTACATTTTGAATTATGAAGTGTGCTCTTTGCCGCTCTCTTACCAGTGACCCATCTTTGCCATAACATTATTGTTATTTGTTTGTTTATTTAAGTATTCGTGACATGAAAATGTAAGGTCAAGTATATATTGCAATACTTAAGATTTTAATTTTTTTATGTATCATAATATTTTATTGCAAATAATTTATTGTTAACGGAATTATCTCACGTTGGCTTTTCAGCAGTGAGTGCATTACTCAACAGTTTGGATGAGTCAACATCAGCAGTTATTAGTGCGGATATAGTTTTATCATTTTTTGTAGAAGCTAGGCTTATGGAAAATCAATATTTGCTGATAATCAATTTTGTTAACAGTAAGATTTCTAGTAAAATTTTACTATCGTTTCAGTGTGCTTTGAAAGCTAAGAAAAGGTGCTGTCTTAGCGATATGATATGACGAAATCAAAAGCCGAAATCGAGTTGAAAATTTGTTAGATCACACAGCTTCGCGGATCTTGGAGTCGGATAAAACTGTTTTAAATAGCATTTCAGTATATTTAGTTAATTTAACTTTATTACTACTGTAATGCTTTTGGAAAGTAAAGAAATCACTATTTTTATAATGTCTTCACTCAATTAAATCGTGTCTTTTCAATTATAATAAATATCATGGGCGAAACTAATAGTTTACAATCTGTAACTGAACAAAAAGGAATCAATAAATAAATTTGGTTTTAATAATTTTTGTATAGTTTCTCTGTTTTTTTTTTAATGGTCATTGGTTTTCTATAAAATTACAATAATTTACAGAAAAAACAGGGCTATCAAATGGAACAGATACATGTTCTTATTTATTTCTATAAGATAAAAAACTCGTAAGAATATTTAATTAAGTTTCCCATTTTTTTAAATTAACGATCACTAGGTACATAATTGGCTAAACTCACATTTCATCCATTTTTTATATATAAAAATAAAAATTCTTTGTGAATTTTGATCATTTTTATTATGAAAAAAATTAAAACAATTAGCTATTGATAGAATATATAAAGAGTTTAAAAATAGGAACATTTTCCGTATTTCTCCTGTAATTATATATCCTTTCTCGCATTAGTCCCGAAAATTGAATTAGGCTTCGGATATAACTAAAGGAAATTTTTTTTAAATATTGAAATGCTTCAGAATCTTGACACTCTTCGTTAATTTGATTTACTGCCTGTTTGAATTACTTCTTAAGACTTAATTTTATATGTCTATAAGTTTTATTTCTTGCTTAGGTTCGACAATTCTCATTTGATATTACACAGGTTTCTATGATGAGCAATGTTTTCAATGCGTTGAGCCTACTTCACTGTCACATAAACAAAAGTAACAAGTATATTTAATATATCCGGCTTACATTCCCTTAAAAATGGGGAACATTTTAAATTCCCTTTCAGGGATCAGGAACATCGCGGGCCGGATGCATACGTTAAAATCTCAAGCACCGTTATCAATCTTAGTAATTATCTTCGGGCATTATTTTATGAACCATGGGAAGAGAATAAAAATAATCATGATTTAGAAAAGTAAGCTATATATTGAAGAAAATTAATAAAGTTATCCTATAGTTACATCACTAAATGCTTTATTCAAAATTGGTCATAAATTTTTGAAAAAAAATCACAACTGTTGGTGAAAAATCCTAGTAATTAGACTATTTACATTAATACATACAGACAGCATTTGCAGCATACATACAGACAGCATTTAAACTATTGTTTAAATGCTGATATTATGAATTTCTTTATATGATTTTATATTTCATCTCACCCCTTTGTACATTTTAGCGGCGAGTTATGTTTCCATATAAAATGTTTTTGATACCCCTTTCCATAGATTCTTTTCTCAGAGATTTTTTATGGATTTGTCTTTGGAAATTTCCCAGATATTTACGTCATTTATATTATTTGAGAATGTTCTTAAAAATATTCCTAGGGCTATCTTACATAAAGTTCTGAAAGAAGTAATTTTGCAATCTTCAGAACTGGATCTTTCAAATAATGTCGCAGCTTTTTCCAAAATTTACTTATAAATATTAAAAAAAATTACTTAAAATTAAAAACATATTTTTCTAGCACAATTTAGATTTTGGTAGGTTTATATCCTTTTGAATTTCCACATCAAATATTTCCTGAGAAAAACAGACGTCTGTGAAAGATATGCGGAGGGACGGGCATGTAGGATTAAAAAAATTATAACTCGTGTAACAAAAATAGAATATTTATTATCTCAAAGTAAAAAGTTGTTTATTTACTACAGTTTGAGAGCATGAGAGCTCTGATATGTAATACGGACTCAGTCCTTAATCTACTTTAATAAGGTTGTTTAATGTTTCCAAATTCATAGTGAGATAACTTGTCTCGTTGAACTTCAGACTCGATACTTGGATGGGTCTTATGAGAGACTTGACTGTGTATACCTTCACCTATCTTTACATATTATAAAACTGTAAAATGATTTAGGGTCACTTAAGCCGCATTAGTCGACGCATAATAATTATATTAATGTATAGTGTCTATGTATATATATATATATATATATATATATATATATATATATATATATATATCAATAGATGGTACTACGAGAACATTAAATCGCTAAATGAAAAAAATGAAGCTTTCCACCTAGACACAGTGGTGAAATAGGAATGACCACAGATGAAGTACCTATAGAGTAAAAGGACAGGAGTAGGTGTAGTTAGCAATATGAATGCCGGCAGACGTAAAAATATTTAGACGATAATGGCAGAAGTAATAAAACACATAATTATTGCTTTCGGAATAGCAGTTAGCACGTTTGTCTGTGTGCCTGTTTATTTATTCGCACGTTGTGAAAGGATATTAAAAGTATTTTGATGTAGTTTTTACTGATGCAATATGTTGGGCCTGGGGTAAAATATGTTTTCCTTCGATCGATTATTAAAAAAGAAGAAACAAAAGTTTGACGTGTCAATACAACGTGCACTTACTGAAAAATAGTTTAAATTTGTAATTACCGTAAATGATTGTGTATTAATCTTAAAGTCAAATTAATAATATCTTCTACAAGTCTACCCATGAATCAGGTCGCGGGCCCAGCTAGTCACACATAAATTATAAGTTGCTTCCCAAAAGCAGGGACTTTTCGCACAAATCGGAATTCACGAAGCAAGGGTTTTCATTCGCGCACGCGCAAGCATACGCACATGTGCATGCGCGCTCGCGCATCCAGGCACGCACGCAAGCCCGCACGCTCATACGCACGGTCGCACATAAGCACGCACGTAAGCATGCAGCAGGCTTGCTAACCAACGAATGCTTTTTTCCGACGTATTCCACGTCACATTCGTCACAGGCCGGATAATTTTCGTTCATGAAAATTGAAATAAATCCATTTAATAGTTGCTGAGAAAATCGTGTGCATACACAGATGGGCGCAGCTGTGGGTATTGTTTCAAGTATCTATAGATATTTGCATGCAAATGTATACCTTCCTCTTAAGTGCATCACTTAATGCTGATGATTACGACTCCCTTTAGATATATAGATATTTTTTTATATATCGTCATAATTTCCGGTTTTCGGTACTATGCAGGGTGTCATGTAGCGGAGTCATAAGCGGAGTCAAAACAGAGACATCCCCAAAGTCTCGGTTTCGTTACCTTTCCGTGACAACATCTCAACGACTAGTTCAAACAAACAAAATTGACAAACTTGTTTTGATTTCGAGCTCTTTCAGAATTGTCACTTCCGTTCTGCGTTCGGTTTGTGAGACGTTGAAAATCTTCTTCGTTCGACTATCTTCAGCGTCCATGACTTAGAACCGTACAGAAAGAAGAATAAGATCAATTCTGCAACCAAATGCCACTTGGAGTACCTTGAGTTGTTTTTGACATTCTATTCTTTATCTAAGAGATTTACGCTTTTAACTCTGCTTATTTTATGTCGCAATATATATATGTATATATATATATATATATATATATATATATATATATATATATATATATATATGTGTGTGTGTGTGTATATTATGTCGCAATATATATTACGTCTTCTTAAAATCCACATTTACTGGAGATGCTGAAACCTACTAATTAAGTTTTGAATAATTTCCCGACTTGCAAAGGCGGTGAACTTCAATTTTCCGGAACACTCCACTAATTACAATTTCTTTTAGGCCTTTTAATGGATATTACAAGTCCGCACTAACTACTTCCATTCTTTGTAGAGGAGATATCATTTCTAACTCGTTTTCTGTTATTAGGGTTGCGACATCAGCATAATATGTTAAGTTTGTTAGTTTTACACAACGCACGATGACACCTCCTTTTCGACTGTTACGTTTTGCTGTTAAGACTAATTCTTCATACGTATTACAGATGTTTGGTAATAGAATGCATGCCGGTCTTATTTTATTTGCACTTTTAAATGATTTGGACCTAGTTATGTGTACTTTCACAAAAAAAAAAGCTTCATGTAGATGAAGAGTACAGCAATTCAACCGGATGTTTAAGTATACCTAGCTGTACCAGGACTCTCATCAATTGGGTTCACTTGAAACAAATGAAGACGTGACTATAATTCACAAAACATGTCACCATAGGTATATAGTATACTCGTAGCATTAATATAGCAGCTTTCGAATTTTCAAGATATGCTCACCAGTGCCTCTATTTTTATGAAACAATTTTGTTTTTGTGAATAATATACATGAGAAACTTGCTGGTGTTAAGCATTATCAGGAGATTTTCGTTGTCGTTGCATTTTTTTAAAATCTCTTTTTATATGAATATGCTATCTTTACGCAATTTTGTCCGATTAAGATAACAGCTTATCATCCACATCTGTGTCGAGGCAAGTTTTTTAATGAACTCCATTTCAAATAGGTGGACACTTTTGAGGAGATCGCCTGTTTGAGCTTTAATTGGGGACACTTATACATATATTTTTTACAAATGATTTCTAGAACTGGTTCTTACCTAGGCAGCATTTTTTCTTGATCTATCGGCTCAGACATCTATATAGCTGGGTGTTATAAAGTTATTGACTAATTGAAAGCTATATTTTCATTTGGATCGTCATCCATATTTCACATCATAGAGTTTTGTTATAGCTTTTTATCGTTTTTTAGTATTAAGTGTATTTTAGAATTCCTCCCATATGCCATTTGAGATTATCTTAGAGGTGAGTTAAAACACATACGCACACACACATTTCTATATTCCCCCATTTTTTTTAAACACGTATTTGTATAGCTTTTTTATTCTATTCAAGACATATTGCAAAGGTAAACCCATTTTTTTAAATATAATTTAATCACTGTACAATGGTCCTTTATTGTGTTCCAAGATTGTGTATCATTTTAAAAAAATTATAGTCATCTTTATTTTATTTACATTTATGTTGTATGAATTTGAAAAGAGTTCTAAACTTTAATAAACTTACAGAGTGACAATGTATACGTGTCAATGTCACTGTAATTATAACTATTCGCCAGCATAGAATGCGGCATCACCCGGTTTCAAACACGGCGCACATGACTTTACGGGTGATTACAAGACGTGTTTTGAGCATTTACCTCATAACCCTAATGTGACAAAACCACAGTATTGCGTTTTCGACGTATTGGTGTCCTATGGGCGTGCCTGTGATTTAAAGTCCCCAACCGTGAGTATAATATTATAAATATGTAGTACCTGTTTGTAAGATGTATGTAAGTCTATTTATAAATATGTCGAATTGTTTAATTAAATGAAATTTGAAAAAGATCATTGGTTATTCGTTTGACTCCTTAATCCTTAATTACTCGCTTGGGATTTATATTACCCCACTGCATTGTTGAAGCGTTGTCACTGCGCCATTTTAAAATTTAATGTGATGGCGTTCCCAGTATCTGCATAAATATCTCCCCCGCCTCGGTTCTCTCAAGAGCGTCGCTCCGCACCGTGTGGTTGTGTCAAAAGATCGTGTCTGGGGCGTATATAGCCCCACACAAGTGTTACTGTGACCACTTTTTCTTGACAAGTGAGTATCGCCATAAGCTTAGTAATAATTTTTCATCAACCTATATTCTTTTTGATGGCTCCTTGTCATAATTTTGATGATGTGACGAAGGTATGCAGAACTTTTCGATTTTACCCACAACTTTATTCTAGCTGTATACATTTATACGTTATTGTTTAATCTGTATGATTTTTTTAATTTGTCAGGTAATTTTTAATATCCTTGCAGAGTCGCGACTCATGAAACACTCCATATATTTTTGTTAATAAGTTGTAATTATATTTATATTATAAGCATTTTATTTAAATAATATCTTAAATAGACTACGTACTTAGATCCGATTAGCAATTTGCAAGCAATTCAACCCAAAATCAACCATAATAAATTAATAAATGAGTAGTCTAAAAAATTTGAAAAGCATAGTAATGGACAAATTTACCGCGTTAACGATATTTCCTTATACTATAGTTTGGATACGCGCAGAGTCCACAAACAACTAACATATTTTCTATTTAAGACTGCTGTTTTGTGAGAGACAAAAACATAATAGAAAGTCTACCATGTGAGGAATGAATGTTTTTTTATAAACTGGATGTTCAAAAATGGAGTACAATGGTATACATATTCTAGCAGTGATGTACATATTCTAACAATTGAAAATTTGTTTGCAATCTTAATAATTACAATGTTAAATTCACTGCACAACAAATAACATATGTGACCGGGTTACAAATAAATCTATCATAGATAAATTTTTAATTAAATCAGAGACCATTTGTAACAGACCTAATTCCTTAATCGACAGTAGATAAAATTTAAAAAAAACATATCTTTTGCCATATTCGCCCAAAGATTGTTTCAATAGAAATTTTCATGCTGGAAATTATTACTGGCAATTTCTTTAATATATCACACGGCGTTTCCGTGTCTCTTCTCGAACATAAATGCGCTATTGTAACAATTCCTAAATTTTAAGTCCTAAAAATATGAGTTCATTTCCTGTAATATATTATGTATCAAAAATTATTAATTTTTTTCATTAAAAACCAGTTGTAATCGAGCTTAGGTAGACTTAGTATCGAAAAAAAGACGTATATGTTACTATATATACAAAAAGATTGTTTAATTGAAAATTTGTTTATTGGAAAAAATGGGCCTTTTCAAACACTTATGCGCTTTTCGATTAGTTATTTTGTAATTATTCCTGATTTTAACTCCTGAAGATTTGAACTCATTCGGTGAAATATTTAATTTTTAAAAAATATTTTTTTAAATTATCAAGTTATTTTTGAATGGAAATTATAATTATGTTTCGAAAATTAAGATCTTATATGTTTAAAGAAATTAAAGTTTTCTCACTAGAAAAAAATTACTGCCAAGTTCTTAAATATGTCACAGATTGAGTTTCCGTTGACCCTCTCAAATATAAATGCGTTTTTCCATTAACCATTTTTTTACCATTCTCAATTTTTTATTTTTCAAAAGGAATTAATTTATTTAAATATTTTTTGTATCAAAATAATTAATTTTATTTAATTTTTTAAGTTACAGACAATTTCTTTTCGAGCTATTTTTCAAAATAAAATAAGTAGATTATATTTGAAATAACAAATATCTTTGACCACTTTTACAAATATTTATTTCTGTGAAAATTTCTTTATTGGAAAGATATTACTGGCAACTTCTTTAATACACCACAAAATTATTTTCCGTGGGTTTCCTCAATCATGATTACACTTTTCCATTTGACATTTTGTAATCATTCCTTACTGAAATTCATAAAAATATGAATTCAATTCTTGTAAAATGTTATGTGTGAAATACAATTTGATATCGATTTACTTAATTAATCTACTGTAGACTGTATCCGAAAAAGCAATAAACTTTTAATATATTTGCAAAAAGATTCATTGTATCTAATTATTGATATTTTTTTACTGGAAAAATTATATAAAAATTTTCAATATATAACGGAGTTCTTCTCAAACACAATGGTGGTTTTCGATTAATCGTTTTGTAAATATTCCTAATTTTTATTTATAAAAATGTGAATTTATTTCCTGAAATAGTTCATGTGTAAAAAAACAATGATTTTTAAATTATTTAAATTAAAAACAATTTGTTATGACTATCTTTGAAACAAAAATATCTTTTATTATATTTGCAAAAAATTATTTCAATGTAAATATTCTTCCTGGAAAAAATTAGTTACAATTTCATAAATATATCCGTGATTGTCCGTGGATATTGTCAAACATGAAAATTTTCCAAATCGACCGTTAACCATATTTGACAAGGACAAATTAGTTTTCTTACATTTACAGAAAGATTATTTCAGTGAAAATTGTCTTCCTGGAAAGATATGTCTGGCACATTCTTTCATATCTAAGAGAGTGACTTTCCTGTGGTCTTCTCTAACTATAAAGCGTTTTTCAATTAGTCATTTTGCAGAAAATACCTAATTTTATTTCCTGAAAAAGTGTATTAATTTCCTAAAATGTTTTATGTGTCAATATCATTTGTTTTTTTTAATTATTATTTAAAATTATTTTTTACAGAGGATTTTCTAAATCAACAGTATACTTTATCTAAAAAAAATAAAATTTACTATGTGTGCAAAGAAATCATTTCAATGGAATTTTTTTTCTAAAACTACTCTTTTTTCCACAATTTACAATCGTGCTATTTTCTAAACCGATAGTTGACCATAGTTGGAAAAAAATTATTTTTTACTGTATTTACAAAGATTACTTCAATGAAAATTCCTTACTGGAAAAAATTACTGACAAATCTTTAATACATATGACGGTGGTTTTCTGTTATGTGAATGCATTATTCGATTCCTCATTTTATAAAATTTTATTTTAAAATATTTCATGTCTCAAAGGCCATAATTATTTTTAATTGAAATATCGGTAACTGAATTTTTTAAATCGATTGTGGAATATATTTAAAAAAAAACCTAGCTATAAAAATATTAATATTACTAAAATGTATGTGCCTTTTTATTAGTCATCTTGCAACATTCCTAATTTTAATTCCTAAAAACGTTAAATAGTTTCCTGAAATGTTTTATGTGACAAAAATCTTAATTATTAAAAAAAATTTAATGAAAATAATTCATTATAAAATTTTTTTAAATCGATAGTGGAATATATTTGAAAGAAGGCATATCTTTTACTATATTTGTAAAAATAATGTTTTAATGAAAAGAATTTCTAGCTCCAGCAAAATTACTGATAATTACTTTAATGTATGACGGAGTGATTTTACGTGGTTCTTCTCAAAAATGAATGAGTTTCTTGATTAGTCATTTTGTAATTATTCTTAATTTTAATTACTAAATACACGAAATACTTTCTGAGATATTGAATGTACCAAAATAATTATTTTTTAAATGTATTAATTTAAAACAATTTGTTACCGGGATATTTTCTAAATCAACAGGAGATTATGTGTAAAATATTAATATATTTTCATAAAGCCTATTTTAATGAAAAATTTGCTAATGACAAGAAAAATTAAGCATATATTTTAATAAATTACGAAGTGGTTTTTCGTGGGTCTTCTCAAACATGAATGCGTATTTCCATTAATATTTTTTAAAAATTGAAAATTTTATTACTCTATTTGTGAACTTATTTCGTGCGATATTTTATGTCTCTAAAACGTTTATTTATTTTTAGTTTTTTATATTAAAAATAATTATCTAGTTATCTATTTAATGTATCTATTTATATATATGGTTCTCCTTGAGTCTTCTCAAACATAAATGCGCTTTACAAGTAATCATTTTGGTGATTCATGAAAGAGCTCTTCACTGATCATCTTCTAACAATTTTGGTTCCTATAAATTTTTATGTGTCAAAAAATAAAATTATTTTATTTGTCAAAACATTGAAGTTCATCAATTTTGTAAATTAAAAAATATTTGTATCGTGTTAGCTTCTAAATACGCAGCAGATTATATTTAACAAGAAAATACACTATACAGTATTTGCAAAGATTAACTCAATGAAAATTTTCTTAATGAAAGACAATTATTAGCAAGTTTTTAATATATCACATGAGTGATTTCCCCTGAGACTTCTCAAATATGAATGCGTTATTCGATTTACTATATCGTAACATTTCTTAATTTTAATTGTTACAAATATGAATATTCTTTCTGAAATATTTAGCCTGGCAAAAATTATAATTTTTTTCTAATTTTTTAAATTAGAAAACTTTTATAATTGAGCCATTTTCTAAATCGACAGTGGTCTACATGTGAAAAAAGAAAAAAAATACCTATTACCACGTTTACAACAATTTCTTGAAATAAATCATGTACCGAAAAATATTTTTTTTTAAATTATTTAAATTAAAAATAATTTCTTGTCGAATTATTTTCTAAATCGACAGTAGACTATATGTGAAAAAAAAAATTTAGTATATTGAAATAAAAGTTTATTGCATTGAAAGTTATTTTACTGGAAAATATTGATTAGTTCTTTAATATATCAAAGCGTGATTTTTAGTTTGTTTTCTTAACCTTCAATGCGCTTTTTGTTTACGTATTTTGTAACACTTTCTAATTTCAGTTCCGAAAATGCGAATTAATTTCCTGTAATACTTTGTGCTACGGAACATTTATTTATTTTTTTAATTTTAAAACAATTTTTACCGGGATGTTTTCTGCCTCGAAAGTAGACTATATTGGAAAAAAAAACATATGTCTGTGACAATATTTGACAAAACATTATGTCAATACGAATTTTCATTCACTGAAAAAAATAAAAGACTTACGCTTAGTGAATATTTTCTAGTATGAGTGCGCTCTTTGATTACTCATTTTGGAATAAGTACTAATTTTAATTTCTAAATATCATTTTAGTTATTTAATTGCTTTTATTAATTTTTGTTAAATATAAACAAAATTTTTTTCGAGTTATATTCTAAATCGAACACAGATTATATTTGAAAAAGAAAATCTTACACTATATTTGTAAAAATATTATTTCAATGAAAATTTTCTTGCTGGAGAAAAATTACTGGCAATTTCTTTGACACATCACAGAACGATTTTCCGTTTTCCTCACAAATATGAATGCACTTTTCGGTTAATAGTTTTGTAACAATTCCTAACATTTATTCCTAAAAATATGAATTCATTTTCTATAATAATTGATGTGTGAAGAACTTTGATATTTTTATAATTTTTTAAATTAAAATCAATTTACTATCTAGTTATTTTCTAAATCCCCAATAGACCATTTTCCAATTCCCCAATATTGAAAAAACACAAATTACTTTTGCATTATACTCTAAATTAAGAACTGTTTGTTACAGAGCAATTTTCTAAATAGACAGTAGAGTATATCTGAGAAAACCCTACTTTTCACAATATTTATGAAAATATAATTTCATTATACATTTTCTTGCTGGAAAAAATTACTGGTAATTTTTCAAATACACAGGAAAGTGATTTTTCCTTGGTTTTCTTTAATATGAATGCGCTTTTTGATTAATAATTTTACAAACATTTCTAATTTCTCCTTTTGAAAATGTTAATTCATGTCCTTTAATAGAATTTATGTGTGAAGTCTAAAATTATTATTCTTTTTTCAAATTTAAATTAAAAACATTTTGGTATCGAATTATTTTTTAAATCGACAGTAGATTATATTTGCCAGAAGACAATTTCAATGAAAATTTTCTTACTGGAAAAGTATTATTGTCAAAACCTTCAATATATCACACAATGATTTTGTGTGGGCCATCCCAAACATGTATGCGCTTTTAGATTAATAATTTTATTAAAAATTTTAATTCATGTCCTGAAATATCTCATATCAAAAACCATTATTTTTAATTTTTTAAATTAAAAACAATTTTTTGAAATAATTTTCTAAATACGGTGTACATATTTCTAATTCACTGTACATGCAATTTTCTAAATATACTACATTTTTTTCGAAATATACTACATTTGTTTTTTCAAATATAGTCTACAGTTAGTTGACTATATTTGGAAAAAAACAAAGGTATTTTATTATATTTTTGAGAATATTATTTCAATGAAAATTTTCTTACTAAAAATATGATTAGCAAGTTCTTTATTACGTCATAAGCTAATTTTCCGAGGGTATTCCTAAATATGCTGTTTTTAATTAATCATTTTGTAACAATGATCAATTCTAGTTCCTAAAGATGTGGATTTATTCCAAAAATTTCTTATGTGCCAAAACAAATACATTTTTTTTACTTTTAAATAAAAAGCCATTTGTTATCTATCTATTTTCTAAATCGACGTTAGACTATATTTGAAACCACTAATATCTTTTACTATATTTACAAAATTTATTTTAATGAAAATTTTCTTACTAGAAAAAAATTAATTCCCATATTGTAATACAACACGGATCGATTTTTATTGCACGTTTTAGAAATATAAATCCTTTTTTCATTATTAATTTTGTAATTATTAATTTTAATTCCTAAAAATATGAATTCATTGCCTGAAATATTATAAGTGCCAAAATCCAAAATTTTGTTATATTTACAAAAAAACAGTTTATTACCGAGCTATTTCCAAATTAACAGTATATTATATTTGAAAAAAACTAATTGCGCATATTCTCAAACGCGATTACTATGTTCGGTTTATAATTTTGTAACCAGTCCTAATTTTTCTTCCCAAAAATGTAAATTCACTTCCTGAAATATTTTGTGTTAAAAACGATTATTTGTTTACTTCTTTTTAATTAAAAACAATTTGTAATCGAGTTTTTTTTTCAATTGACAGTTGACTTTATTTCAAATAAAATTATCGTTTATTATATTTGCAAAAAATTATTTCGTTTTCAATTTTCTTCTTGGAAGAAATTATTGACAATTTTTAATATATTACAACTAATTTTTCGTGGGTCTTGTCAAAAATGAATGCGCTATTCGATGAGTCATTTGGTATCGATTAGTAATCGTAATTCTTAAAAGTATTTATTCATTTCATGAAATACTTTATGCGTCAAAATCTTAAATTTCTTTTTAATTTTTTGAATGAAACCATTTGTAGCTAATTCATGTCATCTGTAGCTTTCAAAAATAAACTAAGTACTTGAAATAGAGACTGTATTTGAAATAAAAAATATCTTTGACCACATTTACAATTATTTGTTTCTACGAAAATTTCGTTATCGGAAACATATTACCGGCAACTTCTTACTGGAAACATATTATGAGTTATTTTCCGTGGGTTTTCTCAATCATAATTACAATTTTCCATTTGACATTTTGTAATCATTCGTAACTGAAATTCCGTTCTTAGAATATTTTATATGTGAAATACATTTTTTTTAATTTAAAACAATTTAATATCGACTTATTCAATAAATCGACGGGAAATTGTGTCGGAAGAAGCTATAAACTTTTAATATATTTGCAAAAAGATTCTCTGTATCTAATTATTTACAGGAATGTTTTTTTACAGAAAAAATTACATACAAATTTTTTAATATATGACAGTTTCTTTTAAACACAATGGCGGTTTTCGATTAAACATTTTGTAAATATTCCTAATTTTTATTAATAAAAATGTGAATTAATTTCCTGAAATAATTTATTTGTAATTAAACAACAATTTTTTAAATTAAAAATTTGTTATCGAGTTATTTATTAAATACATACTACTCACAGTACGAGAGCTGAAAAAACAAATATCTTTTATTATATTTGCTAAAAGTTCCTTTCAATAAAAAGTTCTTTACTGGCAAATTACTACTATAATGTTCTTCAATATATTAAAGAGTGATTTTCCGTGGGTCTTCCCAAACATGAATTTGCTATTGAATTAGTCATTATGTAACAATTCCAAATTTCAATTCTCAAAAAAAATGTGAAATAATTGTCTTAAATATTTTATTTCAGAAATTATAATATTTTTGTATTTTTGAATTAAACACAATTTTTAACCAAGCTATTTTCTAAGTTGACAGTATAATCTATAGTATAAGTAATATTTGAAAATGTATATTTTCAAATATTCAATTATCTTTTGTTGTATTTACAAAAAAATTATTAATTGGAAATTTTATTCCTGGATAAAATTACTCGCAAGTTTTTTAATATCAAAGAGAGTGATTTTTCGTTGGTCTACTCTAACATGAATGGACTTTTTAATTAGACATTTTGCAGCCATTTCCAATTTTATTTTAAAAAGAAATGAATTCATTTCGTGAAATATTTTACGTTTTAAAAAGCATTCTAATTCAAATAATTTGTTGCAGATAATTTCTAAATGGACAGTAGACTTTATTAGAAAAGAAATACCCTTAATTTATTTGCAAAATGACTATTTCAATGAAAATTTCATAAAGGAAAAAAATTGTGGCAAAATCTTATACACAAGATGTATATATATATATATATATATATATATATATATATATATCATATATATATATAGCTCATCAGTTGTTGGTAATTTAATACACTCAATAGTCAATATATATATATATATATATATACTAATCCTAATTGCTAAAAAATTAAAATCATTTCCGAAATTGTTTATATATCGAAAACACTACACTACGCTATATTTGAAAAAACTAATATGTTTTCCTACAATTACAAAATTTATTTCTTTGAAAATTATCTTAATTTAAAAAATTACTTCTAGTTCTTTAATAAATCTCAATGTGTTTTTTGTGAGTCTTTTTAAATATGAATTCTTATTTAATTATTAATGACTATTTCCAATTTTAATTCCTAAAAATATGAATTCGTTACCTAATATATATATAAAAATTCGTTACTTTATTAAAATTTAAAAAAAAAAATTATTTTAGTCCGTAGGTTATATTTGAAAAAAACATACATTTTTTAGTATATATAGAAAAATTATTTCAATGAAAATTTTCTTAGGGGAAAAATATTACCGGCAGCTTTATAATATATCACAGAACGATTTTTTGTAGATATTATCAATCTTAAATGCACTTTTCTATTAGTAATTTTATAGTAATTTCCAATTTTAATTCCTAAATGAGAATTGATTTCTTGTAATATATTTCGTTTGAAATACAATTTTTTAAATCCGTTTAATTAAAAATTGTTATGGAATTATTTACTAAATCGAATCGACTATAATCGACTATAGTTCAAACAAAATTATAATTTATTATATTTGCATAATATTTTGTCAATGAAAATTTTCTTACAGGGTTCTTCCAGTACTACTACCTACATTTTTATTTAATATATTTCAGAGCGACTTTCCATCGAACTTTTAAAACACGATTGCGATTTTCGATTCATCATTTTTATTTAAAAAAATGTAACAGTGTAACTAAATTAACAGTGGACTATATTTGAAACAAAATTATCTTTTATTATATTTGCAAAAAGTTACTAAATTTCAATTTTCTTCTTGGAAAAAATGATTGGCGATTTCTTTAATTTATCTCAAAGTAATTTTTCGTGGATCTTGTCAAAAATGAATGCGCTATTAGATTAGTCATTTCATAACGATTTCTAAATTTAAGTTTAAATATGCATTTCATGAAATATTTTATGCGTCAAAATCTATAATTCGTTTTTAATTTTTTTAATGAATTTCTTAATGGAAAAAACTTCTGGCGAATTCTTTAATAAAACACAGAGTGATTTTCCGTAGGGCTTCTATATGAATGCGTTATTCGATTAGTCATTTTGTCATTAGTCATTTCTAAAAATGTGATTTTATTTCCTAAAATGTTTTATATAACAAATACTCCAAATTTTTAATTTAATTAGAGACCATTTGTAACAGACCTATTTCCTTAATCGACAGTAGACTAAATTTTAAAAGAAAACAAATATCTTTTGCCATATTCGCCCGAAGATTGTTTCAATCAAAATTGTCTTAATGGAAATAATTACCGCAATATCTTTAATTCACGGAGCGTTTCCGGGTCTCGTCTCGAACATGAATGCGCTATTGTAACAGTTCCTAATTTCCGTGTCTCGTCTCGAACATGAATGCGCCATTGTAACAATTCCTAATTCTATTTCCTAAAAATGTGAGTTCATTTCCTGTAATATATTTTGTGTCAACATTATTTTTTTGTTCATTAAAAACCAGCTGTAATCGAGCTTAGGTAGACTTATTATCAAAAAAACGCATAAATTTTATTATACTTACAAAAAGATTGTTGAATTGAAAATTTACTTATAGAAAAAAATGGGCCTTTTCAAACACTTATGCGCTTTTCGATTAGTTATTATGTAACTATTCCTGATTTTAACTCCTGAAAATTTGAATTCATTAGTTGAAATATTTAATTGATCAGAAACTATTTTTTTAAATTATCAAGCTATTTTTCAATCTATGGTTTACATATTCGGTAAATTAAGATCTTATAATATGTTTACAAAAAATTACTTCCGAGCAAATTTTCTCACTTGAAAAAATTATTGCCAAATTCTTAAATATATCAAAAATTGATTTTCCGTTCGTCTTCTCAAATATAAATGTTACTTTCTTACCATTCCCAATTTTAATTCCAAAAAAAGGGAATTAATTTCTTTAAATATTTCAAGTGTCAAAATAATTATTTGTTTTTAATCTTTTAAGTTACAGATAATTTGTTTTCCAGCTATTTTCCAAAATAAAATAAGTAGAATGTATTTGAAATAACAAATATCTTTGACCACATTTACAAATATTTGTTTCTGTGAAAATTTCCTTACTGCAAAAATATTACTGGCAATTTCTTTAATACATCACAGAGTTATTTTCCTTGGGTTTTCTCAATCATGGTTGCACTTTTCCATTTGACATTTTGTATTCATCCCTAACTGAAATTCCTAAAAATATGAATTTAATTCTTATAATATTTTATGTGTGAAATAGTTTTTTTTTTTAATTTAAGACTATGTGATATCGATTTATTTAATAAATCGACAGTAGGCTGTGTCAGAAAAAGCAGAAAAGCTTTTAATATATTTACAAAAATTCTCTGTTTCTAATTATTGAAATGAAAGTTTTTTTACTGGAAAAATTACATACAATTTTTTTAATTTATAACGGAGTTCTTCTCTAATACAATGGTGGTTTCGATTAATCCTTTTGTAAGTATTCCTAATTTATATTCATAAATCCATATTGGATTTATTTCCTGAAATAATTTTGTGCAAAGAATAATGATTTTTTACATTTTTTAAATTAAAAACAATTTGTTATCGAGTTATTTTCAAAACTGATAGTAAACTATATTTGAAAAAAGTTATCTTTTATTATATTTGCAAAAAGATCTTCCTTTAAAAAAATTACTTGCAACTTCATTACTATATCACAACGTGATTTTCCGTGCATACTCTCAAACATGAGTGCGCTATTCGATTAGTTATTTTATAACAATTCCTGCTTTAAATTTTTTTATTTGAAAAGGAAAATAACTTTTCTTACATTTACAAAAAGATTATTTCACTGAAAATTTTCTTCCTGGAAATATATTACTGGCACATTCTTTGATATCTAGAAGAGTGACTTTCCTTTAGTCTTCTCTAACTATAATGCGCTTTTTAATTCGTCAGTTTGCAAAAAATACCTAATTTTATTTCCTATAAAATTGTATTAATTTCCTGAAATGTTTTATATGCCAAAATATTTTTTTTTATTATTATTTAAAATTATTTTTTAAAAACAATTTTTTAAATCGACAGTAGACTTTATCTGAAAATAAATAACATCTACTATGTGTGCAAAGTAATTATTTCAATGAAATGTTTTTTCCAAAAACTACTCTTTTTTCCACAATTTACAATCGTGCTATTTTCTAAGTCGACTGTTGACCATAGTCGGAAAACAAATATCTTTTACTGGCTTTACAAAGATTACTTCAATGAAAATTTCTTACTGAAAATTTTTTAATATATATGACATTGGTTTTCCGTGGATTTCTCTTATATTAATGGACTATTCGATTAGTCATTTTATAAAATTTTCATTTTTGAAAATTGAAATTCGTTACCTAAAATATTTTATGTCTCAAAGACTATAATTGTTTTTAAATGTTTAATTGAAATAGCGGTAAGTGTATTTTTTAAATCGACTGTGGATTATATTAAAAAAAACTGTAGCATTTACGATATTTATAAAGATATTATTTCTTTTTAAGATGAATGTGCCTTCTCATTAGTCGCCTTGCAATATTTCTAATTTTAATTACTAAATATATGAAATAATTTCCTGAAATGTTTTATGTGAAAAGAATACAAATTTTTAAAATTTTTTTGAATCAAAACAATGTATTATCATGTTGTTTTTTTAATCGATAGTAGAATATATTTGAAATAAGACACATATTTATCTATATTTGCAAAAATGTTTCAATAGAAAAATTTCTTACTCGAGCAAAATTACTGATAATTACTTTAATGTTTCATAAAGAGATTTTACGTAGTTTTTCTGAAAAACGAATGCGATTTTCGATTAGTCATTTTGTAATTATTCCTAATTTTAATTACTAAAGACACGAAATACTACCTGAGATATTTAATGTAGAAAAACAATTCATTTTTTTAAATGTATTCATAGAAAACAATTAGTAATCGGGATATTTCCTAAATCAACAGGAGATTATGATTAAAATATTAATATATTTACATAAAGATTATTTTAATGAAAATTTTGCTAACGAAAATAATTTTAAGCAAGCAGTTTAATAAACCATACATAGATTTTTCGTGGGTCTTCTCAAATATGAATGCACACTTCCATTAATCATTATATTACCTATAGTAGTGAATTTATTTGGTGCAATAATTTATGTGCCTAAAACGTTTATTTCTCTTTAATTTTTTTAAATTAAAAACAATTATATATATAACATATTTAATATATTACAGAGTGATTTTCTGTGAGTCTTCTCAAACATAAATGCTCTGCAAAATTAATCATTTTGGTGTTCATGAAAGAGCTCTTTACTAATCATTTTTTCACAATTTTCATTCCTATGAATTTTAATTTATGTCCTCAAATATTTTATGTGTCAAAACATTGAAATTTATATTTTTTTTACATTAAAAACAATTTATTATCGTGTTAGTTTCTAAATAGACGGCAGATTATATTTAACAATAAATACATTATACCGTATTTGCAAAGAATATCTCAATGAAAATTTTCTTTATGAAAGACAATTATTGGCAAGTTTTTAATATATCACAGAGTAATTTTCCCTGGGACTTATAGTTATATCTTAACATTTCTTAATTTTAATTGTTACTAATATGAATATTCTTTCTCAAATATTGTGCCCGGCAGAAATTCAAATTTTTTTCTAATTTCTTAAATAAGAAACCTTTTTTAATTGAGCCATATTTTTTTTTCTAAATCGACAGTAGACTATACAAGAGAGCACAAATATCTTTTGGTACAATTAAATAAAAGATTATTGCATTGAAATTTGTTTTATTGGAAAAGAATGACTATATCTTTAATATATCATAGCGTGATTTTTAGTGTGTCGTCTTCAACATGAATTCGCTTTTTGTTTAAGCATTTTGTAACAATTTCTTATTTTAGTTCCGAAATTGCGAATTCATTTCCTGAAATACTTTGTGCTACGGACCATTAGTTACTTTTTTTTTAATTTATAAACAATTTGTTACCGAGATGTTTTCTGACTTGAAAGTAAACTATTTTTGAAAATAAAAACATGTGTTGAACACATTTGCATAAACATTACTTCATTAAGAATTTTCTAACTGAAAAAAGACAGACTTATTTTTCGTGGATCTTTTCTAACATGAGTGCGCTTTTTGATTACTCGTTTTGTAACAAATACTAATTTTAATTCAGAAATATATGAATTAATTTCCTGAAATATTTCGAGTTTCAAAATATGTGGTTTTACTAATTTTCTTAAATAAAAAAAAATGTTTTCGAGTTATATTCTAAATGGACAACAGATTATATTTGAAAGAGAAAACCTTTCTCTATATTTGTAAAAATATTATTTCAATGAAAATTTTCTTCATGGAGAAAAATTACTGGTAATTTCTTTAATACATCATAGAACGATTTTTCGTTGGTCCTTTCAAATATGAATGCGCTTTTCGGTTAATTGTTTTGTAACGATTCCTAATATTTATTTCTTAAAATATGAATTAATTTCCTATAATAATTTATGTGTGAAGAACTTTGATATTTTTATAATTTTTTAAAATAAAACCAATTTAATATCTAGTTATTTTCTTAATCCCCAATGGACTATATTTGAAAAAAAAACAAAAATCTTTTGCACTACACTCTAAATTAAAATCTATTTGTTACGAAGCAATTTTCTAAATAGACATTATTTCATTAAACATTTTCTTAAAAAAAATTACCGGCAATTTCTTTAATACACAAGAAAGTGATTTTTCGTGGGTTTTCTTTAACATGAATGAGCTTTTCGATTAATCGTTTTGTATCAATTCCTAATTTCAGTTCTTAAAAATATAAATTCATTCACAGAAATAATTTACATGTGAAAGGAATTTTTTTTTTAATTTAAATAAAAAGCCAATTGTTACAGATCTATTTTCTAAATCAACACTAAACTAATGACAATATGTATTTTACTATATTTACGAAATTTAATTCAATGACAATTTTCTTACTGAAAGAAAATTACTGGTAGTTCTTTGATGTATCACAGAGTGATATTTTTGTGGGTCTTCTTAAACATGAATTCTACTTTGATTATTTAATTTGTAAAAATTACAAATTTTAAATGCCAAAAATATGAATTCATTACCTAAAATATTGTATCGGTAAAAATCCATTACTTTTATAAATTAAAAAAAATTAGTTGCCCAGCTATTTTTCAAATTAACATAAGTTTCTATTTGAAAAAAAAAACACACTTTTTACTATATTTACAAAAAAATTATTTCATTGGAAATATTCCTACTAGAAAAAACTACTGTCATATTATTCAATATTTTGCATAGAGATTTTCCATGGCTTTGTTAACCATTTATGCGCCTTTGGTTTAGTTATTTTTTAACAATTACTTATTTTATTTCCGGAAAATGTGAATACAAATTTATTTTTATTTAAAAAACAATTTATTTAAAAATTTTATTTAAAAAGAATTTTATTTTAAAAACAATTTGTTATCTAGCTATTTTATCAATCGACAATTGAATTTGGAATATCAATATCTTTTACTATACTAAAAAAAAGTTTATTTCAATGAAAATTTCTCTACGAAAAAATGACTAGTAATTTTTTTAATGTATACGAGAGTGTTTTTGGTCATTTTCTCTGACATGAATGCGCTTTTCAAATAAAAATTTTTTAATCATTCATAATTTTTAATGCTAAAAAGTAAATTAATTTTCTGAAATATTATATATGCCTAAAACAATTATTTTTTTCTATTTTTTAAACTGAAAATATTTTTTATCGAATGATTTTCGAAGTTAACACTTGACTATATTTGGAAAAACAAATATCTTTTTCAATAATTGCAAAAGCTTATTTCTATCCAAATGTTCTCACTGGAAAAAAATTATTCTCAATTTATTTTATAGAGTAATTTTCCATCGTTTTTTTCTTACATGAATGAGATTTTTTATTACTCATTTTGTATTTAATCCAAATTTAATTCCTAAAAATATCTTTAAGAAATAATTTTTGCGTCAAAAATCTTTGGCTTAATTTTTTAAAGAACGAACCATTTTTATTGAGTTACTTACTAAATCGACAGTACTCTATATTTGAAAAAAAAAATATCTTCCACTATTTTTGCAAAGCGTTTAATTTAATGAAAATTTTCTAGCTTGAGAAAAATTACTGGTAAATTTTTTTAATATTGACATATTATTGATATTTTAAAATTTATTAATTTAAACTAAACTGTGACTGAGATATCGTCAATAACAACAGAAAATTATATTTGAAAATAAACAAATATTTTGTTTATCACATCCATACTTTGGATGTAATAAAAGAAATCGACATAAATAAATGTACAGTTTATATTTTGGAAAAATAGATTCAAATTTTATTTGCATGTTTGCAACTAGACAAAAGCTTGCTAATAATGTCTATCGTCATATTATTACTACACAAAACGCAGTTATGTTCGCACAAATGTATATCTTACACCCGAGCGTAAATACGTTGAAAAATTTACTCCAAAGATTTAAAAACATTCAACAAACACAAACTATTAAACTAATATATGAACTGATTGTAGACAAACATGGACAAAGCTGTATATATTAAAACCTATAGATTCTATCCTGCTATAGTGGTTATTCATGAAATCCTGATAGTTAATCCCACCGAATCCTTGTTATCCATTACAAACCTTATCCAATAATTAAGTTAAAATAATAAATTATTAAAAATTAAAATATGATGAATTTGATTTAATGAAAATATTCATACTGAAAAAAAATTATTGGGATTTGTTTTAATAAATCGCACAGTGATTTTATGTGTGTCTTATCAAACATGAATGCGCTTTTCGAAATTATTTTATGTACAGAAAACGTTTATTTTTTTAATTCTTCAAGTTAAAAACTATTTGTATCCTAGTTATCAAAATCAATAATAGAATACATTCGAAAAAAAAACAAATATCTTTCACACTATTTGCAAAAAAATTATGTCAATAAAAATTTCCTTTCTGCAAAAAAATTAATGGAATTTTTTTTTAATATAGAAAAGAGTAATTTTCTGTGGGTCTCGTTAAACACGAAGTCGCGATTCCATTACTTATTTTGTACCAGTTCCTGATTTTAATTCCTTAAAATATAAAGTTTTCATATAAATTGACATAGACTATATTTAAAAAAAATCTTGCACAATATTTGAAAAATATTATTTGAATGCAAATTTTTTTGCTACAACAAAAATTACTAGATATTTTTTTATACATCATTGAGTGATTTTCATACGGTCTTTTCAAACATGAATTCGTTTTCTATCAGTAGTTTCACAAACATTTCTAATTTTTCCTTTTGAAAATGTTAATTCATACCCTTTAATATAATTTATGTGTGAAATAAAAAAAATATTTTTTTTAATTTAAATTAAAAACATTTCTGTATCGAACTATTTTTTAAGTCGACAGTAATTAAAATGAAAAAGATAATTTAAATGAAAATTTTCTTATTGGAAAAGTATTATTGTCAAAACCTTAAATATATGACAGAGTGATTTTGTGTGGATCGTCCAAAACATGTATGTGCTTTTCAATTAAGAATTTTATAATAACAGCTAATCTTGATTTCTAAATATTTAAATTCATTTTCTAGAATATCTCACATTTCAAAAACTATTATTTTTTAATGTTTTAAATTGAAAACCATTTGTTTTTTAAGTAACTTTCTAAATATTTATAATTTTCTAAATATATTTGTTTTTCATAATATAGTCTACAGTTGGTAGATCATATTTGGAAAAACAAATATATTTTACCATATTTTCGAAAATATAATTTCAATGAAAATTTTCTTACTGAAAAAATATGATTGGCAAGTCTTAAGGTAATTTTCCGATGGTATTCTTCGATATGAATGTTATTTTTATTTATCGTTTTGTAACAATCCCTAATTCTAGTCCCTAAAAATGTGGATTTATTCCCAAAATTACTTATGTGTCAAAACGAATGCATTTTTTTACTCTTAAATAAAAAGCGATTTGTTACTGATCTTTTTTCTAAATCATAATGTTGATATATTAAATAAAACAACTATATTTGAAACTACTAATATCTTTTACTATATTTGCAAAACTTATTTCGATGAAAATTTACTTACTGAAAAAAAATTACTTCCGATTTTTTAATATATATCACGGTGTGATTTTTTGCGTGTTTTTTAAACATAAATACTTTTTTCGATTACTAACTTTGTAATTACTAATTTTAATTCCTAAAAATATAAATTCTGAATTATTATATGTGTTAAAATTCAAAACTTCTTTAAATTTGTAAAAAAAACAGTTTATTACCAAGCTATTTCCAAATTGACAATAAATTATTTTTAAAAAAATGAATATCTTTTACTATATTTATAAAAAATTTGTTCAATGAAAATTTTCTCAATGGAAAAATATTACTAGCAACTTCTTTAATATATAGCAGAGTAATTTTCCATGGGTTTTCTCAATCCTGCATGCACTTTTCTATTAGTCATTTTGTAATAATTCCAAATTGTAATTCCTAAAAGTGAGAATACGGTTCGTGTTATTTTGCATGTTTTAAATAATTTTTTTTTATTTATTCAATCAAAAACAATTTGTTATCGAGTTATTTATTAAATAGATACTACTGAAAGTACTAGAGCTGAAAAAACAAATATCTTTTATCGTATTTGCCAAAAGTTCATTTTAATAAAAGTTTTCTTACTGGTAAATTACTGCTATCTTGTTCTTTAATATATTAAAGAGTGACTTTCCGTGGGTCTTCTCAAACAAGAATGCGCTACTGGATTAGTCATTATGTAACATTTCCAAATTTTTATTCTCAAAAAAATGTGAAATCATTATGTCATTTTATGTCAGAAATTATAATTTTTTCCTTATTTTTTGAATTAAACAAAATTTTTAACCCAGCTATTTTCCAAGTGACAGTATATTATATTTGAAAAAACATATAGCTTTCGTTATATTTTAAAAAAATTATTTCATTGAAAATTTTCTCCCTAGATAAAATTACTGGCAAGTTTTTAATATCGAAGAGAGTGATTTTTCGTAGGTCTATTTTAACATGAATGCACTTTTTAATGCACATTTTGCAACCATTTCCAATTTTATTTTCAAAAAAAATTAATTAATTTCGTGAAATATTTTACGTTTCAAAAACCATTTTAATTAAAATAATTTGTTACAGAGATATTTTCTAAATCGACAGTAGACATTATTTGAAAAAAATACTCTTAATTTATTTGCAAAATGATAATTCCAATAAAAATTTTGTCAACGGAAAAATATTGTGGGGAAAACTTTAATATAACATACAGTGACTGTCCTTGGGGCTTCTCAAACATGAATGCTTATTCATTTAGTCTGTTTGTAGCTATTTCTAATTTTAATTCCTTTAATCGTGAATTCATTTCTTGATATATTTTATATGTCAAAAACTTTACCCTTTTTAATTTATTAAATTAAGGACCACTTGTAACCCAGCTATTTTCTAAATCGACACTGTACTAAATTTGAAAGAATAAAACATTTTTCTATATCTGCAAAAACATTATTCCAATGAAAATTTTCTTACCGTAAACTTATTATTGTCTAGTTTTTTGTACTTTAATATATCACTGAGTTTGCTTAGCCCATCTTAAATTTCGAATAATTATTGTCTAATAATCACTAATCTTAATTGCTAACAAATAGAATAAATTTCCTAAATTATTTATGTATCAAAAACAAATGTTTTTTTTAACTTTTAAACAAAAAACAATTTATTGCCGATCTCTTTTTTAAATCGACACTAGGCTATTTTTGAAGAAACTAATATTTTTACAACAAAAATCATGTACAATTTTTTTAATATATTACAGAGTGACTTACCATTTTTCATTTATCATTTTGTAACCATTCCAAATTTTTATTCTTAAAAATATAAATTCATTTCCTGAAATATTTTGTGTCAAAAACTATTAACTTTTTACTTCTTTTAAATTAAAAATAATTTTTGATTGAGTTATTTTCTAAATCGACAGTAGACTATATTTGAAATAAAATTATCTTTTTTTATATTTGCTAAAAATTATTTTATTTTCAATTTTCTTCTTGGGAAGGATTACTGGCAATTTCTTAAATATATCACAAAGTAATTTTTCGTGTATCTTATCAAAAAAGAATGCTATTTGATTAGTCATTTGGTAACGATTCTTAATTTTAATTCTTTAATGTATTTGTTCATTTCATGAAATATTTTATGCGTCAATATAATGAAATATTTTATCTATAATTTCTATTTAATTTTTTGAATGTAAACGAGCTAATTTCCAAACCGAGCGTTAACTATTATATTGTTTTAAAAATAGTTTTTAATCATTATATTGTTTCCTATTTTTAAACAAAAATAATTTGTTGCAAAAAATTTTCTAAATCGACAGTAGACCTTATATGAAAAAAAATATTTTTACTATATTTGCGAAATGATTTTTTTAATGACAATTTTCTTAATGGAAAAATTTATGGCGATTTTTTTAATAAATCAGAGCGTGATTTTTCGTAGGGCTTCTATATGAATGCATTATTCGATTAGTCATTTTGATATTGTTTTATTTAATAAATCAACAACGGACTGTGACTGAAAAAAACAATTAAATTTTACTTTATTTGCAAAAAATTCTCTGTATCTTATTATTGAAATGAACATTTTTTATCACAGAGTTCTTCTCAAACACGTTGGCGGTTTCCGATTAATAATTTTGTAAATAATTCTAATTTTTATTTATATAAATGTGAACTTATTTCCCGAAATAGTTTATGTGTAAAAAACGAGTTTTTAATATTCAATCAAAAACTTATATTTAATTTTTTGATTGAATATTATTTTGATTTAAAAAAATTATATTTGCAAAACGATTATTTCAATGTAAATATTCTTCCTGAAAACATTTCTTGCAATTCTATTAATATATCACAACGTGATTTTCCGTGGATATTGTCAAACATGAATGCGCTATTCGATTAGTCATTTGATAATGATTCAAAAGTGTATATAATAATTTAAGTGTATATTCATTTCCTGAAATAATTTTTGTGTGAAAAGCTATAATTTTGCTTTTAATTTTTTTTAAATAAAACCATTTGTAACCGAGTTATTTTCAAATCGACCGTTAACTATATTTGAAAAGGACAAATAACTTTCCCTACATTTACATAAAGATTATTTCAGTGAAAATTTCTTCCTGGAAAGATATTACAGGCACATTCTTTGATATCTAAGAGAGTGACATTCCTTTAGTTTACTCTAACTATAATGCGCTCTTGAATTAGTCATTTTGCAAAAAATAACTAATTTTATTTCCTAACAATTGTATCAATTTCCTGAAATGTTTTACGTATCCAAATCAATTGTTTTTTTAAATTCTTATTTAAAATTGTTTTTTACAGAGAATTTTCTAAATCGACGGTAGACTTCATCTGAAATTAAATGAAACTACGTGATTTAGTATTATTTCTACTTTTTTTAAGTTCTTTACCACGACCTAGGTTTCGTTATATATTACATCTTCACGTGCGTAAAGAACTTAAAGAAAAATATATATTTCAATAGCGAGAAACTAAAAAACAGTTTCTTGTAAATTTGGAGAAATGAAAGTTAGAGGGATTGAATACTTTTTCGGAATGGTTTGTTACTAAACATTAAAAAATCAATAACAAATGACTTTTTATTTAAGTTAAAAAAAAATTTCCTATGAGACGTAAATTATTTCTGTGAATGAATTTACATTTTTAAGAATTAAAATTAGAAATTCATACAAAACGATTAATCACAAGCACATTCATGTTAAAGAAAACTAAGGGAAAATCACTTTTTCGGGTATTAAAGAAATTGCCAGTAATTGTTTCCAGCAAGAAACTGTTTAATGAAATAATATTTTCGTACATATTGTGAAAGGTAGGTTTTTCTCAGATATAGACCAATGTCGATTTAGAAAATTGCTCCGAAACAGTTTTTAATTTAGAGTGTAATGCAAAAGATATTTGTTTTTTTCAAACATAGTTTATTGGTTATTTAGAAAATAACTAGATATTAAATTGGTTTTATTTTAAAAAATTATAAAAATATCAAAGTTCTTCACACATAAATTATTTTAGAAAATGAATTCATATTTTTAGGAATTAATATTAGGAATTGTTACAAAACTATTAATCGAAAAGCGCATTTATATTTGAGTGGTCCAACGGAAAATCGTTCTATGATGTATTAAAAAAATTATCAGTAATTTTTCTCCAGCAAGAAAATTTTCATTGAAATAATGTTTTAACAAATATAGAGAAAGGTTTTCTTTTTCAAATATAATCTATTGTCGATTTAGAATATAACTCGAAAACAATTTGTTTATATTTAAACAAAATAATAAAACCGCATTCTTTGATACTTGAAATATTTCATGAAATCAATTCACATGTTTACGAATTAAAATTGAGTATTTTTTTAAAAATGAGCACTCATGCATTGCAATGAGCAAAAAGCGCACTCATATTAGACAAGATCAACAAAAAATAAGTCTGTCTTTTTTCAGTGAAGAAATTCTTATTGAAATAATGTTTTAGCAAATGTGGTCAAAGACAGATGTTTTTTCAAATATAGTTTACTTTCGACTTAGAAAACACCTCGGTAACAAATTGTTTTCAAATTAAAAATTAAAAAAAAAGTTAATGGTTCGTGGTACAAAAGTATTTCAGGAAATTAATTCGAATTTTCTGAACTGAAATTTGAAATTGTTACAAAATGCTTAAACAAAAAGCGCATTCACGTTAAAGAAGACCCACTGAAAATCACGCTATGATTTATTAAAGAACTAGTCGATTTAGAAAACGGCTCAAATTTAAAAAGTTACTAATTTAAGAAATTAGAAAAAAACTATAATTATTGCCAGGCAATATATTTCAGAAAGAATATTCATATCTGTATCGATTAAAACAGAGAAATGTTACGAAATATCTAATGGAATAGCGCATTTATATCATAGCGATATATATTATCGATTTAAAAAACGATTTTATAAATATAGTAAAAGCTATGGTTTTTTCAAATATAATCCACAATGGTTTAAAAAATACAGTTATCGATATTTAAATTAAAAAATTAACAGCAATTATAGTGATTGAGAAATAAAATATTTTAGGAAACGAGTTTAAATTTACAAAAATTATTTTTTTTTAAAATAACTAATCGAATAGTGCAAAAGTCAAATCAAAAGAATGAACTGGGTTGCCCAAGTATCTAGAATGAAAGATGAAAACCCAGTAAAGAAAGTTTTAATCGCAAAACCTCTAACAACTCGTAGAAGAGGTAGACCAAAATTACGATGGATCGATTCAGTGGAAGAAAATTTTAACATTCTCGGGATAAAGAACTGGAAAACCCAGGCGAATAGTAGAACTTCCTGGAAGAATCTCCAAAAGAAGGCCTTGGCCCACTCTGGGCTGTCATGCCAAATATGATGATGATGATGATGAATCGAATAGTGCATTCATATAAGAGAAATCCACTGAAAACAACTGTGATAGTAATTTATTCCAGTAAGAAATTTTCATTGAAATAATCTTAAACGTAAGAGAAAAGCTCTTATCTATTTTGTCTACTAATATTTACTTCTGTTACAATCGTTGCATGAAATTTGTATTTTATTTATCTCTTGAAAACTCCACGCATAATTTACAGATTTGCCAAAGCGCATGGATATTTTGAAGAATATAATAACAAATGGCTCAATACAAGCACATAATAACAACAAGTAATAAAATACAAAAGTTCTAACTTTACCAAATAAGACAGGAACACAGAGCAATTGGAATAAATATAATTCCAACTAGTGATTAGCCCTGAACCACCAAGCACCAAACAACTCCCTAAACCCATTCGTGAAGCAAATAAAACAATAAAGTATGAACAACCGATAATAAAACCTTTTACTTCGTTTCAGGTAAGTGAAGCGGATTTACATAAACCTATGTACCAAGTTAATGCGCATACAAACCTGAATCATTCAGGTCGGTATGCACATGCGGTAAATCAGCCATGTATTACTAGTAGCAGGTATGCAGACGATGCCGTTCACATCTTAGTAATTACTGATATATTTAGTTTCAGTGGGTGAATGTTACACGTCGCAATGTTTTTTTCTGTTTTCGAGCGATTCATAAACGAATATCACTCGGATATCAAAGTATGGTCTGTAATATTGGGGCAGAATGAAAAGTATCCACCTTTATTTTGGAAACTCATTTAATATCTTCATTTTTTATCCGTCGTTTGAACAATACGCTTTTACGTAAATAAATCATAAACAAATATTTCACACAATGACAATTTGAATACAATTGAAAACAATTTGAAACTTTATCTAATGTAGCTCTTTTATAAAAATAATATCCCGAAATAGTGTAAAATGAAGTCACACAGTCGTGTCTGTCTGTACATCCGCAAGCTTTAGTTTTCAAATTTCTTTTGTAATTTGATTTTTATGCGGTTTTCACCATCATTCAAATCATTGTCGAGAAAGGACATGGAACTATAATACGTTGATATTGAGAGAAATAGCAACGTTTCATAATCGAGTCGAAGGAAACCACTTTTCGGTACGGTGCTATGTTAAATTTATGTACAATAAAATTATAGAGCTTCAAATGGTCTTCATAAACATTTCATATATTATCTTTTACGGATAATCCACAATAACGATTTATGTGTTTTTTTTTAATTTGATTAAAATTAGAAATTCATTTACAAACGCGTTTCTACCTTAGACCAACTTTGCTGTTCGCCCCACGTCATATAAAAAGTAACTTTAAAATATAGAACAGGTTTATTTATTACGCGCAACAAATATAATTACAAGGGCAGCGCGTTTATTTGCTTCCAAATGTAGTGTATAGCGCGCAACCTTTTTACTCCAACCCTTCACCACACGCTTATCATTAACTCACCTTTGCAATGACATTTCCCGGTATTTGTTTGTTTATTTATGGTTTGTAACATGAAAATTGAAGGTGAAGTTATGTATTGCAATATTTAATTTACTTTAATTTTGTATGTTTTGTAGTATTTGTAATATTTAAAGCACTACGCAGGTTGCAGATTGAAAATTTTGAAGATTTTGATTTCGCTTTGCCCTACAATTTTAGCACTGATGCGCACTTCTTGTAATATATTTTCACATATTGATATGAGTGTAGTATAACGTAAAATACATGAACCGACATAGCCTGACATACGTTTTTCGTAGCACGTCTGAGAGATTTTTAAAATGTTAATTAAACTGTATGTTTTCTTTTCGAGTAATTCATTAAAGTGCTCCTTTAATAGGAAGTGTTTCTTTGAGTTATAAGAAAAGGACATTCTAAAGAAAAACACGAACGTATTTTATCAGTGCTGATAAAAAACTTTCATATTATAGGTAATATATATATATATATATATATAAATATATATATATATATATATATATATATATACAACATTCAGATTTATATTGCTCATCAGTTGTTGGTAATTTAATACACTCAATAGTCAATATATATATATATATATATATATATATATATATATATATATATATATTGACTATTGAGTGTATTAAATTACCAACAACTGATGAGCAATATAAATCTGAATGTTATTTACTTCAACCTGGAACATTGTCCTTGGGTCGCGGTTGACCAAGGAAAGATTTTAGTGGTCTTAGCAAAAGATCAAAACTTAGACGGTTAACGAAGTTATTTTAGGTTGACGATTCAGCAGTTAGTCAAGAGTTCGGATACGTCAACATCAATAAATATTAGAGCGGATGAAGTCTTATTACTTTTGGTAGAGGTTATGCTTACGAAATGTCAATATGTTTTGATAATGAACTTAGCTAAAGGTGAGACGACTAGTAAAGTTTTACCATCGTATCAGAGTGTTTTGAAAGCTAAGAAAAAGTGCTATCCTAGCAATACAGTTGTGACGGAATAAAAGAGTAGATTGAATTGCAAAGTTTGTTAGAGCATACCGCTTCGCGGATCTTAGAATTAGAGAAAATTGTTTTAAATAAAAGTAAAGTTAGTTAATGTAACTGCAATTAGGAAAAGGAGTTTTGACGGTTTTACGGGTCATAATCAGTACAAACAGTCTTTCACGGATTCTAGATTAGATGATGATAGTAGTCTGTTTGTAACTTCTTAGGTTCCTTTATAGTTAGTAAAAAAATCGGACAGTGAACCCAACATTTTATGGAATAATCCCCATCCTTCTCCTACGAGATACTTTGAACCTATTCGTTTCCAATTTATGAAGGAAATTTCTACAGTATCTTAGAATGAGGAATCTTATTTTAAAGAAAAGGTAGCTGTTTGTATACGATAACATTTTAAACAAATTAGACGAACATGATTTCAATTTCTAGCATTCCTTGCAACTGACTATGGTCGATGGTAAAACTTGCAATAAGTGAAGTGGAAACCGCGCAACTGTTAGTACAAGAATATGCATGGTACACTCTCCCAGCTTCCGTCCACAAAGTACTTATACATGGCTTAGAAATTGGAAAGCATGCATTCTTGTCTATCGCGAATTTATATAGACAGACTGCCGAAGCTAATAATATAATTTGAAGGCATTTAAATGGGACCATACTTGAAAAGTGGCTCGGGAACTTACTAACACCGATTTAATGAATAGACTCATGTTACATTCTGACCCCTTCGCTACCAGCCTACGGAAGCTTCCCCGAAAGGAAAAGGGTTCTTTGAATAGTCAGGTATAAATTTCGTTTAGCAATTTAGAAAATATTGTATTTGTTTTTCTAAGAATATCTGAGTGTGGTTTTATTATTTTGCTTAAAAATCATAGCTTTTTCCTCGTTGTTGTGGTGTTTTTTATTAATTATTAGTGTTTTTTTATGTATTTTTTGTTTAAGGACAGTAGAAATCACTGTCAGTTTATTTATGGTTATTTTTGGCCAAATATTAGAATTAATAGAATCTAATATTAATCAACATAGGCATTGAAATGTATCATTTTTTACATTTATTTCAATTTTATTTTTCTTGTCATTTGTAATCAAATTTAATGTAATCAATTCTTATAATTTGTAATCAAATTATTGATAAGTATTTTCTATAATGCAACATATTAAGAAAATAATACTTCATTTTATCAATTACAAACATTTTAATATATATATATATATATAATGCTTTATTTATGAATTCTCTATTTTTGACCGCCCGCCTCAGGATTGCTTACCACCGTGTGGGGGTGGGTAGCCACGCGACGGCCAGTCGGCTCTCTTCTATGTGAAGCGCCCTAAGGGCCGTACTTCGCCCTATAGCGTTAAGTAATTCGTAGTGAATTCACGCATTCGAAGTCTTCAGATATTGTTGAATAATTTTCTAAAATTGTGCATTTTAGCGCAAACATTTAAAATAAATGATTTATATTTATACAGATATTTACGAAATAATTCCAAAGTTGCTTGTTTGTCTCAAAGGGAGGACAATTTTTCACCCAACCCCGAGCAAGTAGGAGCCAACGATTTATTTCTTTCCGAAGTCCATGCACCAATGCAAGCTTTCAAATATTCTGTGGAAATAGAATTTTTGAATTCTTTGCTAGCTCTTAGACGTCTCCACAAAACTGGTATTAAAAGAAAAGTCACCTATTAAATTATTAAAAAACATTATTCTTCCCCAGCTATGTAACTTAATAAGAGTGCAAATAAAGTCCTTAAGGACCTCTTTATTTAAGGCACAATTTTGACGCTGTGAAACTGCCCAACTGGGGAAAACGGTTTCAATTCTGCAAACGGTTATGACGCCTTTCTATATTTAAATGTCTGCATTTCCTAACTAGAAAAAAACTTTAATTTGCTACGACTATTAACAAGACACAAGATAAAATAATGTGCAGCTCTTTCAAGTTTTCAAGCGTGACTTCACGAAACAATATGTTTGCGTTGTTGCCTGAAAGAAATGCAATCAACACTGCATACAGAAAAATACTACAGGGTATGTTGACGATTATTTACATTTGTATAACATATCAGGCGATATAAGTCAATCTCATGCAGAAACGAACACTCTGATAAAATTGATACTATGATAGACTTGACAATTAATCTCGATGTTGTACTATTGTACGAGTAGATATAATGAAGATGTTGCCGGTCTTGTTCGTCTGGAAAATATTCTGATTGCATTTTCATTAGAGACTTTAATATAATTAGTAAAGGAAAACTTTAAAATTCAATCGCACAAATGTTATTAAATTTATTTCATCGGTGCGCTTCTATAATAGTCATTCTTGTTAGAATACAATTATCATTCTTATGATATCATTCTTAAATATTTCAACTATGGCCTTCTTCTATAATTTAATTTAATTTTGACTTTTTTCTCTTGGTTTTTGCATTCACAATCTAAAACAAAATTCATCGGTGATTTAAATGGAATCCTGTAGCTGATATTTTCCCACAGCTACTAATCATAGATCTCGTAATTTTGATCAACCTTAGGTTTTTCCTAAAACTTTATTTTGCAAGTTGGTACACAAGTTGATTTATCAACTTGAAGGAATATTTTATTTCTTATGGCGATATATTCATCAAAAGCAATAAAACACTATTTACTGTTTTTCTAATGTTAAACCACTCTGAAATAGTAAAATAAATACTATACATATATTGTCATTCGACTCAAAACGGCCACCATTCGAAGCACCGAAATTCACGCGTCGCAAACTGGCGAGCAGTGGAGTGGTCCGCCTGTAAGCTCAGCGTGAGAAATGTGAGCTTTGTTCGATATCAAGATTGTATAATCGGTCCTTTGACCGGCATCGTGGCACACAGTCGCGTCGCATAGTAAAGAAATGCCCATAGATAAGAATATTTAAATTACAAACTTATAATGCTACAATTACCATATCAGTTATTTAATATTGGTGCTGAAGATAATCCCAAATCAATTCAAAATAAAAGTATTGGGAATTTGCGGTATCCGGATATTTAAAGTCCAAATAAATATAGAAAGGTAATCTAGTTCAATACGATTTAAATAAAGTGTAGTTCTATATATTCATATCTATCGCAAGATGTAATAATTGTTTTTATATTTTTCTGCATATTTAATGCTGAACGAAATAATTAATATACAATCTTCCATTTTACCCATTTTTAGAATTCTTTCCCCTAAATATCAAATAAAATTTCTTCTACAAATCTATTAACTTGTCCGTTCCTATTTTGTCTGTCTACAATACTATCCTGACTTGGAGAATTAGTAGTAAATTTATGTACCACGCATAGGGAAAAAAAAATTGACAACAACAGCACCAGGCAGTGCAAAAGTAAAATTAGGAAAAAAACAAGCCTCGAGAAATATTTCTTTTATCAATAATATTTGGTTTGTCTAAGAAAAATCTTTCTAATAATCTTTCGAATAATATGCCCCCATCATAAAATTTAACACGTAAACTTTTAGGAATTCAAGAATATAAATCTATTTCAATATTTACTAGAAAGTATTGAGAAAAATGTGCATCTTAGTGAACAATTTTAAAATATAAATTTCTCTCAATACAAGACTTGGTTTAATCAGACTGGATTTTTTTTGTATTCGTGTAAGGGGTAAATCAAATATTATGTATAAAAAATTTCAAATCGAGCTTTGGTCGTTTTAACAGTCAGGTTTGGTATTTGAAAAGTAGGAGCAGCTTGAATCTTTTTATTTTGACAACTAAAAATGTTTCTCCGTATTAATTTTACATTAAGAACATTATCGATAAAACCATTAAATACATTTTCGTAAACTATCAATAAACTGATCTTAAAAAATAGCTCAATGTTATTTAAATTCGATAAGAAAAATGTATCCACACTTTTGACAGGTTCCACCGAAAAAACCTCCATAAATTTTCTGTGTACGCGTGCTTCACATTGCACATTGCAATTTGGGACTCGGATAATAAAAATTGGTTTAATTTGATTTTTAACTCTTTTTTTAAGGTCCTACAATATATTTACAGCATGTTATTGCCACATAATACGTGCTTCACTGTAAACAGAGATATTACGCTAAGCTTTCCCTACTTGTCCAATTAAGTGAAAGAATATTTTGAAGATATCTTTTATTGAAATCTACCCGACTGGGCCGATAGAGTACTGCGATAATGATAATTTTTTTAAAATGGCAGAATTTATAGTGTTGATTTTGTTAATTTATTTAAGATGCATTGAATATCATATAGAATATATATTAAATAACATAATTTTGTATAAATAATATTTTTCACGAAAAATATACGAGGATAAATGTGAATGATTTTACGTTAAAAGGTGCTCTTGAAGCTCCGGATAAAAATTCACATGCGTTTCAATAAAATTTTAATTTACAATAATTGTATATAATAATATATAACGTCTACTTTATTGCCAGTCCAATTCATTACTTAAATTAGTTTTGTCATAAACGCACTTTAACTTTGAAAATATTCTCTCCCCTGACCTGTCTCTTTACTATTCAGTCGATAAATGAACGAATTTAAATATATTTAAGTTTAATAAAATAGTTCAATTTAATTCTTTTATTAAATAACGTAAATAATAATTGTAACCGTGCCATCAGCTTTGTATAAGGGGGTTAATTCGCGTCTCGGCCCTTGGGTATTTTAGGACCTTTAAAATACTACGTTGTGTACTTGTCGCTGCAAGTATAAACCTAAGCGTGATGGTTTCGATGTAAAGATGGCAACATGTATCGCTCGAACTATCTGTGTGCTCTCATTTTGAGCTTTTGTGCACATTTACAGCCTACCTCGGCAGCTTGCTTATTTAAATTGTCAACCTATATTTTCTGAGTGATGGACAGGCTACTCAGTACCGTAATAAAACTAGGTTTTACGTGCTGGCAACAAGTTAAAAGATTTTTTTCCAATTCTTTTTATTTTACTTGGAATTACCATGAAGCCGGTCACGGCAAGTGAGCTCCCAATGGAGTGGTTGCAACACGCAATAGAACTGCGAATAGAGTACTTGCAAGAGGTACTGATATTTTGTCGTTAAAAGATGTGTCAGGCACCCTCCGGAAAGCTTATCTCAACATCGGTGTTTGACCTTTCACAACGCTGATATCTCATATAAAAAACATAACTCGGCTCAACAGAAAAAGTAAAAACTTTTTCTCTTTTAAAGGTTCATCAAGTTACAGGAATCAAATTTCTTTTCAATCCTTTAACAATGAAGAGTTTAAGCTGCTTCTGCGATCATAATGTTCGATCATTTTGGAATCAATATTATGGATCATTCATCTATTAATTCCAAACCTTGTCTCCATATCAAGGGTGTATAAGGGTAAAAACCTGATTATAGTAATGAACCACTACAATCGCTAATATCTTAAGACAATAAGCAGTCTTAAAAATTTCCACAGCCTTCTGACGCATCGTTTTGCGATAAAATAAGCTAGTTTGAACATGAACATAAAAATATTGAGAAATGGCAATTTTCTACTAGTCAGAATACTGTTATGTAGTCGTATGTACAAGGGTTGAAGAAGATATTGAAGTTCAGGTTATATTATTTAAAATTGATGACAATTATATTTGTTTCATTAGATGGAGCCAAATTATATAAGAAATACTAGCTCCGAAGTTAAAAATGAAAAGACAGCGGAAATACTTTGCTTTCGAAAAAAGCATTAATGTCTATGAGCAAGGTATTAAGATTAAAAATCTTAGTATTTTTGAAGTTTTGATTTATTTTCGTAACATATTATGTTATATTGACGTTAACACTGTCAATTAATGCTGCGACATTTATTCAATTAAGTATTTTATATAAAAATATAAATATTTAAAAATTCTACAAAATTAAAATTTAATTCTGATTAATATTGATTGTTTAAAAAGTAATGTGTTTCTATATAATAAAGCACCACTAATATTCCTCCCCTGTTCATATTGTATCCTACCCTGTTCTTCTTGCCTCCCTTTGTATGAATTATCTGTCCAGGTCTCTTCTAAAAGTTTAAAAAAAAATGTGTTAATTAATTGGCCATTTTACAGCATACACAAAGTATCTGATTGAGTAATAAACTAATTGATATATATAAATATAAATAAATAAATATATATATATATATATATATATATATATATATATATATATATATATATATATATATATATATGTTTATATGTAATATATGCGTGTATAGCTAGAGGGGTCCTACAGGGGTCGTCTACTGTCAGTGACATTGATTAATTACGTTGAACCATATTTCCTACGCAAACAATTACTCTCGAAATGTTTGTACGATTTCACCACAAATCTATCCAATTCCAGCCGTCAAGTTTAAACGTATCGCACTCAAAGTGTCAAATTTAATTCACGCAAAGAGCCGAACACAAATAATAATACAGAATTAAACGTAATCAAACGGGGTGTATAAATTTTCCAAACAATACAAAGCATCGCGCTCGGCCCGTACAGAAATTAATTGAAAGCAAAGTTGTTGTATCTAAATAACCGGGACACGAAGTACATGAAACGTGATACATTGCGCGTCTTTCTGTAACATATTAATATGTTGCTCAATTAAGTACTGAGTTGTGACTTTTGTGTTGTGTCCTTCGGTTCGTCTCTCCTCAACAATAAGTTCAATATATATTCTTAATACGTCAAGGCTCGTGTAAAACAGCAATGACTTTAGGTAAATTTTGAAATTTCTGTGTCTTGCTATATTCTTGTGATGCAAACACCTCATTATAGTAAAGAGAGTTTAGGCTTGCAATTTACCTAAAAAATATTCAGTGAAATATTTCATTACTACTTCTATATTGACATGTATATTTAAGATATTTCATTATACTTCTCTATTTACATGTATATTTAAGCGTTTCTCCTATATATACTTCACAGAAATACGCTCCGATATGTATTTAATCTTCAAAAAATACTGATGAAAAGAGTTTATACGAATGTATTTTATTGCATGTAATGTTACTTAGAAAATAGTTTCCATTGTTCATAGTAGAAGGGCGATGTTTTCTTCTCAATTTTATGTATACGTGTATAAGTTTACTGTTTATGTACTTTAACTTATTCGCCACGCGTAATTAATATTAAAACAGATTTTTTTCAAAATCAAATTGTTAATAAAACAAACATATTTCATTGTCACGTAGAAAAATGAAAGACAGTTTAGTCTGTTTGAAATAATTTAAAGTTAATTATTTCTTTAGAATGAAACTGTTTACTGGCGGTGGGTACCCGTGGTTGATTCGATACCACAAGCGGACAGAAATTTTGAGACGGGACTGGGAAAGAAACTTTTATAGGCCCAATTTTATTAACAAGTTTTGTCCTGAATATTCTTGAATTTATTACATTATATTAACTAAAGATCCGCCATCTCAGTCTCTAAACTTATTTCATTTTTTATATTATATACATTCCTAAAATTCGTCCGCATATGCGCAGAGATAAGATTATTTTTTAAAAGAATTTCAAAGGCAAGATATCCAAATAATATGGAAGACGAGGAAGCACAGTCGATCCAAGTGCAAGTTTTTTTTTCAAGCGTCACTTGTTCTAGGACATCGAGCATTTTCATGTAAAAATACGTTTTGCTTTGTTTTGTAGGAAGTTTGACGGTGATTTTGCTTTCTTTTTTTTAATGTAAATAGAGGTGATAATTTTACTTTTAGTTGGTATGAGTTCCCAGTAAATAATTCCATTTATGTTACAGCTCCTAGTCACTGACTATTACGCAGAAAATTAACACGTAGGTGACTTTTCATCGGTTATAATAAAATACTTTAGCTGGTCATGGATACTATGGATACTCAGTTAGCTCTATGTAAAATCGATCTTCTTCTGAAATTGAAGGAGTGTTCGTTCAGAAAATGCGAAGAGTAATTATATATGAATTAGAGAAAAATTTTACATTTTCAAACCATTTTCTCTTAGGCAAGATAAATAGAAATGAATGACATACTTCTGCTTGAAGTATTTCTTTCATAATTTTTATGTCCATTATAAAATAATTTAAAATTATTTTAGTTTTTAATAAAATAACTCAATAGCTCAGATAAGTTCCGACCTATAGGCAAAGGTGAAATGGAGGCTGTTTTCCTTATACACGGACTAGCTTTGACCTACAGCTTCAGTCGTATAGAAAAAAAAACAGAAATTTTCTTGGGAATATCTTGTGAGTTGGAAATAAATTATTTCGAGGAGTCTGAATTAATCCAGCTGTTACAGAATATATTGTTTTCACAAATTTTTGTTCTTTCATTAATTGAAACCATTAGATCTACTTACTACCCTAGACCATAATTTAATCGCCCCTCCAAGAAGTTCCATTCACACACCAAGTCACTAGACATTAATATAATAAGCATGCACTTAGTTTACGCATCGTTTTATGTGCTGATTCAATTGTAACTTTTACCAATTTTCAGAAAGCATTCCTGCTATAGTGTTCTGTTGCAATATAATCAATATATGTATAGGTAAATTATATTACATTACAACAGAACACTATATATACAAACTCAGAAACAACACAGAGAACACTATATATATTATATTGCAACAGAACACTATAGCAGGAATGCTTTCTGAAAATTGGTAAAAGTTACAATTGAATCAGCACATAAAATGATGCGTAAACTAAGTGCATGCTTATTATATTAATGTCTAGTGACTTGGTGTGTGAATGGAACTTCTTGGAGGGGCGATTAAATTATGGTCTAGGGTAGTAAGTAGATCTAATGGTTTCAATTAATATATTTCAATATATGTATATATGTAAAGGTGGAAAAGATTAAAGACAATTTTAAAATTGAAGTCTTCATCAATAAATGCGACGGAGTATGCCATTTTTTTTTGCATTTGATAACTGTTTTAAAAAAATAATTTATAAATTAAAGAAAGGGTAAACAAAGTGCTGAAAAAAGTTTTATAACTTCGTATATCATGTGGAATATTTTTTTTTCATAATTTCAAATTGTATATTTAAAAAGATAGTCTAAACAATGTACGAACATGGAGTATTTTCTTCTGCCTATTTTGCGAACTGCTGCACAAAAAGTAATGAAAAACAGGGTTGGTAAAATCTGATCAGAAGTTTACAGGAAAACTATATCGATTATCCTAGATCTTATAATAGTTGAAATTTGCTCCATGGTTTTACGCTTGTGAAAGGCATAGTTAGTAATATATTACGTTGTAAAATTTATACTTGCAAATAGTTTAATAGAAGTACCATCTGTTTTAAATGTTTATAAGTGCGTAAATGTGTATGGAGCCCTGATAACGCAAGTTATATTCGCACTTGACAGGTTTATCCATATTTGTTCTTGTTGTTCAGTTGTTTTTATAGAATGTACATATCAACGCTTATTATATAATTTTTATAAATGATTAATGATTAATGATTGATGTAATATAAATTCATTAATATAGAACTTAAAATGAAATCAACAATAATATATTTTTCTATGATTCTCGCGCTAATAACGAGAATTCGGATATTTGGAAATGTTAACCGATAATCATTCGTACCGAGATTTTATCATCAAGTTTTTATATAAAGAGACAAATGTTATTCGCATTCAATTTTTTCGAATAATACTCTTAGTTACATTACGAAAAGTATTTCACTTCAGAGGAATGTTAAAGCTTATTTGGAGAGACGATATTTCATATTCATTAAGTTTATATTTAAACAAGCTTTAGTGAATAGAGAATAAAGGCATAATCAGTAGACTTTGCTACTATATTTGAAATTACCACACTTAAGTGGTCCTAGAATTTCAATGAAATTTTCACGAGTTGTATTGATATTTGTAACAGTATTCAGTTAGAGTTTATTACGTTAATATTGTAATTATATCATATCGTTTAATTATATTTTGGATTAAATTTAATATTTGTGTCGATCATATTACTGTCAAATTGGTTTGTTTACAAACATTCTCTTCAGGAGTGGAATGGGCTATACATAAATATATAATGTTAAAAACATATTTAAACAGTACAGTAGTTAGTTGTTGCCATTTTTTGCAGTTCAATGATTACTTGTTATCTTATACAGAATTCTAGCTTACCAGCTAATAAATAAAATAAAATAAGTGCCTTCAACTAGGATCAGTATTACTATCTTTAACATTTCAATATTGGCCTTTTTAATTGAGTACCCTTTTTAGGGTGTTTTAAATTTTGCATATCTTGCCATATTTTATTAATAGATTTTTATGTGTCTGACCTAAATTCCATCACTTTTGGGCCCAAATTAAAGGCAAAATATCCTTCCAACCCGAGATATCGAAACTGCGTTCTATGGAAGTAATATTACTGTGTACGCTGTAAAATGTTGATATTGATTAAATGCAAATACACAAAATGTGCCAATAGTTACCATTGTTGAAAAATCGTAAGTCACACAGTCGTAACCTAAGGTTGTGCGATTTTTTAATGCAGATGCTAATGGTGAGTTTTTGTATTTATCAATCCCTTTCCTTACATTTTTGATAATCTATAATTACAATATTATATAATTACAATATTAACATAATGATCCGAGTATTGAATTAAACAAATATTTCGGTTATATATTTATGTTATCCTGGCCAACATTATAGATACGAAAGCAAGTTCGTTTGTATATATTTTTTCCTTTCAAGTCTCAATTTCTCAACCAATCTCAATAAATTGTAAAATGTTGCATAAGTACAGAATGTATTGTGGAGATGAATATAGAGAAAAAATATTTATCCCAAAATACAGTCCAATTTGTTTGAACATTAGTGAACGTAAGTAAAAGCTTCAACATGAAAAAAGTAACACATCACGCCAAAATACCGATTCACGGCTACCTAGCAAAGGGCGCAGGTTTTTTTTTCACACCATTTATTAAGTCTGTACATTTCAAACTACTTAGGTATTTCCAACTCACAAGATATTCCCAAGAAAATATCTGTTTTTTTTTCTATACGACTGAAGCTGTAGGTCAAAGCTAGTTCGTGTATAAGGAAAACAGCCTCCATTTCACCTTTGCCTATAGGTCTGAACTCATCTGAGCTATTGAGTTATTTTATTAAAAACTAAAATAATTTTAAATGATTTTATTATGGACATAAAAATTATGAAAGAAATACTTCAAGCAGAAGTATGTCATTCATTTCTATTTATCTTGCCTAAGAGAAAATGGTTTGAAAATGTAAAATTTTTCTCTATTTCATATATAATTACTCTTCGCATTTTCTGAACGAACACTCCTTCAATTTCAGAAGAAGGTCGATTTTACATAGAGCTAACTGAGTATCCATAGTATCCATGACCAGCTAAAGTATTTTATTATAACCGATGAAAAGTCACCTACGTGTTAATTTTCTGCGTAATAGTCAGTGACTAGGAGCTGTAACATAAATGGAATTATTTACTGGGAACTCATACCAACTAAAAGTAAAATTATCACCTCTATTTACATTAAAAAAAAGAAAGCAAAATCACCGTCAAACTTCCTACAAAACAAAGCAAAACGTATTTTTACATGAAAATGCTCGATGTCCTAGAACAAGTGACGCTTGAAAAAAAAACTTGCACTTGGATCGACTGTGCTTCCTCGTCTTCCATATTATTTGGATATCTTGCCTTTGAAATTCTTTTAAAAAATAATCTTATCTCTGCGCATATGCGGACGAATTTTAGGAATGTATATAATATAAAAAATGAAATAAGTTTAGAGACTGAGATGGCGGATCTTTAGTTAATATAATGTAATAAATTCAAGAATATTCAGGACAAAACTTGTTAATAAAATTGGGCCTATAAAAGTTTCTTTCCCAGTCCCGTCTCAAAATTTCTGTCCGCTTGTAGCGAATCAACCACGGGTACCCACCGCCAGTAAACAGTACGTCATTAATATCATTACTGACTACCCGCGGGTGGTCTCCTGCTCACAATCGCGCTATCATTATATATCTCGTCACTCGTTTGGAAGGATTCGTCAATCGTTTAATGTTTCGTTTCATTATTTTAAGTACTCGTGTAGATAATAGTTTAAATCCATGCTAAAGAAATAATTAACTTTAAATTATTTCAGACTAAACTGTCTTTAATTTTTCTATGTGACAATGAAATATGTTTGTTTTATTAACAATTTGATTTTGAAAAGAATCTGTTTTAATATTAATTACGCGTGGCGAATAAGTTAAAGTACATAAACAGTAAACTTATACACGTATACATAACAATGAGAAGAAAACATCGCCCTTCTACAGTGAACAATGAAAACTATTTTCTAAGTAACATTACTTGCAATAAAATACGTTCGTATAAACTCTTTTCATCAGTATTTTTTGAAGATTAAATACATATCGGAGCGTATTTCTGTGAAGTATATATAGGAGAAACGCTTAAATATACATGTAAATAGAGAAGTATAATGAAATATCTTAAATATACATGTGAATTTAGAAGTAGTAATGAAATATTTCACTGAATATTTTTCTCTTTACTATAGTGAGGTGTTTGCATAGCAAAGTCTGATTTTATGTGTGTCTTCTCAGTCATGAATGAATTAATCATTAATAATTTTGTGATATTTTCTAATGTAAACCCATTTTGGATTAATTTCCCCTGATAATTTAGGTGTAGGAACAATTTTTCTTATTAAAAATAATTAATTACATTTTTATTAAAATAATTATTATCTAAATCTACAGAAGACTTTATTGAAAAACAAAATATCTTTCCTAATGTTAACAAAAAGTTTATTTGAATGAAAAATTTATTATTGGAATAAATTACTGGAAACATTTACTATATTATGGAGGGATTTTCCGTGTCTCTTTTTAAATATTAATGAATATTTCTAATATTCATTTTGTAAAAATTAATAATTTTAATTGCCTTGAATATAGTTTCAATAGAAAATTTTATTTGCCAAAAACCAATATTCTCGAATATGAATGCCTTTCCGATTAATTATCCTGTAAAATTTCCCGATTTTAATTACTGAAAATGATAATTTATTTCCGTTTTAAATATCTGTATATGTTTAAGACATTGTGTTATAGAACCATTTTCTAAGTCGACCGTTAATTATATTGAAAAAAAAACGAATATCTGTTACTATATTTTACTATATCTTTCACTAATATTATTTCAATAAAACTTTCCTTCCTGAAAAAAAATTTACTGGCCTGTTATAAATATACAGCAGTGAAATTTTCCATGGGTCTTCTAAAACATAAATGCGCTTTTGGATTAATTATGTTGAAAAATTCCGAATTTTAATTTCTAAAATGTTATTTAATTTACATAAATATTTTACAAGAAAAAAACAGTTAATTTTTCTAAAATGTTTAAGTTAAACCCAGCTACTTCTTAAGTAGACAGTAAATTAAAAAAAAAACAAATATCTTTTACTATTTTTACTGAAAGTTTATATCAATTAAAATTATCTTATCGAAAAATAATTTACTGGCATGTTAAAAATACACCACTTAGTGATTTTCCGTGGGTCTTCTCAAACATGAATTCCCTCTTCGATTAATCATTTTGTAAAAATTCCGAATTTTAATTCCTAAAAATGTGATTTTATTTCCGTAAAATAATTATGTGATATAACAAAAATTTTTTCATAACTTAAAAAAAATTTAGCGGCTGAGCTTATTTCCAAGTCGTCAGTGAATTTTATATGAAAAAACCAATAACTTTGACGATAGTTACAAAAATTATTTCAATAATATTTTCCTTACAAAAAAGAATTTTCTGGCATGTTATTAATATTTAACAGGGTAATTTTCCATGGATCTCCTAAAACGTGAATAACTAATTGAAAACGGTTAGTCATTGTGTAATAATTCCGAATTTTAATTCCTCGAAATGTGAACAAATTTTAAAAAGACCATTAATTTTTCAATATTATTAAATAGAAACATTTTGCTATCTTAAATCGAGAGTAGACTATACTTGAAAAAAAAGAAATATCTTTTATTACATTTAGGACAAAAATTTTTTCAATGAAATTTTTCACTGACAAAAATTACTGGCAAATTACTTACGTAACACAGAGAGATTTTCCGTGGATCTTCTCAATCATGAATTCGTTTTCGATTAATCATGTTTTGGTATTTCCTAATTTTAATCCCTGAAAAATTAATTAATTTTCTGAAATATATTTGATGTAAAAACATATTTTTTCATTTTTAAAATTCAGAAAAATTGATTACATGATCCTTTTCTAAATCAACCCAAGGCTACACTTGAAAAAAATTATATTTCAGAATATTAACAGAAAGATTATTTCAATCAAAAATATTTAATATATCAAAGAGTGATTTTCAGTAAGTCTTGCTAAATATAAAAACAATTATCGAATAATAGTATTGTATCAATTTTTAATTTATATTCCTAAAATACTCGTATGGTTTCATTTCCTAAAATACTTGATGCGATGAAAACCATTATTTTCTTTAAATCATTTAAATTTAAAATCAGCTAATCACCGAGATATTTCTAAATCGTCATTAAACCATGTGGGGAAAAAGAAATATATTTTAGTATATTTACAAAAACATTTTTTCAATGGAAATTTTTATATAAAAAAAAATTACTATCATGTATTAATATAATTAATAGTGATTTTTCGTATGTCTTCTCAAAAATGAATAAACTTTCGGAATAATCATTTTGCATCAATTTCAAATTATAATTCCTAAAATGTTAATTCATTTCCTGAAATATAATTAGGTTCTAAAAACCTTTACTTTTTTGAATTTATTTTATTAAAACATTTTGTTACCGAATTGTTCTCTAAGTGGAGGACAGTAGATTGTATTTAGAAAATAGAAGAATATTTTACTATATTTACAAAAATTTATTTCAATTAAAATTATCTTACTAAAGAAGTATTAATAATTTTAATTCCCAAAAATATGATTTAATTTACTAAAATATTTAAAGAAGAAAAAAATTATTTTTAAATTTTTTATATAAAAACATTTAGCTATCAATATATTTTCTAAAAAAACGAATGTCTTTAAGATATTTACAAAACTTATTACAATTAAAAAATTTAACAGAAAAAGGATTTAGTGACATGCCTTTAACATATTACAGAGCCTTTTTTCTTTGCATCTTATTGAACATGAATGGGCTTTTCAGTTAGTGAATTTTAGTTCCTAAATTTCTGAATTCATTTCCTGAAATGTTATTTATTTGTGTCAAAACCAATACCTTGTAGTTATAGTTTTGTATTAAAAACATTTTTTTTCGAACTCTATTCTAAGCCGAGAGCACAATACATTTCAGAAAAAAAATAGGTTATTTTATTTACGAAAAGCATTCTCCGATGGAAATTGTAATAATAAAAAATTTACTGCCATATTATTAATATATCAAACAGTTATTTCACATCAGTTTTCTTGAACATGAATGTGTTTTTCGATTGATTATTTTGTAATAATTCGGAATTCTAATTCATAAAACATCGAATTAATTTATTAAAATATTTACATAAAAAAGCGATAATTTTTTTCAAAATGTTTAAAATAAAATCCTTTTGCTCTCGACCTATGTTTTCAGCAGAGAGTAAACAACGTTTGAAAAAAGAAATATTTATTTTACTTGCAAAAAATTATTCCAATGTAAAGTTGTTTAGTGAAAAACTTGTTGACGAGTTATTTTAGAACGAAGTAATTTTCCGTGGGAGTTCCCAAACATTAATGCGCATTTCGATCAATCATTTTCTAACAATTCCTTATATTATTTAATTAAAAAGAAGTTAACTTCCTGAAAGAATTTAGGTACAAACCAAATATTGTTTAATAATTAATTAGAGGTTATTATTCCAATAACCTGTAATTAATTATTAATTACAGGTAATAAATTACCTGTAATTAATAATTAATTACAGGTAATTAAAATATTTTAGGAAATTTATTCATATTTTTAGGAATTAAAATTTGGAATCATTACAAAATGACAAACTAATAAGCGTACTCATGTCTTAAAATATCCACAGAAAATCACTCTGGGATGCATTAATAACATGCCAGTAATTGTTTTCAGTAATAAATTTTCATTGGAATAATTTTTGTAAATATTGTAAAAGATATTTTTTCCACTCCAGACTTAGAAAATACCTCAATAACTAAATATTCTGAATTTGAACGTTTTAAAATAAATAATAGTTTTTTTCACATAAAATATCTTAAGAAATTAAGTCACATTTTTAAGAGTTAAAATTCTTAATTATTACAAAAATTTATCGAAAAGCTTATTCGTGTATAAGAAGTCCCACTAAAAATCTTTCTGTGTTAC